>CM068373.1:270108063-270479695 GCA_034769895.1 Magicicada septendecula
TCTCTCTCTCTCTCTCTCTCTCTCTCTCTCTCTCTCTCTCTCTCTCTCTCTCTCTGTTACTCTTGTTCTTCTCAATAACTGTATCTCAGGAAGTCTGAACGTAACAGGTTCTTAAGTAAACTTCATATGACTTAACGTGCAAAATCTTAAACATCATTTGTGCTTCAGTTATGTTATAATTTTGTAAGAAAGCTTTACAAAATACTTTTTACACTGCTTCTGTATACGAAACTAGGTGCAGGTATGTAATCAAATTTTTAAGTAGGCCTATTTATTCTAACACTGTTACAGTTTCTTGAAAACACCGTATGTAAACAAACATTAAAATTTAGTAATAAGGTTTATCAAACTACTATTTTTCTTGGATGCATTAACACAAATCAGTAATCTAGAGACCAATTTTATATTGAAAAATTGATGTCTAATAAACGGAATTTGATATGCAAAATCCATCGGTTAAGAAAATAAAGTAAACTTGGTTAGTAACAAATAATTTTGGCCAAAATTTTTAATTGGATATAGGCTAACTATATAATTGATTCCAATTTTATTACAATCTGAGAAATGAAGCCAAATAGATTTTCATAAACATTGGTCTAGTAACAAAAAAAGTTTCATTCTTAAGCGCACAATATTATAATTTCCCTTTCATCCCGGAAAAAAGACTGTATTAAGCTACTATCATACTTGTCTAGTCTACACAATTTAATGGGTATATTATATGTTTCACAAAAATTGATTTCATAAAAATCTTACACATGGTTTTAATATATCACTAAACATTGTGAAAAGTCTGTGTGAAAAGAATTATATACACAACAGTTGATGTTAATGTAGGTCTTAATTCGTTTCAAAATGTATAGATAAATAAAAAATTAAAATTATCACATATATTGTGTGGTGTATAAAATAAACTGTAATAATCCTTTCTAATATGATTACTTAAGCCATAATATCCGAAGTTGGACCGTTCCTTTATTCTTCTGTAGCCTCCTACATTCTTGCATATCTGCTGTCATCTTAACATCTTAAATTTTCCTATCTACCTATCCGGTCTTTATCCCTCTCCTTTGTGCCTCCCCGCCTTACCTTGACGCCTCTCTGACACCTCCCTCCAGCTTTGGCATCCTGCGTTACTCGACCTCGTCTTGGCTGTCGTTTGACTTATACTTTTATTATGGCTCTTCCATCACCCATTTGGCTCTGCACACTACGTAAACACACAAATACACATCCATACACTACACTCTATCCTGAATGCCTCCACCTACTTCGCCACCGGTCCGCGCTGCGCTGGCGTGCGACTCCTCTAAATCTCCAATCGACGGAAGGGTGCTTGCCCCAGATCAGCCTGAGTCTTATCCTCTGAGACAAGTCTCAGACAATGCAAAAAAAAGGTATAATATTATAGCCTACTGTCTACTATGACTGTGAGACGCGAATATGACAGCAGATATGCAAGAATGTAGGAGGCTACAGAAGAATAAAGGAACGGTCCAACTTCGGATATTATGGCTTAAGTAATCATATTAGAAAGGATTATTACAGTTTATTTTATACACCACACAATATATGTGATAATTTTAATTTTTTATTTATCTATACATTTTGAAACGAATTAAGACCTACATTAACATCAACCGTTGTGTATATAATTCTTTTCACACAGACTTTTCACAATGTTTAGTGATATATTAAAACCATGTGTAAGATTTTTGTGAAATCAATTTTTGTGAAACATATAATATACCCATTAAATTGTGTAGACTAGACAAGTATGATAGTAGCTTAATACAGTCTTTTTTCCGGGATGAAAGGGAAATTATAATATTGTGCGCTTAAGAATGAAACTTTTTTTGTTACTAGACCAATGTTTATGAAAATCTATTTGGCTTCATTTCTCAGATTGTAATAAAATTGGAATCAATTATATAGTTAGCCTATATCAAATTAAAAATTTTGGCCAAAATTATTTGTTACTAACCAAGTTTACTTTATTTTCTTAACCGATGGATTTTGCATATCAAATTCCGTTTATTAGACATCGATTTTTCAATATAAAATTGGTCTCTAGATTACTGATTTGTGTTAATGCATCCAAGAAAAATAGTAGTTTGATAAACCTTATTACTAAATTTTAATGTTTGTTTACATACGGCGTTTTCAAGAAACTGTAACAGTGTTAGAATAAATAGGCCTACTTAAAAATTTGATTACATACCTGCACCTAGTTTCGTATACAGAAGCAGTGTAAAAAGTATTTTGTAAAGCTTTCTTACAAAATTATAACATAACTGAAGCACAAATGATGTTTAAGATTTTGCACGTTAAGTCATATGAAGTTTACTTAAGAACCTGTTACGTTCAGACTTCCTGAGATACAGTTATTGAGAAGAACAAGAGTAACAGAGAGAGAGAGAGAGAGGGGGGGGAGAGAGAGAGAGAGAGAGAGAGAGAGAGAGAGAGAGAGAGAGAGAGAGAGAGAGAGAGAGAGAGAGAGAGAGAGAGAGAGAGAGAGAGAGAGGTCAAAATACATGATGTTTACTACAGTTGGCTACTTATAAGGAACTTGAAAATAATTAAACTTATTGTAATGTAGAAAGTTAACGAAACATGAACCAAAAGCGAGGATTATGTGCAGCAGACTCAAGAAGAGTTTTATTAACAGGATCCAAACAGTCTTTGGTGAAACGATTATTACGTTAAATAATTTATCCGCAATTAAGAAGTGGTACGTTTTGAAGAAAGGAAAAAACCGAGGATGAGGAACTTATAAGTTGCTATTAAAATATGTAACTTACCTTTTGGATATCTAATTATTTTACAAGCAAGTTACGGAAACTATAAAAAAAAAATTAATTCTTAATATATAAGCCTTAACGTGTTATTTCAAAAAAATTAGATTACTGCTCACTGTGATATATGAAAAGCAAAAATATAATTAATGTAACATTATAACACACTGCAGCTGTTACTTAAATTTGTTACAAAGGCTGTTACGTCCGGGATCGACATTGTTAAAACTATTGTATTCTGGGCTGCTAGGCCGTGGTTGATTGTTTATGTTCTTGCGCCTAAACGTTTAGACACGAGAATTTAAGCAATCGACCACGGCCCGAACAGCTTGGAATATAACACTTACAACAATGTTGTATACATTTTTGGGTACTTTCCCAATATTCGTACCAACACTTCATTTTCGCTGTTTTGAATATGGGATAGTATCTATATACCACGACGTGAAGAAGAAATGCACTAACTACAAATTATTATATTTCTTAATTTACAGTGCAATTACATCAATTTTCATTCATAAGTTAGATAATAATATTAATTCGTTTTTTTCGTTTACCATTTAAAGAAATAAAAGCCATAGTTAGGAAATATATAGCGTTTCATGTGTAGGCCTATAGTCTATACAATGCGTAGCCTGTAACAAAATAACATTTAATATAAAGACTATAAACGTTTATTAACAAAACAGCACCAGACAATGTAAAATACGGTTATTTCTGAATGCTAAATTAAAACAAAGGAAAAAAGTGTTAACAAATGAAAACAAGATTTGTTATTCGTTAGGCAGCCAATATTAGTTTATATTATACAGTAAAATCTCAAAAACTTCACTGGACGGAAAATGTAAAAAAGGGATAAATGTATAGCAGCCCGCGTTACTTCTAGTTGGCTTTCTTATGTGGTTTTCATAAAAAGCGAGTATTGTTTTAAGGTCATGTTGATTCCCATGTGTATTTTCAGTTTGCATGTTAACCTAGCAATATGGAATATATCGTGTAACCTTAAGTTTATTCGTTTATTGTTCTGTGGCTTAAAATACCTTTTGGTACTTTGCAAGAGCCATCACGTTGCAACAAGACGTAAATATATATGCCGCCTACATGATATTTCCTTTGTAAATTGTTTATAACTTAATTAAATATTTGCCCATAATGTTTTGTTTAAGTACTGTTGAACGGAATTTACTGATACAAAATTAGCTCTCTTCTCTTCAACAGTTGTTTGATCTCATCTTCATTGTTGTTTTCATCTAGAATCTGGTAAGTAATTTTTCGTCGACTAGGTTTTCAATATATTATTCTTTTTTATTTGTTATAATATGTATTCATCTATTCCAAACTCACTTTTTCCGTAGATATAAACTCTTCTGCTTCTGCAGGTTGTTATTTATATTATTGGTACTTGTAGAAATTTTTATGATTTTAATCAGAATGGTGCATAAATTTCCAACGGATGGGAGTCAACTTGAAACATGTTGCTTCGGTACTACTGTATACCAATAACTGAATAACTATATTCTTACAAATGATATTCGGTATGAATGAGAATAATTAAAAATTCGTAATTCTCTCTCCCCCTCTCTCTTCTCCCCCTCACTCTTTCTCCTTGTCTCTCACTCACTCTTTCTCTGTCAATTTTCCCTATCTACCTCACTAATAGGGACAAACCTCACTACTACCTTTAATTAAACATCACTACCTCACTATTAATTTCCTTTTATTTTCATTAAGTTAGCACAGCAGGTCCTTCTGCGACTGCACGCAAAGCGCGCCTCTTTAAGTGTTTGTTGAACTGTTACATTGCTACAAACAGATTACTCAAGTATGAATGTGTAGTCTATACGAACACAAGGAATGATTAAACAAACACGCACACCACCTTGGACAGGCACATGCACATATGACTGTCATCTCATGTCTCTTATTTAATTTTTATTTTAACTTTTTAATACTCTTATATGTTTAATTATTATGTAATCGTTAAGGATAAATAGGAGAAATAACTCTTTTTAATTGGCTTCATTATATCAAAAAGTAATTCCTTGCTGGATTCGTGAAATATTTACAATTCATCTTTATTTACGTAGGTCTTGAATGTTGTGACACCGATCCTTTGAAGTATTCTCCGATCTTTATAGGTACGGTATTCTTTTCCGGATGTCTCTCTTTGACTATGATCCCAGGCATTCAAAGTTTTGTGTTTGGACTCCTATGATTTTCTGGCCTACTATTATTATACATTTTTATGTGCAAGAAAGTGGCTGAAGTTTCCATTTATAAACTACCTGATCCCTCTCGAACAGTCAGTGATTACTATAGACCGGGGTGACACGAGTTCTGGAAAGACACTCTAGAGAGTATCGCTGTATCTCTTCTGTACCGTTTTATTTCTTCCATTCACTTTATGCCCACTCTATTTTTGTTAGTCTACGACAAACAATCTTTGGTATTAGATTTCTAACGACCAAAAATACTTCCAAAGAATTTGATCTTCTTGCCTGTCCTTTCAAACGGAGCACTGTTTCTATTTTAACAGGACGCACAATACCCTACAGTTTAAGAATATATAGACGAAGAAGTGTATGTAGCAGCAGTGAGGCAAACGAACCCGACAGTATCATACCGAGGTTATCTAAACGAATACCGGAGAGATGCGGACACGGAGATTTGCGAACACAAGCCATTTCCGGAGATTTGCGGACACTAGGCCTTTTGCTACCTGAGAGAGGGATGACAAAATTCCAAAAGTATTTCTATACAGGAGGTTTGCGGACAGGCTGTATCTGAGGTGCGCCCGCTTGAATAGCAACAAACTTTCTTCAATTACTAAATTTTCAAATGGATTTAAGGCCTCTCTAAATTTTTTTCTTGTGTGTTCGACAATAAGCCGTATTTTTACAAGGCTATCTTGAGTAGGGGTAGAATTGTCACAAAAATGTAAAAGTCACAGAATTAGTTAGGGACCGATTCAGGTCCCTAGACATAATTTGGGGAAATATCGGCGTCAGTAATAGCAAATCCTTTGCCCAATATTCGTCTATTTCTAATTTGTTTACTCTTGGCATCAGCAGTGAACACGCCAAGAAGAAATAAAATTCTGCAGGCTCTATATCTTTCCATCGGAACAATCGGGATAGTAATGTCAATTTTGCGGTAACAAATTTGTAATAATTATTTATTTCTGTGCAAATGACAGAAATAAATTCTAAGGGGAAAAATATTTTAAAAAATCTAAGTGAGTTGCCGTGTCTTCGAAACTAATTCGTAATCCGCTAACTGCTTTATCAAAAGAGTGACGTTTTGTCGCAGGACTGTTGGCCGACCAATCATAAATTCTTTTTCGCTTCTGAAGATTTCTTACCTCTTCTTCTTCTTCTTCTTCATCATCATCTTCTCCTGCTGATGTTTCATTTTCTGATGAAGCTGCACGTGGTGTTGAACGATTATGAGAAGGCCCGGGAGCATCCATATCTTCGTCTGAGAAAATGTTGTCTTCCTCGTCACTAGTCTTCATCAATAATTCCATAACTTCCTTCTCGGATTCTGTGCCATTGTAAACACAATATTCACACCTACTGTTTGCTAAAGAGAATCACAAACAAGACTGAATAGATGTTCGACAGACAGAAAGTAATTATACCTTGGACCCAATGTTGAGAACAATAACCGTGGTAAGGAATTTGAACAAAGAAAATGATTTTTCTTCATGTTTTGAGGGTAGTACAATCAGAATCTGCCCTTATCTCGAACACGATGTTTTTCACGATAACCATACTTCCATTCCTTACGAAACATGGAAGTAAAAAAGTTGCTAGCTGAAAAAATAATAGAAGAACCTAAACATAAAGATATTAACACCATTCGTCAATTTTTTCAACCCTCTGGGGGGTCCGGTCTAGTTCATCCCTCCCGTAAATACGCCTCTGACCACAAGATGACATTGTTTACATTCTAACTGCATTAAAGTTTTGTTATTAGAATTTTCCAGTAAGCTACATTTTTCAGATTTACAGTAAATTATTATATTTACTGACAAGATGTACAAAATGTTTGTTTATTTATGGTGAACCATTCGTCGAGCAGGACGTAGTATGTGCCTACGCTTGGTCTGCATCTGCAATGTTTATGGGTTTTGTCAAGTTTGCAGTTATTATTTTCAGCCCAACGATCCATAAATCAATCGTAAATTTGCATCGTCGTAACAAAGGCTATTCAATTTTGGTTTATTACTGTGCTCTTTTTCTTATATACGCTTGTGGGCGTGCCGAAGAAGAGGACAGAGTTATACACGTTGCGAGCGAAGAGGATGCCGCACCGTTTCTGGTTGTGCACAGTACTGCCTCTGAAACGGGGAATTACACGACATTAACCCGTCCTAGCTCCTTACAAACCTGAATAATGTGTTAAACACTAACATTTGCATTATTTACAATTAATATATATATATATAATATTTCTGTATTCTGTATTGCTAAAATTCTGTATAATATTTACCTTATTTCTTCCGTCGTGTGACTTCGTGTTGCGTTCGATTGAATATCTTTACGCGTTTCGAAACATGTTTTGTCTTCAGAATAAAAAAATCACTCAAAGTGAGGTCGTTAAACATCAAAATTGCAAATATTAAAACAGTTCTACACATGTCCGCATTACATGAGTGCGCACTAGAGTCTCTCGGTATTTTCCTGTTGCTTTCCTCTACTATTGGGGCGTCAAAACTGGAACCCTTGCGCTGCCAGCTCTTATCGCAATGTGGACTGTGTAAATACCCGCTTACGCTACGCAATTACTGTACGCAATATTTTCCCATCTATATTTTTATCGTCAGTAATTATTTTGAGCTTTAAAGTTTGTGCTTTATGCTTTATGTACTCAAGGAAATATGTAGGATTTTGTTCAAGAATTGGGCTGCCATTTAAATTGGAACAAACTGTGTTCAAGGTGTTTACATGTGGTAATATTAAACGGCTATGGTTTCTAATGAATTTGTATGCGTGAGGAGAAATAAGATGGAAAATTGAACAAAGGACAATAAAGTTACGGTTATATTCTCTTCTATGTTTGGGAAGTAAACAAAGCTGTAACTGAGACATTATGAATTGAAATGTAGGATTATGTTCTTCAAATGTAAATTCTTCAATTAAACCTAGAACTATCTCATTTGCTGTACCTTTCACTTTATTGCCACAATCATCCCCTTTTATGAACATATGAACTTGTGTAAGTATGGAATCAACTTCATTTGTACTTGTAATTTTGCCTGAGTTAACATCATTTCATTTAAACTGTAATAAAACCCCTTTTGAATAGACCTTTGAGGACATATTTTCTTCTATCACCACATATATCATACAGTGTGGTTGTACACACACATCGATATACATAAAAATTATTTGTGTTTCCTGTATAACACTACACCACCCATCAGGTATAGTCAGCACATTAATTTTATTTTTTAACTCTGAAAGGTTGGTCACTGAAATTCTATCTATGTATGAGGTATGACTTCTGATACTTTCTTCTGTTGCTTTCCTTACAGCTTCTGATTCTAACCTACTCCTCTTCCTATCTGGCTCTACTCTTGATGGACCAGGATTTGAAGACAAATATGAAGCACAATTTGGAAAGACACAGGGGATTGCATTCTCTGCAAGTATTGGCTTTGAGAGGGGGGGGAGTTAAAATTGTACGTGTCTTTGGACAAACTGCACTTGCTTCCCATAGAATATCATCGGCTTTGAAGTGTTTATGACACACCTAATAAATGAAAAAAAGAATGAGTTTGTCATTGTAATGATGTATCTACACACACTAACTAAATAATGTAATAATTGCTCTCACTAGCAAAGTACAGTATGCGGTCGCCTTCTTAAAAAGCCAGTAAATATTTATGAAACAAGAAAAGATGAATATTGTAAAGACGACGTGTGAACGGCTACCGTTTTACTCTGCAAAATGTAAATAATGTACAATTTGTGTGTAATGAGTGTACGTGTCTTCTCGATCCGTAGTTCGAATGCGTGCAACTTCTGTAGATTTCGTTCGTGGCGAACGTACGAATAACCAGGTCTTGATGTTCACTAGGGGTGAGAAAGTCCCGGTGGCGCCAAATTGTTTTCTCAAAACAATTAAAAGAAAATTCAAGGGCGTATGACCAGCGCCGCTCAAGCGGTTTGAATAATTCAAATATTTCCGCTAGCTAGGCCCACTGTAGCACACAGCCGTTCGATGCGTGGGCTGTGTAAATCGTCAGTCATCTGCTAAAATGTACATAAAATATTGTGCACCTCCTAATGAAATTATAACACCGTGGTTACACTCAATACTTACACATTTTTTATTAGTGATTATTATTCATTTAATACAAATTATTCTAATACAAATGCTCCGGTTATTTATATGAGACAATTACAGGGTTTGACAATCGATATTTGAATTGATACCAGACGTTTAATGATTGCGTCTGTTAAAAATTGTATACAAATTATTAATGTCGTTTGTCATAGGATCTTGAGGTTACGTTCAAAGGATTACAAATGTTTTAAAAACAATAAAAATACACACCTTTACATCAAGTAAACTTAACTAACATATTGTGTAGGTATATTTTGTTTAGCGCAGTGTAGTAAAAGTGTTTACAAGTTATGGATCATTAACAACAGTTTATATTGGTTAGTTTATAAATTGTCAGTGACTTGAATTTCTTTTTAATCTTTGAAAGTAATGAATTTCAGTTCAGTGAGATTTCGACCTTTAGTGAGATAATTAACGTGAGTTTATTTATGTATTTCGGGTAATTTAAGAGGTACTTATCACTTCCGTAGTTATGGCGAATTCATACGATCTGTTATTCATGGGTTATACTATAATCTTCTTTAATTTGCTGGGTTCAGGACATCAGGCATCTTTTTCAGTTTAACTGGTAGTAATTTCTTTTCTTTTTTCGTTAATTTGGCCTCAACTTCAATAATCTGGCTCCAGTCTTTATCTTATGTCTTGGTATACTCTTAGTAATAACTTTTTCTGATATTTTCTATGTTTTAATGGACAATTTTGGTCACTCGAAAAAAATTAGCGTCTATCTCATTAAAGCGTCATACATTCAGTAAAAAATCTAACGGTATTTTTGGCTTGTTACTCCACAGTTTCCATGGTAACGTAATTATTCTACCTGGTCGATCTCAAAATAAACCCATTGTTATCAAACCTTGAATTTTTTTGTTTAATTTGAATAAATATTTTATAATGGCTATATTTACTTGGGGATAATTTCAATGGTCGTAATCTTTACATAGATGTTCCTATTTTCTTTCAAAGATTAGTTTGATATCTTACAAGATTGGTCTATGCCATGTATTAATGTTTTAGTCCAAAATGGATAATACTATGCTAATACATAATTTACTTATTTCTAAGTTTTAATATAATTCTGCCATGTTCCCTTTCGTTACACATAATTACTATATTTTGCCTATTATTTCTTATAAAGGTATTGCTATTATTTTCTTTATAAATTCCTTACTTACTTAAAACATACTAACATATTACTGTAAAACTATTTCTTCTGGTAATTATTGCCTTAAACATTAAGCCAATAACTTCTTTCTTTAAATTAACAAATGAACAAATTTGGTGAGTGCTATACCTACACCATCTCTTTTATAACAGTAATCATCCTGGTGATTTTTATACTGAGATAATATTTTTTCTGTTTTTTGCATTCACAATTATTTTGTGTCTTTCAGTCTAATATACTTAACTTAGTTGCTCATTTAACATGTGCTTATATTTTGGGTTTGTCACACTTGTTTAACTCTTTTTTCTTAAGATTATATGCTGTTTATTTTATTACACTTATCACTTCACTGTTCAACTTTGTCACTCCCTACCTATCTCTAATTACCCTTATATTTCTCACGATCTCACTATTATTACAAAGTTTTTGTATCTAATGAGTTCATGTCTTTTTTGGTACTTTCAGATTGTCACATATCATTTTATAATATGCAAACAACATGGTATTGTAAATACCTCTTTCAAATAAAACATAACTTTGTATATATTGTCATTAAAGTGATAAAAATTGGTCTGAAATGTCATAATTAGTAATAATAACAACAGTTTAATAATGTTAAAATATATTGTGTTAATTGAAACATACTACATCTGTAGCAACAGCAATAATATTAGCGAATAAATAAACTCTCCAAAACCTTATACTTTCAAACACATAATGTTGAGATAACATACATACTGCTGAAATAATCTTAGTAAAAGTTCCAAAGTATATAGTAGGATATACAATTTGTTCTCTCATTGAACCACGCACACATTTCTATTCCCTGTCTGTATGAGTGTAATCTTAAACATAACAGCTGACACATCTCCTATAGATAAGGATATACATACAATCATATCTACACATGGTTTTTTATGTATAACAATTGCTGAGATACTGTCATTTACAAGTCACCACTAATAAAAATTTAAACATAAATTATTAACAATAATAAAAAATTATGCTCTTTTAAAACAATCTTGTTAGTAACTTGTTATGGCCATGTAATTTTTTATTTTCTTCTTTTTTCTTCACTGTCTTCTTGTCTCGCTTTACTTTGGTTGATATCTGGCCAATCTCTGGGGTTGGGTCAACGTCAGTTGTCTGTCAGTCTAGTTCGTATTTTCTTGTTTTGTGACCACCTTTGGTTGTATTCTTCCTCCTTCACTATAGATTATATTTACTACTTTCATTCTCGTTATCATTTATCTATCAAAATATATGGTTTCTTGGCATTTTTTACATACTTTTTTATATCAAATGTGATCAGGGTTTGGCAATGTTATATAATGCCCTTCCACCAAAATTGATCATTTTATAAAACGTGAATTTGAGTTTGATGAAATTATCAATTGTATCGTATCAAATTTTTTTTATTTATTTATTTTTTTTTTTCAAATTCTCCTGCTTCTCATTCATTTTTTATAATTAATTCTGTATCCTTTAATTCCATTCTTCTTAGTCTTTTCTTCATTATCTTCTCATATTGCGAACTGGCTTATTGAATTTTTATTATAACTTATTCCCTATAAATCTTCTTTTTCATCAAAACTACTCTTATACTGATATCAGGGGAACATCATCCCTGCTCAGTAAAATGATTGCTGGTTCATTCAACAGACAATCTCAATTAATAATTCTTAAATATAGTCAACTCGTGACTCAAGATAACAATAATAATAATAATCATAATATTTGTTGGGAATCTTTTACTTTTATACTTCATTATAGCTCAGTTCGAGTCATATATTGTTTTATCTTTCTTTATAGATACTATTTGAAGCATTGTTTTTTATTGATACAATTCACATTTTTATTCATTTTTAATTACTCTTTGTTTCATCTCCTTTCACATTATAACTCTTAGAACGTTTATTTCATTTATATTGTTTTGTGATCATTAGTTTGGGTAATTTTACTTCCCCTCTTTCTAAATAGTTGTGGAAGCTGATCATTTTGATTATTTTTTTTTTTTTTTTTTTTTTTTAAATATCATAGTAAGTTATGGCTTCTTACTAGTTAGGAATTTTTGTAGCTTATTCCTTTACAGTATGTTATACTTTTTATGCCTCATTTTTTGGCTAAATATTATGGTAATTTAACCTTACTTTGTAGGAATGTTTGGTAACTACACTCCTCTATTGTTAATTTTTATTTAAATATTGTAGTAAGTTGGTTGCTCTTACTTTATCTGAATGCCTTGTGACTTTTATCTCTCCATTTTTACTTGTTCTAAAATATTATTAAGATATTTGGGTAAGCTTTTCTTACATATCTTTTTTGATTTTTTACAATTTTTATTCATCATAATGGTTTCTCTAATGCTTAGTGTAAGCTGTACTTACGAATGTTTTGGAATTTTGACATTCTTTAGAGATCTTTTCTTTATGACATTGGCAGACTTGTTTGTTTGTCACTTTATTTTTTTTCTTTATTTAAAGTATTTTTGTTGGTTTTTTACTTTAAATTGTTTTTTACAGTTATTGTTGGTTGTCATAATATTTCTTAATTGAGGCTTGATTGTATACCCCCTTTATTTTCTTGGTGACGGGGTGAGTGATCTCGTAAGTGTTATTGCCCTTGTCTTTTGTTATAGTGTATGGTCCCACGTATAATAATAGTAACTTTCTAGTGATGCCTTCTATGGAGCTGGGTAGTTCTCTGTTTTTTAACAGTACCCTTTCTCCTACCTCGTACTTAATAGTCTTTTTCTGGTTTATAGCGTATTTATTCTTTTGTTGCTCTACCTTTTCGGCTATTCTGTTATAGAATCTTTTTTTCTCGAATTGATATTCGGTGTTGGTGGGGAATTGGATCATATCAGTTATCTCTCTAGGCGGTGGCCGCTCAAACATCATTGTGTATGGGGTAGCTTCCGTAAAGTCGTGGTAAGCTAAGTTTATAAATTCTTCAGTGGATTTCACATAATTGTGCCATTCTCTTTGTTTATCGTGGCAGTAGGTTCTCAGTATACGACCCACTTCTCTGAGTACCCTTTCAGCTGGGTTGCTGCTTGGGTGATAAACGGATGTTTTGTAAGTTTTAATATTATGTTCACAGAGCTTATTTTTCCAAAGATTTCCCTTAAATTGGGTTCCATGATCTGTTATAATGGCCGTCGGTCTTCCCACTTCTGGTATAAATTTGGTTAATATAATTTCAATTATTTTCTTTGTTGTTGCACGGTTAATGGAGTACAACTTTGTATACTTGGTGAAGTGGTCAAACATAATGATTATAAATTTGTATCTGTGTCTTCCTCCACTGATAGGAAATGGACCACATATATCAAGGAATACCCTTTCTAATTTCTGACTTGATGTGATAGGTATCATCATACCTTCCTTTTTTGAATTATTGCATTTTACTTTTTGGCAAATATCACATTTTTGAATGATTTTGTTTACTTTTCGATAAATATTTTTAATGTAAACTTGTTCCTGTAAAGCTTTTATCACTTTTACAGCCCCCATATGGCCGTATCTAATGTGGTAGTCTAGTATTAATTGTTCCTCCACTGTAGATGGTATTACAAGTTTCCATTCTCCGATTGCAGGATTGTTTTTAATAAATAGCAAGTTGTCATGTAATTTATAATATTGTAGAATGGTTTCTTCATCCTTTAACATTCTCTCCCGGATACTCATTATTTTTGGATCCACAGTTTGACATCTTCTTATTTCTTGGGTTATTTTTTCTAGATCTACTCTGTTTTTTATAATGTTATACACCTTAACTAATTGTTCTTTTTCACCCTCGAAAGTTTGTTGCTGGACGTTTATACGGGATAAGATGTCCGCAGCTACGTTTTGCTTCCCTGGGATGTACTCCCAATTTATGTGATATTCCTGTAGCAACAATATCCATCGAGTTAATCTTCCGTGGCTGAGTTTACACTGCTTAAGGAATGATATGGATCTATGGTCACTTCTCACTGTTATATCGTATCCCAGAATATAAGTCCTAAATTTGTTGCAGGCGAACACGACACTAAGTAGTTCTTTCTCCGTGACGTGATAATTTCGTTCGCATCCACTTAAAATTCTGCTTGCAAAACTAATAACCATATGCTGTCCCTTCTCATCTTCTTGGTATAATACCGCACCTACACTGACATCACTTGCATCACAGTTCATGAAGAATGGCTTTTTGAAGTCTGGATGATGTAAGATCACGGTGTTCAAGAACTTTTCTTTTATTTGGTTAAATACTTCATCTTGTTCGGATCCCCAAGTCCACTTGTCCTTGACTGATAATTGTTTTTTGAATTTTGCTGTTAGTTTGGAATAATTATCTTGAAACTTACGGTAATAGTTGCATATTCCCAGGAAGGATTGAAGTTGTTTTTTGTTTTTTGGCGTGGGGAATCGTTGTATCGCCTCAACTTTTTCTGACGAAGGAGATATGCCTTCCTCTGCTAGATTGAATCCTAGAAATTGTATTTTTCGGGCTATAAACTTTGACTTGTCCAGCTTAAGGGTTACGTGATTATCTGATAATCTTTTTAGTACAGTTTCCACTCTGGCACAGTGCTCTTGCCAATTTGATGATGTTTTAACAGATCATCTACATACACGGTGGTAAAATTCAGTACATCTTGTCCCAGTATTTGGTCCATACATTTAACAAATACTGCGACCGAATTTATCAGTCCAAATGGCAGTCTTTTGAACTGATAGTTCCTCCCATCGAACAGGAATGCTAAGTATTGCCTACTGTTCGGATGTAGCTCCACCTGCCAGTAGCCACATACCGTATCCCAAGAGCTAATGTATTTTATTCCGTGGAACTTCTTAAGGATTTCTTCTATTTCACCCGGTGATGTTCTATCGTTCACTATCATTTTATTAATTTCTCTGGCGTCGAGGCAGATTCTCACCTTTCCGTCCTTTTTTGGTATCGCCACTATTGGACTTGTATACGGTGATTGACTTAATTCAATGATATCGTCTTCCATCATTTGATTGATTTCTGCCCTCACTGCATTTCTTTGTGAGTAAGCAATGGGGTAAGATTTTCTCTTGAAGTCAACGGGTTCTTTAAATCGTATTCGGCATTGATAATTCTTTACTTTGCCTGGAGCGTCAGAAAAAATGTGTTTATATTTGTTGTATATTCTTATAAGTTCCTCTGACTGTTGCACACTAATCTGTGGATCTTGTTCTTCTCGTTGGAAGTTTCTGATCTCATCCAGCTTGCTTGACCATAATTCTTCATTCTTCCAATCTGTCAATATTCTTTCAGGTGATTGTCGGCAATAATTGCTTTGGATCATGTTATAGTGGTTTGTTATCAATGGTAAGTTGCCACCATTCACTATATCGGCTGACCATATTCCTCGTTCTGTGGTTAGTGACACTTCTCCCTGCCGCAGGTTAATTATGGCAGAGTGTTGTCTGAGTACATCACATCCAACAAGTAATGAGAAAGGTAGGCCGCTGGCAACAAGAAATGGCATAGTTACTATTATACCTTTGCTATTAAGTTCCAAGGATACTTGTTTCCGGACGGTTTTGTTTTGTCGGCCGGTAGCACCAATGATAGTTATATTGTTTATGGGCAGGGTTGATATGGGTACACTACTTCCCTGCTGTAGTCTATTTAATTCTATTTGGTCGATCAGGGAGACATTAGACCCTGTATCGATCATTATGGTTGATAGAATTCCATTTATTTGGGCACTCACATACACTATTTCATTGTTTCTAATGGGCATCATGTTATCATTTTCTTCGATCAAATCGTCCCTTATATTTTTCAAATAATTAGTACATATTATTGTGATCTTCTTGTCATGTGTTGTCTTATATTCACCCAGAGATTGGTCCAGTGATGGGCTGTCCGCAGTTTTCACTGGCCTTAAGCGTTTAAATGAGGGTTGACCTCATTGCCCCCAACATCAGTAGTGTTTGATGGTTGGTTAGCGTTCGGCTCCTGTTGATTATTCCGGTTATCCACGCTGTGCCTGTGATCTTCTTCGAATGGGTGACTTCTCGTATCGGGTACCTGGTTATAGTACGTTCGCCGATAGTTAGATGAGGGATAGTTTCTTCTTGGGCTCCTTTGTCTTTGCCCCCTTATGTAATTTACCTGTGGCCGGTATCCTGGATTATTGTTCTGATTACTGTTGTTTCCAGGGCGATAATTGTTGTTGTAACCATTCGACGGGAAATTACCCCTGTGGTTGTTCCTAAAGTTGTTATTATTATGGTTTCCACTTCTGTTAAAATTTCTGGGCGCGTTATTGCCCCGTGTGTTCCCTTGGTAATTGTTAGGGTTATTTACCGGTGGTTTATTATCTCCCTGTTGGTTCTGTGACAATTGTCCCTCATTGGTTCGATTATTTCTGAAGCTGTACCCTCTATTTTTCCTGTACTGCCACTCATGTTCATGGCTTTCCAGTAAGCTAGCCATATCTTGGATGGTCTTTACCTGGCTGTACATTCGTGCCTTTTGGATGGCGTCGTCGTAGTGGTAAGATAATTGTATTACCAGACACTCTTCAGGTATACGTGGCTCCAAATTCCTGGCCATGCAGATTTTTCCCAAGAAGTAGGAGGTAAGGGATTGTCCATTCTGGTTTTCATACCTTCCATTGCTCAGGTTATTGCGGACCATATTCTGAGTTGACTCAGACCAGTATTTAGCCTTGAACTGAGTCTTAAAGTCTTGAAGGTTTTGGATGTCTGGTCGAGTGGCAGTCCACCAGTTGTCGTATGTCTCCTTGAACATTTCGTCCAACATCCCTCTTATTGTAGTCCATCGAGTCTCTCGATTCTTGAGGATTAACTCTTCTACCCTCTTCAAGAATTCAATAGGGTTTCTTTTATAATTACGGAAATTAATAGTATCTCTGTTGTCTGTGTTCATGACATGATTATTATTACATGGTCGGTCACGCCAGGCATCCACTTCTTCCCGTAATGACTCTTCTATTCTGCGCATTTCGTCAATCCTCTGTTGGTTTTTGTCTACTTTGCTATCTACTTTATTTAAGTTACTGTAAACTCCTTCCATTCGTTCTCCCAAGTCTGTTCGTACCGCTGCTACCTCTTTCTGGTTTTCTTCCCGGACTTGGTGTATGTCCTGGTCTATCTGGGTGTATCTTCTGACTGCTTCTTCATGACCTTCCTCAATTCTTCTCTTATTTTCTCCTTCGAGACGGTTCATTTTATCGAGTACCTCCTTGCGGACTCCAGAAACATTTTCGTTGGTCTTCTCTAGCTTCTCCAACGTTTCCTCTAATTTGTCATTGATTTCCGTAATCTGCTGTTTTGCTTCTTCTCGGTACTCCATTAATTGGTGTGCCATCTGCAGCTTCATTTCTTCTTTATTTTTCTCGTGGTCCTTCTTCAGCTGTTCCTTCAATTCTTCCTTTAATTCTTCGTTTCTTTGCTGAATTTCCTCCAGCAATCGTTGTTGTAGTGTTTCATTATTTTGGTTGACTGTTTTCCTCAATTCTTCCTTAGTACTCACTATTTTTTCATTGATCTGTTTCAAATTATCACTGGTTTCTTTCTTCATATCCTTCAAGCTCTCCTCATTCTTGTCGAATTTATTGTTCATCTCCTTCAAATTATTGTTCATCATTTCCATTAATTTTAGTATGTTCGGGTCTCCTCTAAATTCTCCCTTGTCGCCCGCCTGTAATTCCATTTCTTCGTCTTGGCTTGGTTCTGTTGTGGTTATTATTGTCTCCACTTCTTCAATCGGTGTTCCTTCCTCTTCTTCCCCTCTGTTTCCTTCCATCTCCTTCTCCTTTGCCAATTTTTTCGATACTCCTCTGGTGTGCATTTTGTAATCTTTCGTAGTCGCCGCTAGAATTTATAGGGTTTAATTGTATAATTTCTTTATTATTCTAGCTCCACTAGTTGGCGCGCCAATTTGTAAAGACAACGTGTGAACGGCTACCGTTTTACTCTGCAAAATGTAAATAATGTACAATTTGTGTGTAATGAGTGTACGTGTCTTCTCGATCCGTAGTTCGAATGCGTGCAACTTCTGTAGATTTTGTTCGTGGCGAACGTATGAATAACCAGGTCTTGATGTTCACTAGGGGTGAGAAAGTCCCGGTGGCGCCAAATTGTTTTCTCAAAACAATTAAAAGAAAATTCAAGGGCGTATGACCAGCGCCGCTCAAGCGGTTTGAATAATTCAAATATTTCCGCTAGCTAGGCCCACTGTAGCACACAGCCGTTCGATGCGTGGACTGTGTAAATCGTCAGTCATCTGCTAAAATGTACATAAAATATTGTGCACCTCCTAATGAAATTATAACACCGTGGTTACACTCAATACTTACACATTTTTTATTAGTGATTATTATTCATTTAATACAAATTATTCTAATACAAATGCTCCGGTTATTTATATGAGACAATTACAGGGTTTGACAATCGATATTTGAATTGATACCAGACGTTTAATGATTGCGTCTGTTAAAAATTGTATACAAATTATTAATGTCGTTTGTCATAGGATCTTGAGGTTACATTCAAAGGATTACAAATGTTTTAAAAACAATAAAAATACACACCTTTACATCAAGTAAACTTAACTAACATATTGTGTAGGTATATTTTGTTTAGCGCAGTGTAGTAAAAGTGTTTACAAGTTATGGATCATTAACAACAGTTTATATTGGTTAGTTTATAAATTGTCAGTGACTTAAATTTCTTTTTAATCTTTGAAAGTAATGAATTTCAGTTCAGTGAGATTTCGACCTTTAGTGAGATAATTAACGTGAGTTTATTTATGTATTTCGGGTAATTTAAGAGGTACTTATCACTTCCGTAGTTATGGCGAATTCATACGATCTGTTATTCATGGGTTATACTATAATCTTCTTTAATTTGCTGGGTTCAGGACATCAGGCATCTTTTTCAGTTTAACTGGTAGTAATTTCTTTTCTTTTTTCGTTAATTTGGCCTCAACTTCAATAATCTGGCTCCAGTCTTTATCTTATGTCTTGGTATACTCTTAGTAATAACTTTTTCTGATATTTTCTATGTTTTAATGGACAATTTTGGTCACTCGAAAAAAATTAGCGTCCATCTCATTAAAGCGTCATACATTCAGTAAAAAATCTAACGGTATTTTTGGCTTGTTACTCCACAGTTTCCATGGTAACGTAATTATTCTACCTGGTCGATCTCAAAATAAACCCATTGTTATCAAACCTTGAATTTTTTTGTTTAATTTGAATAAATATTTTATAATGGCTATATTTACTTGGGGATAATTTCAATGGTCGTAATCTTTACATAGATGTTCCTATTTTCTTTCAAAGATTAGTTTGATATCTTACAAGATTGGTCTATGCCATGTATTAATGTTTTAGTCCAAAATGGATAATACTATGCTAATACATAATTTACTTATTTCTAAGTTTTAATATAATTCTGCCATGTTCCCTTTCGTTACACATAATTACTATATTTTGCCTATTATTTCTTATAAAGGTATTGCTATTATTTTCTTTATAAATTCCTTACTTACTTAAAACATACTAACATATTACTGTAAAACTATTTCTTCTGGTAATTATTGCCTTAAACATTAAGCCAATAACTTCTTTCTTTAAATTAACAAATGAACAAATTTGGTGAGTGCTATACCTACACCATCTCTTTTATAACAGTAATCATCCTGGTGATTTTTATACTGAGATAATATTTTTTCTGTTTTTTGCATTCACAATTATTTTGTGTCTTTCAGTCTAATATACTTAACTTAGTTGCTCATTTAACATGTGCTTATATTTTGGGTTTGTCACACTTGTTTAACTCTTTTTTCTTAAGATTATATGCTGTTTATTTTATTACACTTATCACTTCACTGTTCAACTTTGTCACTCCCTACCTATCTCTAATTACCCTTATATTTCTCACGATCTCACTATTATTACAAAGTTTTTGTATCTAATGAGTTCATGTCTTTTTTGGTACTTTCAGATTGTCACATATCATTTTATAATATGCAAACAACATGGTATTGTAAATACCTCTTTCAAATAAAACATAACTTTGTATATATTGTCATTAAAGTGATAAAAATTGGTCTGAAATGTCATAATTAGTAATAATAACAACAGTTTAATAATGTTAAAATATATTGTGTTAATTGAAACATACTACATCTGTAGCAACAGCAATAATATTAGCGAATAAATAAACTCTCCAAAACCTTATACTTTCAAACACATAATGTTGAGATAACATACATACTGCTGAAATAATCTTAGTAAAAGTTCCAAAGTATATAGTAGGATATACAATTTGTTCTCTCATTGAACCACGCACACATTTCTATTCCCTGTCTGTATGAGTGTAATCTTAAACATAACAGCTGACACATCTCCTATAGATAAGGATATACATACAATCATATCTACACATGGTTTTTTATGTATAACAATTGCTGAGATACTGTCATTTACAAGTCACCACTAATAAAAATTTAAACATAAATTATTAACAATAATAAAAAATTATGCTCTTTTAAAACAATCTTGTTAGTAACTTGTTATGGCCATGTAATTTTTTATTTTCTTCTTTTTTCTTCACTGTCTTCTTGTCTCGCTTTACTTTGGTTGATATCTGGCCAATCTCTGGGGTTGGGTCAACGTCAGTTGTCTGTCAGTCTAGTTCGTATTTTCTTGTTTTGTGACCACCTTTGGTTGTATTCTTCCTCCTTCACTATAGATTATATTTACTACTTTCATTCTCGTTATCATTTATCTATCAAAATATATGGTTTCTTGGCATTTTTTACATACTTTTTTATATCAAATGTGATCAGGGTTTGGCAATGTTATAATATATATCAACCTAAACTGTACTTATCTGAGCAACCTACCTAGAAAGAAGTGAAACTGGCACTTCAGAGGCAAGGCAACCTTGTACTGCACTTTTCTTATTATACACTTGAAACAAAAAAGGAGAAGAGGCACATATATTGTAACGTGACAAATGGTATGACATAGAACCATGTAAGATTTGCAAGAATAAATGAATGAGAAGCTGTACAATAAAAAAAAAACAAGTAATAAATAAAAGAATGATAGCATAACACTAAAGATTATATTTGACAGACTCTGACTATGACTGACTATACCCAAATGTTTAGGTAAGGTAATGGGGAAAGATAAAAACAACATAAAATGAACTATGAAAGAATATACGAGACCAAATACCCTATTCCCAGTAAATTATAATTTGTAATGACAATATAAAAGTACAAACTAAAGAGTATGGAATTATATGTATTATATGTATCATAATTATATGTATTATGAATTATATTATAATGATAGAAAGGGTAAATGAACCAATATAATAATAATAATAAAATAAGAAGTGATGAAATGACAAATAAATAAGGATAAAATGTTTATTATCAGTAGGTCAAGGGGAGAATGCTGATAAATGTAAAATGTTAAATTGCATTAGTATGTGATGATTTTAAAATAATCATAGGTCATTTACAAGTACTATGTTTATTATTATTGTTTAAAACTGATCAGTTATGTTGTAATAGTTAATTATTTATGTTCATTAAGTTATTTGTAAAAGTTAAGACTAATAGACAACACATAATCTGCTGTATTAGAGGTACACCAAAGAAATTATGTATTTTGCCTATAAGTAATAGATTATATTGTTTTTGTAAGGTTTAGAAACCAACAAATGTTGTATTTTAAATAATTATGTTAATTTGTTTATGTAGAAGGTGTTAAAATAACAACATAAAGATTATTTGTTAGAATAAGTGTAGGCATAGAATTTCAGACATGTTAGCTGCTAGGCCTATATATAAAAACTAGAAAATTGTAAATTTTAAAGTATAACAGCAAGGTTTATTGAAATAATGAATGTAATATGAATAGGTTTAATGATATTAGTCTGCACAACAAAAATGTATTCGAAATAAGTAGTATAACATTAATTATTAAGAAAATTAAGTAGTAAAAATGTAAAATCATTATTTATGAACTAAAAGTAACCTTGTTTGGTTCCAAATTGATGTACCAGTTAAAAGCAAGACAATGATGTTATTAGATTCAGATTCACAGTTAGTATACGGGAATTAGACCTATTTAAAGAATTTTGACCAATTTTGTACAGAATGACAATGTATTTCAGTAACAATATCTCATATGTCCACCAATCAAATTTGGTATTTTAACCATAGCAACAACAAATTTAGGTAAATAATTTTGGCGGTTCTATAGTAACCATTGATGGGTAAAGATTGAAAAAATTACAGAGCTTAAAATTAGAAGAAAAATGTAATAGAAACGAACTAACTAATAAACAATCTGGATATAGCATAAGAGATTATTAATAATAAGCCAAAAGCAATTCCAAGTGGATCACAGAAGTGGATTAATCAATAAAAGGAAAATCAACTATACCAAAGACATTTTAACTGGACCCGAGATTAGAAGAAACAGTTGTTAAGTATAACCTATTTTTGAGTTATCACGTAATGATGACAGACAAAGTGAATTACACTAATAACACTGATTTCACATTCACTAATTAAAATTGTGAACTTATTTTGATCATGAACTATTAAAACTAACACCAAAACCATTATTTTAGCTATTTCTTGTATTACAATTGTATTTTACTTAAACACTGTATAAACACACCTAACCTAGAAACATTAATTCTCCCGAACTTAGTTTGTGGCCATAGTTATCCATATTTTTTCAAATATATAATATTTTGGTATTTGTGTGTTTTAATACGTTTTTCTGTAGCTGAAAGAACATTTCCACGCCTTGAGATATAACGAAACCGATCATTACTTTTTACTAAGCACAATTGTCAACCAGCGATAAACTATTGTTATCCGTAATACTGTATGTTTGGTCCCTGACAGTTCTTAAAACAGAGTTTGTTTGGATATAATAAATATAACCTTCTTGGAGTATTGGACATACGCACCAACCGCTGCCAATCTTGTACTATTATGTACATTGTAATAAAACAAATTTACATACAAATAATATATAATTGGTTAATAAAAAAATTCTCTTCCATCTTCTTACTATTTTCATCGATTTTCTCTTCCATTTTCTTACTATTCTCCCTTAACTCTTCTTCTTAACTGTTGATTGTCATTTTCCATCTTCTTACTAGTTTCTCCAATTTGGTCACCCAATTCTTCCTTTGTGGATTGGTTGTCCCCCCTTAATTCTTCTTTCGTGGATTCTATATTTTTATTTACTGACTCTATGCTCTTCTGACTCTCTTCCCTGGCTTTCTTGTTATCCTCCTCCATTTTCTTACTCATTTGTTGGAACATTTCCATCATCTTATTCAACATTGTATCTTCCGTTGTGGTATCTTTCTCTAAGTGTTTCTCCTGGAGTGCGGGCTGGTTCGGTTCCGCCGGAGGTAGGGTTGCCATAAGGTTCAGGATGAAATTCAGGACACCAACATCGACAAGTTCCAACCACGAACCGACTCCACGGGAGCACTTGCCCCCGTGCATATAGTGGTACGGGGACGCAATCGTGTTTTTACTCCCGTAAAAATGTTTGATATTTTCATCCTTGCCCCCGTGCTCAAGACCAAAAGTCGGCGCCTATGGTTCCAACGAGTGTATTTGGGTAATTCCATGTGAACTGTCCCGTCCGTTACCAAAAGACACACTTGTTATATGATGTTAATGTTAAAAATCAAATAGAGAAATAATAAGAAATCATACTTTAAGTAAAATACCTACTTTACAGACCACTCCAAAATTATATAATATTCAATGTTATTTGCATAGATTTTTAAGTAACAGATGGGACAGCTCACGTGGAATTACTCATTTCTCAATAACACAAGTAAATGAAAACTAAAAACAGCATTTATTTACCTTTACTTAAAGATATTTATGACACAGAAGTGCCCTGATGCTGATACCAATCATACTTTTCTGAACATGACACACTTTTTAGCAACTCATAATTTTTTTAAATGTAATCATGAAATTCCTGACAAGATATTTCTTTAAAATTGTATTGCAGCAATAATATTGATTTAACAGATTCTACTTTCAGTCTATTTCTGTCATCTGTCCATTGTGAATTCATTAAAGAAAAAATTCTTTCCACACATGCATTATGGCCAGGTAAACAGAAATAGAACTGAGCCAATTTAAGCAATTCAGAATATTGCTCACTGGATTTACATTGCTTTAAAAACTGAACCCATTTATTACTAGCTAACATGGATACAAAATCATTTACATCATTATTCAATTTTTCTTTAACAAAGTTTATCAAACACAATGCTTGGTTAAATGCCATAGAATCATCAATTTTGTGGCCCCGTTTCATTAAAAATTTAACAGTCTCTTCTATTTGCCCTTTCCATGTTGGAACATCCTCCAAAAGCATCCACTTAAAACATGTTAAGTCAGTGAATGAACCCAACCACTTCCGCAAATATTTGTCACACGTTTTATAACATTCATCAGCTTCTTTCTGAAAATTCTCTGGCTTTGTGTGATCATCCAGATTGTTTAAGATTTCTTGAACGCTTAATGAAACAAAATGTTGTCCATGTCTTTGCTTGAGATTTTCTGCCACTGATTCTAATATTTGAACAACTTTAATAACTGATACAGATTCCTGCTCTATCTTTAGAATGGATATTTGGAATGTATGAGACAAGGATTGAAGAAAATGGAGGTAGGCTCTGGCAAGAGGATTTTCAAAAAAAGATTTCAAATATTTTGGACAATTCTCAATTGACAGGAAATAGGATTGTAGAGGTTCAAATAGTGACAGGACTCTTTCCACAGCAGGGAAGATGCTTAACCACCTTGTCTTTGAATGATGTAGTAGATCTTGATAAGAAACACTAACAAAATCACAGAACTCTTTAAGGGTATTTACCCTAACTGTGTAGATGAAAAAATGATTGAACAACTTCATTACAAGTGTCTCTATATCAATATTCAAAATATCAGTCCCAGCATGTAGGGTATTATGCAGAATATGGGCTGGGCATCCCACTCCTAATAGATTGTCACCACATTCCAAATCATTCTTCAAATGACTGAATACATTATTTCCTTCTCTTTTTCTTAGCCCACCAAAGTTAGTATTAGCGTTGTCGCCCACAAATGGAACTACCTTTCTTGAAATATCAAATGTCTTTACAGTCTTCAACAAGTAATTGGAAATAGTAAAAGAAGTTTCATTTTCTAGTTCATCAAATTCAATAAGCTTAGTCTGTGTACCTACATTCTTATCAAAATACTGAAAAACCACTGGAAACATTTTATGATACCTTTTGTTGCTAGCATCTGTACTTATGCTTAGAAAATCCACATGTTTTATATTATTCTGGAAATCATTTAAAGTATGGGGAGCAAGAACATTATTTACAATTGCTTCAGTTTTTGTTTTCGCACTCGAAAATTTACATGCAATATTTGAGTCTTTGAATACCTTGCTGTACATCTTAGAGCTACAAGTGGCTGAATTGTATGACATATGGTGCTTAATGGAGTGATACGCAAAAGCACCTTCAGCTGCTGCGACATTCTTGGCTTCGTTGGTTTGTTCAATGAAGTATCCCTGAAGTACCGGTGTTCTTGAAACAGCAGACAGAGCTTTCTTATGCTTCCCTGTTAATGAATGCTTGGGGACATCCCCTTTACCTCCATGGGACACGTTGACATATGTACTGAAAATACAAATTCAATTGTTAAGAAACGCAATTACGCTTCTCTTGCATTCAATTCACTTTTAATAATCAAGTGCCGAAATAATTTCAGTAAAGAATCATGGCCTGCTACTGTCTAGGCTGAGTAAAGATTTAACATAACCTAATCCAATCCGGCACTTGTACACTTTAGGTGGTACGGGTAACCATAGTAGCATTAAGTAATTATGTAATCCTTTATAAATTAATGTAATCTAACGTAAGCTAACCTAATTTAACCTTTTAACTTAACCTAAAAGACCACTATTCGAAGTTAAGCCATAATTTCTAACGAGAATAAAAGTAAAAGTAGGCCTATTAAAAAATAGGCCAAATTGTGAATACGGTTGTTCAGATTAACTGCAGTGAACGTTATTGGTCGGAACTAACTTCACGTTCTCGTAAATTGAAATAAATCTTATAAATGTCTAATCTAACCTATTCTATTACACCACAGAATATTATTTTCATTTACTTACTTGCACAAATCACAGTATGGTTCATGTTCATTTCTTCCACGCTTAACCGATGGAAAATCTTTTGTCCATGTTTCGTTGAATTTTGAAAGTCTTTTTTTCGACATAATACAACTTTGAATACTACAACTTGTGAATAATACCTTTATAATTATTTTCCGTGAATGGTATATTACAGAAACACGCAAATAAATTAAAATAGACCAATGTTGAAGACAGATAATATACCGAAACCACGTCGAGCACCGTGTAAAATGTCTGCTTAGCAATAGTAACCAAAGCGGAAACATGCTGCTCCCGGGCAAATTTTAAATAACTTGCTATGATTTTTAAAATTCAGGACATTTAGGGATTTTAAAAATTCAGTCAGGACATCGGGACACATGCTCAAATTCAGGACAATCCCGCTTTTTCAGGACGTATGGCAACCCTAGCCGGAGGTAATGTGATCTCCATATCTTCCACTGGAGTCGCCTCTTTGTTCTCCATGTCTATCTCCTCCTCGGGTTCTGCCGCCCTTTGCTTGGATGTCACTCTCTTTCGCATTTCGGTCGCTTTCCTGACTTGTTAACAGCTGCCAAGCTAAAAATAGGAAATTGAGCAACTTGTCCTTATTATCTATTCCTACCAATTCCTATTTTAAGCCCCTAAAGTTGAGCGCCTTTGTAATAAATCAAATGTAATTACAAATAATAAATATATATAAGTGGATAATTAGATAATAATTGGTTAATAAAAAAATGTTATTTATATTTTTTTTTTTTTAATTTTTATGGATTTAATTAATTTTAATTGGTGTAGTTGTTTTTTAATTGTTTACACTCAATTAATAAAAAATATACTGTTTCATGACTGTGTGTATTCTGATGTACAATTATTTATTTCTTCACTTCAAATAGATTATCTAAGCCGTATCGATTGCATGTAGCAGCCAATTTAAACTCTCTTCTTCTTCTTCTTCTAGCTCGTCTACTTAAGAAGTTCACTTTTTACTCTTAAATAATTAAAATAATTCAATTTAAGGCTTAGCTGATCAATAAAACAGTATTAAAACAATAAATAAGTTTATTTGTGAAACAATTATTTGAATTTGCCGCACCGGCTTGAATCTGATTCGATAAGAAGTTACAGTTCGATTAATTTATATATGCAAAATATTTCAATGTAATTATTATATTATAAGGTTCTTTTAACTGTTGAAATAGTCAGGAAAGGCAAGAGAATTCAATACTTACAAAGTATTAAAAAACTTAATCATGAAATAGACAAAATTATAAAGTATAATGTATATAAAAATTTATATTACGATACAGCTGGGCTCTCCGACGTCACTCGCGCTGGTCCCGTGAGCCTGTGCGAAGTTGACCCAAAACGACAAGATGGCTGCCTTAATGAGTTGAACTGCGATGTGAATTCAGCTACAAGTTCTTTCTTCAAATAAATGTCTCCGTTGGTTATTTCCACTCCAGTGATGTTGTTCTTGGACGATCCACGAGTTGTAGAGTGTAGTGTTGTTTACCCACTAGATTTTGGTTCGGTAATAGTAGTGTTATGTCCCAAAAGGTTCCCTTCACTCGGTGTACGTTTATCTGAGTTATATTTGGTTCTGCTGTCGTGTCTAGGTGTAGTGACGGTTTAATTTAATATTATTTAATTTAGTTTTAATGTTCAGTGATCAATATTATAACAGTCTTCACTTTGGTTTATTTTCTATTCATCTTTATATGGCTTCGTCATATATCTCGGTTAGTGTTAGTAAAATTTTCATTAATATTTCTTTGAGAAGTCTTTTGACACGTCTATCTCGTTTGGCTTTTAACAATCAACTAACTGATTTTTGTTCCTTCATATATAAGATTTATAATATTTCGGTATCATTTCTCATTGTTCAGCCATCAGCTGTTATAAATATAAATAAATAAATATAATATTAACATGATTAAAAATAATAAATTCTTACATTCCAACACCTAGCATTTACTAGTATTAACATACTTTGTATGGTAATCACAAACAATAATATCATAACATGGTAAATAATTATATAAATAAATACATTAAAACTTTATATTGATAACAGTCTTTTTGTTGTCCTTTTTGACAAATTGGTTTGGGGTGTGCCCCTTAATCACATTTATTCTAAGTATAATTAATTTTTACATCATTGTTAATTATATGCATTGGATTCTCTTGTTTGGGCTAATCATTTCCTTTAAATTGATATAGTTAATAGAATTTAATTTCCCTTGAACCATTTATTTGCTGCTCTAGAGGTTTTTGTCTTTATAATAGATCTTTGGGTATCTGGATTATTATTTCCCTTCAATTCATTAGTTCTGGGCTATTATTCTTCACTGTTCCTATTTTAAGATTGTCATTTCTATTTTATTTGTCCTGGGCTGTTACTCTTCACTACTTCATATCTTACTGGGTTCACTAATTATTATTCTGATATGATACTCTTATTATTTATTTTTTCAACACTTTATGGCTATGATTTGACTACATATAATTTCTTTGAATTGACTTTTCTAGTTCCGTCAAGTTCTTTTGTTTATAATTGTAAATACTTTTCTGTTGATTTTTATTTAAGCTGATATTATTCCTTCTAGATGACTTCTTCCCTTCCTTTCATATATTATCTTATTTTGTAGAACAAGGTAAAAACTTCGTTGTGCTACAACATTTACGTTCAGTAGTGGCAACGTTGTGACCTTGGTGACTCTATATATATTTTGTGGCAACACTGTGCATATTTTTCATCACTAAAAGCTAAACCGATTTCGGTGACAAAATTCTAATGGATTTTATTAAACGGGTGAGTCAGTTGTAATGACTAAGTTAACAGGGTAATTATTATTCAATTTTTTTCAACAAACTATCTTGAAACGGATATATATATTTACGGTTTTTTATGCTGATTACGAATATGTAAGAATAAAATGTCTAAGCTTACTCATAACTTTTATATATGGGGTCTCAAAAAGATCAATAACTCTGGTCAAAACTAGCGTGTTTAGGTAATGATGAATAAACGTGATTATACATATATATATATATATATATATATTACATTTAATATTTATAACTAAATTTACCTCAAGATGTTATTTTTCCTTATTTGGAACATGTTTCGAGAGTTCCTGTGCTCTCATCTTCAGCCTTCGCGATCTTTTGTCTGGTGAAGGATTTGTGTGTTGGCTGCTGGATGCTATTAAGGTTGTTTGTTGGTCTTTGGTATTTTAAAGTTGTATTATTGTGTGTGATTGTAGTATATGTATTTGTATTTTTTTGTATTTTCGATGTTGAGTGCTTTGAATATTGTGTCATGTTTTGTATTGATTTGTATTTGTTCTGGTATTAGTTTGTTTTGTGTTTTATGTTTGTATATTTGTAAATTTTCCCAAATGTTCATTATGGTGCCTTTGTGTGGTATATGTTTTATTAGTGATACATTGGTTATGTCTGGGAATTCATGTCCTGTGTTCATTACATATATACATATATATATTATAACTTTACTTCTATGCATTATTGTTATGTTGTGTTGTGTGTGAGTACCCACCTGCTGTCTGATCTTGCAGATTCTTCCGACTAGGGCGTGTGGATTTTGGATTTGAAGTTCGCAAGCTAGTAATCTCAAATTATTACAACAACACACAAAATAGGTTACTTTAAAGGGGGAGAGTTTTGTGAGACTGGTAGGCTTTATCGTACAACAATAAAACACTGTTATATGGGGTAATAAAACGTTGTTTATTACACCAACAACACACAAGAATAGAATGGTTGTTATTTTATGATTTTCTTATAGTCTAAACAATGAATCAATGTTTTTCAATTGGTCAATAGTTGAAAGAAACTGAACTCGTTCTTTGGCGAGTTAATTGCAATTTAAATTTTACTTTATTAATTGATTTGAATTTAATTAAATTTATTTAATTAAATTGAATCTAAGTGTTCATGAAACAAAATATAAAACTCTGAAATTAATTAGAATAATTAATTAAAATAAATTAGACGTGACAGTCTAGTTCACGTTATTTCATTTCTAGTGATTCTACTTCTGATCTACTGCAGTATGATCTAAGATTAGATTGTCAGTTAAGATTTGTATAGCGCTTTTATACTACTTCTATTTCTTAACTATAACTTACTAAAGCCTTAAACTGCTATACAGATTATCACAATGAATTTACTTTTTAATTACTAGAGTCTTTGCTTTTTGTTTGGCACCTGAATTATTTGAATTACAATGTTTTAATTGAAAAATAGAAAATTTGATCTGAAAAATAAATAAGTGGATTTTGCTTTCCTGTTACTGAAGAGGATGTCGTTCCGATTTGTCCCTCGTCGATTCGAGTCCTTGGTTAGAGAAAGTAATCTGCTTAGAACTGCTGGATTCGGTCGTGGAGTTCAAAATTCGGCAACACTCTGCTTCCTTGCTGTTTGTGAATATTTTAACGTCTGCTGCTGTCCGCTGGAACTGCTTCCTGTCCCTCGTCGATTCGCACGTTGCACGTCAGCGTGTGTGTGTGTGCTTCGTTCGGGTGGTCGCTCTGCTCGTCAGCTGTTCACCAATGATTTAGACGGCCTCTCTGCTGTATTCTTGAAGTCTGGTCTTGAAGTCTGGTGGATCTCTTGCGTGCTTATGACTATCTGGTAGTACACAATAAGCTTGGTTGATGTACTGAAGAGTATCTCGCCTTTACGCAACAATTACGAGCTATACAGATGATCTGTACTTAGTGTGTTCGTAATTGCGTGTGTGTTGACCACGTAGAGTCTTCTTGTTGATCTTCACCACTTCGGTTACTAGACGATCGAAGGACTATGTCTTAACTTCGTGAGTACTGACAGAAGAGTGAGGTTTCAACCAGAAAACACCACACTGGCCGGGGCTCGCGTGAAATGATTTCATTGGCTGGCACACTCTCCCTACCACATAAAATTTTGAATTCCCTTGGTCCGTGAGAATGAAGTTAGGTTCCCACAGACTGAGAATAGAATATTATTATCTAATATAATTATCCGGCGGAACCAATTTGCCGCTGCGGATATCCTGTGCTTATTTAATTTTGCAATAACTTGGTTGCAAACCAAGTTGTGTGAAATCTAAAATATACAATCTGTCAGAAATTATTATCTTTATAACATACTAAAATCTCATTACTGTAACTCTATTTTTACAGAAGTTATTCAATTATTTTAATTAACTCTTTCATTTGTTAATTATATTGCATCAAATTTGCACACGTCATTATTAATATTTCGGTAAACATTTTGGCTATGTTAGATTTCGCCTTTATTTATTAGTTTCCGAGATATTAATAATTAACAGTTTGGGTGTGGTCGCTTCCTTGTACAGCGAACTGATTACATAATGACCACGTGTGCGTTGCTTTAGAAAGCATTATTTTCAATGCGCTACATTCAAATGGAGTTTTGACTGTTACTTTTTATTTAAATATGCTTTCAGTATGCGGTAAACATATAACCCCAAATAGTTAATATTTGGTGCTGTTATATATTCCCACACCCGCTTTAAAAAAAAAATGAATGTAATAATTACAGTTATTTTTTTTTTCTTAATCATTACACCCATATTCTGTAATCATTATACTTATTACCTATACATTGTATTACTTATTCAAAAGAAAAACATACATGTGTGTTAATATTATTTCTTTACATACGACTTAATTCTACATACTCTTGTTAATAATATTACATTTGAAATTACCTGCGTATTAATGTTTTTATAATGGGTAGTATCTTTGTTTGTAAACAGTGGCACGCGTACAAAAGAATTTGCTGACAGTATTTAGAACCGTTATCGCCTGGCGCGCGTAGCTAATTGCTTGACCTAGTTTCAAATGTCGGTCAGGTAGTTGTTATCGCGTGACGTAACTATTTCCTGCTGTGTGCTCGTTCAGTTTTACACGCCTATTATTTACCGCTGTTTATCGCGATAGAAAAACCTTATTATTATTACTACACAAGTTATCTATAATTATTATTAATAATATTATACATCACAAGTTATTTATTTTAATTTTAATTATTATAATACAATTATTGTTAAAGTGCATCCAGTAGATCATATGCATTTTTATGAGTGGCTCGACAATATTCCGCTATGTACTCGTCGAATTCGTACGCGTCCCCGGATATGATTTCTACGTCTTCCCACGCTGACTGTGTGGGAACGTCGTCGTCACTTTCCTGTTCCACCGGACGTACAATTGTCGGTGCCCATTGTTGCATTGTGTTGACGGCCAACCACGGTTCCTTGCCTTCCGGTTGAAATACTTTGTCAACTGGCGTACAAATTTCTGTATAAAAATCACTTTTCTTAAATCTAACATTTTTCTTATTTTTACCTACTTTATTGCGATACGTTTTAGCATGATTTATGGCGCTTCCGCACTGGAGGCGCCCGTTTCCAAGTTTTTTGGAAACTTACGATTCTTTCTCCTCTCGTTGGTGTCTTTATTACTTGGAGTATCGCTGTCTTGCTCTATTGTATCAGTTCTAGCTATCTCAACCGTTTGCATAGCTCTAATCGGGGCCCCGTCGTTACCCTTATATTGCCCTTTCGATCTAGCAATATTTTGTTTGCCTTTGTATTCAAAGGTCTTATCTGGGGGTTTTGACGATGTTTGGGGTGGAGTAGAACTAGTACTCGGTTTTTGATCCGTTTGCTGATGGTACTGTAGTCGCGTATTCTGCCCTTCATTATTTCGGCGAAAATCGGGATTATAACGCCACCCACCAAAATCAAAAACCGTCTCACTTTGGGACACTAGAATGAGGAGTTCGTCTACCGTGCGAATACCCTGCGTAAATACAGCTACTCTAATGTTATGATTAAAATGGTAGGCAAGCTTCGTGACTATGTCAATCTCCGCAAATGCTGGGGTTAAATGCTTCGCGCGTTCGACCTGCTGGATTATATAATTTTCGGCGGTAATACCCATTTTCTTATCAAATCGACCATATTCCAGTTCATTGCGCAGAAGTCGTTGGGTATGCGAGTTCCAGTACCGGCTTTCAAATTTTTGTTTGAACTCCGCATATGTGGACACTCTATCGCGTACAATGTTATACCACTTACGCGCCGAATCACGCATCGCGTTAACCACCCACTGTATTTTGTCTTGATCTTCTAGTCGGGAACCTACTCTAGCCATTTCACTCTCACACGCTAATAAAAATTCAATGGGGTTTTCGTTATTTTCCCCCGTAAAATACACACGATTTTTCTCGTCGACAGGACCTTGTACCAAAATATTTGGAGCAGATCTCCTTCGTACCTCCTGTCGTACTTTCAAAATCTCGTCGTTTAACGTCTGTAAAACACTCTTTATTGGAGTCAATGTTAGATCGCGTCTCTACAATTGAAGCGTCTAATTTATCTACTCGTCGTTGCGTTTCGGTCACGTCCGCGTGAATCTTTACCTCTAGAGATTCGACCTTCCTTGAGACGTCTAGGGTTTGCTTCTCGCAACGGCTTATGTGATCCTTAAACCGGCCTTCCATACGTGTTACTTGTTCAATAAACGATTTTTGCATAGTGGTCTCAAAAACCTTAAACCGTTCATTGATTTTAGTATCGACCGTATTTACTCTTTCAGCGATTTCCGCGACTTTCACAGTTAGCTCTTTATTACTTTCACCGATTTCAAGGACTCTTTCACCGATTTTTGCATTGCTTTCCGCGATTTCGTCTATTTTCGCAGTTAATTCTTTACTACTTTCTTTATTACTTTGCTTAATCTCGGCGTTTATGTCAGCGTTACTGCGTTCTAATGCTTCGGTTAGACTAACTCTTTGTGTTTCGATTTTAGACGTTAACTCCGCTATACTGAGCTCAGCTTTGGCTGCACTCTGTTCAAATTTCGCGTCTATTTTAGCGGTTAAATCCGCACTCATTTGCTGCATTTGTTTAAGTATTTTATCCATATCCATTTTAAATACACAACAATTTCAAACGATTTAAAATACACAGAACAGTTTCAAATACACACAATAACTTTACCGTTGTACAAACACCAGTCACAAAACTCTTTGGGGATTGTTTAGTTGGACGCCAGCTGTTTTACGAATTAAAACAGCAAAGTTTGTTTTAAGTGAAAATTAAATTTAAATTGAATTTAATTAATTTTCTCGAGCCCCACGAGATTGGAGCGCCATTTATAACTCTATTACAAATGTGGCGTTTCAATCTCGTTGTGATTTAATTAATTTAATTCAATCGTGCCCCACGTTCCGGGCAAGCCATTTATAACTCTTGTTCGGAACGTGAATTCAATTTGGTGTACGTTTGTCGTGCCCCACGTTGGGCGCCATTTATAACTCTACTTCTATGCGTTATTGTTATGTTGTGTTGTGTGTGAGTACCCACCTGCTGTCTGATCTTGCAGATTCTTCCGACTAGGGCGTGTGGATTTTGGATTTGAAGTTCGCAAGCTAGTAATCTCAAATTATTACAACAACACACAAAATAGGTTACTTTAAAGGGGGAGAGTTTTGTGAGACTGGTAGGCTTTATCGTACAACAATAAAACACTGTTATATGGGGTAATAAAACGTTGTTTATTACACCAACAACACACAAGAATAGAATGGTTGTTATTTTATGATTTTCTTATAGTCTAAACAATGAATCAATGTTTTTCAATTGGTCAATAGTTGAAAGAAACTGAACTCGTTCTTTGGCGAGTTAATTGCAATTTAAATTTTACTTTATTAATTGATTTGAATTTAATTAAATTTATTTAATTAAATTGAATCTAAGTGTTCATGAAACAAAATATAAAACTCTGAAATTAATTAGAATAATTAATTAAAATAAATTAGACGTGACAGTCTAGTTCACGTTATTTCATTTCTAGTGATTCTACTTCTGATCTACTGCAGTATGATCTAAGATTAGATTGTCAGTTAAGATTTGTATAGCGCTTTTATACTACTTCTATTTCTTAACTATAACTTACTAAAGCCTTAAACTGCTATACAGATTATCACAACGAATTTACTTTTTAATTACTAGAGTCTTTGCTTTTTGTTTGGCACCTGAATTATTTGAATTACGTTTTAATTGAAAAATAGAAAATTTGATCTGAAAAATAAATAAGTGGATTTTGCTTTCCTGTTACTGAAGAGGATGTCGTTCCGATTTGTCCCTCGTCGATTCGAGTCCTTGGTTAGAGAAAGTAATCTGCTTAGAACTGCTGGATTTGGTCGTGGAGTTCAAAATTCGGCAACACTCTGCTTCCTTGCTGTTTGTGAATATTTTAACGTCTGCTGCTGTCCGCTGGAACTGCTTCCTGTCCCTCGTCGATTCGCATGTTGCACATCAGCGTGTGTGTGTGTGTGTGTGCTTCGTTCGGGTGGTCGCTCTGCTCGTCAGCTGTTCACCAATGATTTAGACGGCCTCTCTGCTGTATTCTTGAAGTCTGGTCTTGAAGTCTGGTGGATCTCTTGCGTGCTTATGACTATCTGGTAGTACACAATAAGCTTGGTTGATGTACTGAAGAGTATCTCGCCTTTACGCAACAATTACGAGCTATACAGATGATCTGTACTTAGTGTGTTCGTAATTGCGTGTGTGTTGACCACGTAGAGTCTTCTTGTTGATCTTCACCACTTCGGTTACTAGACGATCGAAGGACTACGTCTTAACTTCGTGAGTACTGACAGAAGAGTGAGGTTTCAACCAGAAAACACCACACTGGCCGGGGCTCGCGTGAAATGATTTCATTGGCTGGCACACTCTCCCTACCACATAAAATTTTGAATTCCCTTGGTCCGTGAGAATGAAGTTAGGTTCCCACAGACGGAGAATAGAATATTATTAGCTAATATAATTATCCGGCGGAACCAATTTGCCGCTGCGGATATCCTGTGCTTATTTAATTTTGCAATAACTTGGTTGCAAACCAAGTTGTGTGAAATCTAAAATATACAATCTGTCAGAAATTATTATCTTTATAACAAACAAAAATCTCATTACTGTAACTCTATTTTTACAGAAGTTATTCAATTATTTTAATTAACTCTTTCATTTGTTAATTATATTGCATCAAATTTGCACACGTCATTATTAATATTTCGGTAAACATTTTGGCTATGTTAGATTTCGCCTTTATTTATTAGTTTCCGAGATATTAATAATTAACAGTTTGGGTGTGGTCGCTTCCTTGTACAGCGAACTGATTACATAATGACCACGTGTGCGTTGCTTTAGAAAGCATTATTTTCAATGCGCTACATTCAAATGGAGTTTTGACTGTTACTTTTTATTTAAATATGCTTTCAGTATGCAGTAAACATATAACCCCAAATAGTGCTGTTATATATTCCCACACCCGCTTTAAAAAAAAAATGAATGTAATAATTACAGTTTTTTTTTTTTTCTTAATCATTACACCCATATTCTGTAATCATTATACTTATTACCTATACATTGTATTACTTATTCAAAAGAAAAACATACATGTGTGTTAATATTATTTCTTTACATACGACTTAATTCTACATACTCTTGTTAATAATATTACATTTGAAATTACCTGCGTATTAATGTTTTTATAACGGGTAGTATCTTTGTTTGTAAACAGTGGCACGCGTACAAAAGAATTTGCTGATAGTATTTAGAACCGTTATCGCCTGGCGCGCGTAGCTAATTGCTTGACCTAGTTTCAAATGTCGGTCAGGTAGTTGTTATCGCGTGACGTAACTATTTCCTGCTGTGTGCTCGTTCAGTTTTACACGCCTATTATTTACCGCTGTTTATCGCGATAGAAAAACCTTATTATTATTACTACACAAGTTATCTATAATTATTATTAATAATATTATACATCACAAGTTATTTATTTTAATTTTAATTATTATAATACAATTATTGTTAAAGTGCATCCAGTAGATCATATGCATTTTTATGAGTGGCTCGACAATATTCCGCTATGTACTCGTCGAATTCGTACGCGTCCCCGGATATGATTTCTACGTCTTCCCACGCTGACTGTGTGGGAACGTCGTCGTCACTTTCCTGTTCCACCGGACGTACAATTGTCGGTGCCCATTGTTGCATTGTGTTGACGGCCAACCACGGTTCCTTGCCTTCCGGTTGAAATACTTTGTCAACTGGCGTACAAATTTCCGTATAAAAATCACTTTTCTTAAATCTAACATTTTTCTTATTTTTACCTACTTTATTGCGATACGTTTTAGCATGATTTATGGCGCTTCCGCCCTGGAGGCGCCCGTTTCCAAGTTTTTTGGAAACTTACGATTCTTTCTCCTCTCGTTGGGGTCTTTATTACTTGGAGTATCGCTGTCTTGCTCTATTGTATCAGTTCTAGCTATCTCAACCGTTTGCATAGCTCTAATCGGGGCCCCGTCGTTACCCTTATATTGCCCTTTCGATCTAGCAATATTTTGTTTGCCTTTGTATTCAAAGGTCTTATCTGGGGGTTTTGACGATGTTTGGGGTGGAGTAGAACTAGTACTCGGTTTTTGATCCGTTTGCTGATGGTACTGTAGTCGCGTATTCTGCCCTTCATTATTTCGGCGAAAATCGGGATTATAACGCCACCCACCAAAATCAAAAACCGTCTCACTTTGGGACACTAGAATGAGGAGTTCGTCTACCGTGCGAATACCCTGCGTAAATACAGCTACTCTAATGTTATGATTAAAATGGTAGGCAAGCTTCGTGACTATGTCAATCTCCGCAAATGCTGGGGTTAAATGCTTCGCGCGTTCGACCTGCTGGATTATATAATTTTCGGCGGTAATACCCATTTTCTTATCAAATCGACCATATTCCAGTTCATTGCGCAGAAGTCGTTGGGTATGCGAGTTCCAGTACCGGCTTTCAAATTTTTGTTTGAACTCCGCATATGTGGACACTCTATCGCGTACAATGTTATACCACTTACGCGCCGAATCACGCATCGCGTTAACCACCCACTGTATTTTGTCTTGATCTTCTAGTCGGGAACCTACTCTAGCCATTTCACTCTCACACGCTAATAAAAATTCAATGGGGTTTTCGTTATTTTCCCCCGTAAAATACACACGATTTTTCTCGTCGACAGGACCTTGTACCAAAATATTTGGAGCAGATCTCCTTCGTACCTCCTGTCGTACTTTCAAAATCTCGTCGTTTAACGTCTGTAAAACACTCTTTATTGGAGTCAATGTTAGATCGCGTCTCTACAATTGAAGCGTCTAATTTATCTACTCGTCGTTGCGTTTCGGTCACGTCCGCGTGAATCTTTACCTCTAGAGATTCGACCTTCCTTGAGACGTCTAGGGTTTGCTTCTCGCAACGGCTTATGTGATCCTTAAACCGGCCTTCCATACGTGTTACTTGTTCAATAAACGATTTTTGCATAGTGGTCTCAAAAACCTTAAACCGTTCATTGATTTTAGTATCGACCGTATTTACTCTTTCAGCGATTTCCGCGACTTTCACAGTTAGCTCTTTATTACTTTCACCGATTTCAAGGACTCTTTCACCGATTTTTGCATTGCTTTCCGCGATTTCGTCTATTTTCGCAGTTAATTCTTTACTACTTTCTTTATTACTTTGCTTAATCTCGGCGTTTATGTCAGCGTTACTGCGTTCTAATGCTTCGGTTAGACTAACTCTTTGTGTTTCGATTTTAGACGTTAACTCCGCTATACTGAGCTCAGCTTTGGCTGCACTCTGTTCAAATTTCGCGTCTATTTTAGCGGTTAAATCCGCACTCATTTGCTGCATTTGTTTAAGTATTTTATCCATATCCATTTTAAATACACAACAATTTCAAACGATTTAAAATACACAGAACAGTTTCAAATACACACAATAACTTTACCGTTGTACAAACACCAGTCACAAAACTCTTTGGGGATTGTTTAGTTGGACGCCAGCTGTTTTACGAATTAAAACAGCAAAGTTTGTTTTAAGTGAAAATTAAATTTAAATTGAATTTAATTAATTTTCTCGAGCCCCACGAGATTGGAGCGCCATTTATAACTCTATTACAAATGTGGCGTTTCAATCTCGTTGTGATTTAATTAATATAATTCAATCGTGCCCCACGTTCCGGGCAAGCCATTTATAACTCTTGTTCGGAACGTGAATTCAATTTGGTGTACGTTTGTCGTGCCCCACGTTGGGCGCCATTTATAACTCTACTTCTATGCGTTATTGTTATGTTGTGTTGTGTGTGAGTACCCACCTGCTGTCTGATCTTGCAGATTCTTCCGACTAGGGCGTGTGGATTTTGGATTTGAAGTTCGCAAGCTAGTAATCTCAAATTATTACAACAACACACAAAATAGGTTACTTTAAAGGGGGAGAGTTTTGTGAGACTGGTAGGCTTTATCGTACAACAATAAAACACTGTTATATGGGGTAATAAAACGTTGTTTATTACACCAACAACACACAAGAATAGAATGGTTGTTATTTTATGATTTTCTTATAGTCTAAACAATGAATCAATGTTTTTCAATTGGTCAATAGTTGAAAGAAACTGAACTCGTTCTTTGGCGAGTTAATTGCAATTTAAATTTTACTTTATTAATTGATTTGAATTTAATTAAATTTATTTAATTAAATTGAATCTAAGTGTTCATGAAACAAAATATAAAACTCTGAAATTAATTAGAATAATTAATTAAAATAAATTAGACGTGACAGTCTAGTTCACGTTATTTCATTTCTAGTGATTCTACTTCTGATCTACTGCAGTATGATCTAAGATTAGATTGTCAGTTAAGATTTGTATAGCGCTTTTATACTACTTCTATTTCTTAACTATAACTTACTAAAGCCTTAAACTGCTATACAGATTATCACAACGAATTTACTTTTTAATTACTAGAGTCTTTGCTTTTTGTTTGGCACCTGAATTATTTGAATTACAATGTTTTAATTGAAAAATAGAAAATTTGATCTGAAAAATAAATAAGTGGATTTTGCTTTCCTGTTACTGAAGAGGATGTCGTTCCGATTTGTCCCTCGTCGATTCGAGTCCTTGGTTAGAGAAAGTAATCTGCTTAGAACTGCTGGATTTGGTCGTGGAGTTCAAAATTCGGCAACACTCTGCTTCCTTGCTGTTTGTGAATATTTTAACGTCTGCTGCTGTCCGCTGGAACTGCTTCCTGTCCCTCGTCGATTCGCATGTTGCACATCAGCGTGTGTGTGTGTGTGTGCTTCGTTCGGGTGGTCGCTCTGCTCGTCAGCTGTTCACCAATGATTTAGACGGCCTCTCTGCTGTATTCTTGAAGTCTGGTCTTGAAGTCTGGTGGATCTCTTGCGTGCTTATGACTATCTGGTAGTACACAATAAGCTTGGTTGATGTACTGAAGAGTATCTCGCCTTTACGCAACAATTACGAGCTATACAGATGATCTGTACTTAGTGTGTTCGTAATTGCGTGTGTGTTGACCACGTAGAGTCTTCTTGTTGATCTTCACCACTTCGGTTACTAGACGATCGAAGGACTACGTCTTAACTTCGTGAGTACTGACAGAAGAGTGAGGTTTCAACCAGAAAACACCACACTGGCCGGGGCTCGCGTGAAATGATTTCATTGGCTGGCACACTCTCCCTACCACATAAAATTTTGAATTCCCTTGGTCCGTGAGAATGAAGTTAGGTTCCCACAGACGGAGAATAGAATATTATTAGCTAATATAATTATCCGGCGGAACCAATTTGCCGCTGCGGATATCCTGTGCTTATTTAATTTTGCAATAACTTGGTTGCAAACCAAGTTGTGTTAAATCTAAAATATACAATCTGTCAGAAATTATTATCTTTATAACATACAAAAATCTCATTACTGTAACTCTATTTTTACAGAAGTTATTCAATTATTTTAATTAACTCTTTCATTTGTTAATTATATTGCATCAAATTTGCACACGTCATTATTAATATTTCGGTAAACATTTTGGCTATGTTAGATTTCGCCTTTATTTATTAGTTTCCGAGATATTAATAATTAACAGTTTGGGTGTGGTCGCTTCCTTGTACAGCGAACTGATTACATAATGACCACGTGTGCGTTGCTTTAGAAAGCATTATTTTCAATGCGCTACATTCAAATGGAGTTTTGACTGTTACTTTTTATTTAAATATGCTTTCAGTATGCAGTAAACATATAACCCCAAATAGTGCTGTTATATATTCCCACACCCGCTTTAAAAAAAAAATGAATGTAATAATTACAGTTTTTTTTTTTTCTTAATCATTACACCCATATTCTGTAATCATTATACTTATTACCTATACATTGTATTACTTATTCAAAAGAAAAACATACATGTGTGTTAATATTATTTCTTTACATACGACTTAATTCTACATACTCTTGTTAATAATATTACATTTGAAATTACCTGCGTATTAATGTTTTTATAACGGGTAGTATCTTTGTTTGTAAACAGTGGCACGTGTACAAAAGAATTTGCTGATAGTATTTAGAACCGTTATCGCCTGGCGCGCGTAGCTAATTGCTTGACCTAGTTTCAAATGTCGGTCAGGTAGTTGTTATCGCGTGACGTAACTATTTCCTGCTGTGTGCTCGTTCAGTTTTACACGCCTATTATTTACCGCTGTTTATCGCGATAGAAAAACCTTATTATTATTACTACACAAGTTATCTATAATTATTATTAATAATATTATACATCACAAGTTATTTATTTTAATTTTAATTATTATAATACCATTATTGTTAAAGTGCATCCAGTAGATCATATGCATTTTTATGAGTGGCTCGACAATATTCCGCTATGTACTCGTCGAATTCGTACGCGTCCCCGGATATGATTTCTACGTCTTCCCACGCTGACTGTGTGGGAACGTCGTCGTCACTTTCCTGTTCCACCGGACGTACAATTGTCGGTGCCCATTGTTGCATTGTGTTGACGGCCAACCACGGTTCCTTGCCTTCCGGTTGAAATACTTTGTCAACTGGCGTACAAATTTCCGTATAAAAATCACTTTTCTTAAATCTAACATTTTTCTTATTTTTACCTACTTTATTGCGATATGTTTTAGCATGATTTATGGCGCTTCCGCCCTGGAGGCGCCCGTTTCCAAGTTTTTTGGAAACTTACGATTCTTTCTCCTCTCGTTGGGGTCTTTATTACTTGGAGTATCGCTGTCTTGCTCTATTGTATCAGTTCTAGCTATCTCAACCGTTTGCATAGCTCTAATCGGGGCCCCGTCGTTACCCTTATATTGCCCTTTCGATCTAGCAATATTTTGTTTGCCTTTGTATTCAAAGGTCTTATCTGGGGGTTTTGACGATGTTTGGGGTGGAGTAGAACTAGTACTCGGTTTTTGATCCGTTTGCTGATGGTACTGTAGTCGCGTATTCTGCCCTTCATTATTTCGGCGAAAATCGGGATTATAACGCCACCCACCAAAATCAAAAACCGTCTCACTTTGGGACACTAGAATGAGGAGTTCGTCTACCGTGCGAATACCCTGCGTAAATACAGCTACTCTAATGTTATGATTAAAATGGTAGGCAAGCTTCGTGACTATGTCAATCTCCGCAAATGCTGGGGTTAAATGCTTCGCGCGTTCGACTTGCTGGATTATATAATTTTCGGCGGTAATATCCATTTTCTTATCAAATCGACCATATTCCAGTTCATTGCGCAGAAGTCGTTGGGTATGCGAGTTCCAGTACCGGCTTTCAAATTTTTGTTTGAACTCCGCGTATGTGGACACTCTATCGCGTACAATGTTATACCACTTACGCGCCGAATCACGCATCGCGTTAACCACCCACTGTATTTTGTCTTGATCTTCTAGTCGGGAACCTACTCTAGCCATTTCACTCTCACACGCTAATAAAAATTCAATGGGGTTTTCGTTATTTTCCCCCGTAAAATACACGCGATTTTTCTCGTCGACAGGACCTTGTACCAAAATATTTGGAGCAGATCTCCTTCGTACCTCCTGTTGTACTTTCAAAATCTCGTCGTTTAACGTCTGTAAAACACTCTTTATTGGAGTCAATGTTAGATCGCGTCTCTACAATTGAAGCGTCTAATTTATCTACTCGTCGTTGCGTTTCGGTCACGTCCGCGTGAATCTTTACCTCTAGAGATTCGACCTTCCTTGAGACGTCTAGGGTTTGCTTCTCGCAACGGCTTATGTGATCCTTAAACCGGCCTTCCATACGTGTTACTTGTTCAATAAACAAATTTTGCATAGTGGTCTCAAAAACCTTAAACCGTTCATTGATTTTAGTATCGACCGTATTTACTCTTTCAGCGATTTCCGCGACTTTCACAGTTAGCTCTTTATTACTTTCACCGATTTCAACGACTCTTTCACCGATTTTTGCATTGCTTTCCGCGATTTCGTCTATTTTCGCAGTTAATTCTTTACTACTTTCTTTATTACTTTGCTTAATCTCGGCGTTTATGTCAGCGTTACTGCGTTCTAATGCTTCGGTTAGACTAACTCTTTGTGTTTCGATTTTAGACGTTAACTCCGCTATACTGAGCTCAGCTTTGGCTGCACTCTGTTCAAATTTCGCGTCTATTTTAGCGGTTAAATCCGCACTCATTTGCTGCATTTGTTTAAGTATTTTATCCATATCCATTTTAAATACACAATTTCAAACGATTTAAAATACACAGAACAGTTTCAAATACACACAATAACTTTACCGTTGTACAAACACCAGTCACAAAACTCTTTGGGGATTGTTTAGTTGGACGCCAGCTGTTTTACGAATTAAAACAGCAAAGTTTGTTTTAAGTGAAAATTAAATTTAAATTGAATTTAATTAATTTTCTCGAGCCCCACGAGATTGGAGCGCCATTTATAACTCTATTACAAATGTGGCGTTTCAATCTCGTTGTGATTTAATTAATTTAATTCAATTGTGCCCCACGTTCCGGGCAAGCCATTTATAACTCTTGTTCGGAACGTGAATTCAATTTGGTGTACGTTTGTCGTGCCCCACGTTGGGCGCCATTTATAACTCTACTTCTATGCTTTATTGTTATGTTGTGTTGTGTGTGAGTACCCACCTGCTATCTGATCTTGCAGATTCTTCCGACTAGGGCGTGTGGATTTTGGATTTGAAGTTCGCAAGCTAGTAATCTCAAATTATTACAACAACACACAAAATAGGTTACTTTAAAGGGGGAGAGTTTTGTGAGACTGGTAGGCTTTATCGTACAACAATAAAACACTGTTATATGGGGTAATAAAACGTTGTTTATTACACCAACAACACACAAGAATAGAATGGTTGTTATTTTATGATTTTCTTATAGTCTAAACAATGAATCAATGTTTTTCAATTGGTCAATAGTTGAAAGAAACTGAACTCGTTCTTTGGCGAGTTAATTGCAATTTAAATTTTACTTTATTAATTGATTTGAATTTAATTAAATTTATTTAATTAAATTGAATCTAAGTGTTCATGAAACAAAATATAAAACTCTGAAATTAATTAGAATAATTAATTAAAATAAATTAGACGTGACAGTCTAGTTCACGTTATTTCATTTCTAGTGATTCTACTTCTGATCTACTGCAGTATGATCTAAGATTAGATTGTCAGTTAAGATTTGTATAGCGCTTTTATACTACTTCTATTTCTTAACTATAACTTACTAAAGCCTTAAACTGCTATACAGATTATCACAACGAATTTACTTTTTAATTACTAGAGTCTTTTCTTTTTGTTTGGCACCTGAATTATTTGAATTACAATGTTTTAATTGAAAAATAGAAAATTTGATCTGAAAAATAAATAAGTGGATTTTGCTTTCCTGTTACTGAAGAGGATGTCGTTCCGATTTGTCCCTCGTCGATTCGAGTCCTTGGTTAGAGAAAGTAATCTGCTTAGAACTGCTGGATTCAGTCGTGGAGTTCAAAATTCGGCAACACTCTGCTTCCTTGCTGTTTGTGAATATTTCAACGTCTGCTGCTGTCCGCTGGAACTGCTTCCTGTCCCTCGTCGATTCGCATGTTGCACGTCAGTGTGTGTGTGTGTGTGTGTGTGTGCTTCGTTCGGGTGGTCGCTCTGCTCGTCAGCTGTTCACCAATGATTTAGACGGCCTCTCTGCTGTATTCTTGAAGTCTGGTCTTGAAGTCTGGTGGATCTCTTGCGTGCTTATGACTATCTGGTAGTACACAATAAGCTTGGTTGATGTACTGAAGAGTATCTCGCCTTTACGCAACAATTACGAGCTATACAGATGATCTGTACTTAGTGTGTTCGTAATTGCGTGTGTGTGTTGACCAATGTAGAGTCTTCTTGTTGATCTTCACCACTTCGGTTACTAGACGATCGAAGGACTACGTCTTAACTTCGTGAGTACTGACAGAAGAGTGAGGTTTCAACCAGAAAACACCACACTGGCCGGGGCTCGCGTGAAATGATTTCATTGGCTGGCACACTCTCCCTACCACATAAAATTTTGAATTCCCTTGGTCCGTGAGAATGAAGTTAGGTTCCCACAGACGGAGAATAGAATATTATTAGCTAATATAATTATCCGGCGGAACCAATTTGCCGCTGCGGATATCCTGTGCTTATTTAATTTTGCAATAACTTGGTTGCAAACCAAGTTGTGTGAAATCTAAAATATATCTGTCAGAAATTATTATCTTTATAACATACTAAAATCTCATTACTGCAACTCTATTTTTACAGAAGTTATTCAATTATTTTAATTAACTCTTTCATTTGTTAATTATATTGCATCAAATTTGCACACGTCATTATTAATATTTCGGTAAACATTTTGGCTATGTTAGATTTCGCCTTTATTTATTAGTTTCCGAGATATTAATAATTAACAGTTTGGGTGTGGTCGCTTCCTTGTACAGCGAACTGATTACATAATGACCACGTGTGCGTTGCTTTAGAAAGCATTATTTTCAATGCGCTACATTCAAATGGAGTTTTGACTGTTGCTTATTATTTAAATATGCTTTCAGTATGCAGTACACATATAACCCCAAATAGTGCTGTTATATATTCCCACACCCGCTTTAAAAAAAAAATGAATGTAATAATTACAGTTATTTTTTTTTCTTAATCATTACACCCATATTCTGTAATCATTATACTTATTACCTATACATTGTATTACTTATTCAAAAGAAAAACATACATGTGTGTTAATATTATTTCTTTACATACGACTTAATTCTACATACTCTTGTTAATAATATTACATTTGAAATTACCTGCGTATTAATGTTTTTATAACGGGTAGTATCTTTGTTTGTAAACAGTGGCACGCGTACAAAAGAATTTGCTGACAGTATTTAGAACCGTTATCGCCTGGCGCGCGTAGCTAATTGCTTGACCTAGTTTCAAATGTCGGTCAGGTAGTTGTTATCGCGTGACGTAACTATTTCCTGCTGTGTGCTCGTTCAGTTTTACACGCCTATTATTTACCGCTGTTTATCGCGATAGAAAACCCTTATTATTATTACTACACAAATTATCTATAATTATTATTAATAATATTATACATCACAAGTTATTTATTTTAATTTTAATTATTATAATACAATTATTGTTAAAGTGCATCCAGTAGATCATATGCATTTTTATGAGTGGCTCGACAATATTCCGCTATGTACTCGTCGAATTCGTACGCGTCCCCGGATATGATTTCTACGTCTTCCCACGCTGACTGTGTGGGAACGTCGTCGTCACTTTCCTGTTCCACCGGACGTACAATTGTCGGTGCCCATTGTTGCATTGTGTTGACGGCCAACCACGGTTCCTTGCCTTCCGGTTGAAATACTTTGTCAACTGGCGTACAAATTTCCGTATAAAAATCACTTTTCTTAAATCTAACATTTTTCTTATTTTTACCTACTTTATTGCGATACGTTTTAGCATGATTTATGGCGCTTCCGCCCTGGAGGCGCCCGTTTCCAAGTTTTTTGGAAACTTACGATTCTTTCTCCTCTCGTTGGGGTCTTTATTACTTGGAGTATCGCTGTCTTGCTCTATTGTATCGGTTCTAGCTATCTCAACCGTTTGCATAGCTCTAATCGGGGCCCCGTCGTTACCCTTATATTGCCCTTTCGATCTAGCAATATTTTGTTTGCCTTTGTATTCAAAGGTCTTATCTGGGGGTTTTGACGATGTTTGGGGTGGAGTAGAACTAGTACTCGGTTTTTGATCCGTTTGCTGATGGTACTGTAGTCGCGTATTCTGCCCTTCATTATTTCGGCGAAAATCGGGATTATAACGCCACCCACCAAAATCAAAAACCGTCTCACTTTGGGACACTAGAATGAGGAGTTCGTCTACCGTGCGAATACCCTGCGTAAATACAGCTACTCTAATGTTATGATTAAAATGGTAGGCAAGCTTCGTGACTATGTCAATCTCCGCAAATGCTGGGGTTAAATGCTTCGCGCGTTCGACCTGCTGGATTATATAATTTTCGGCGGTAATACCCATTTTCTTATCAAATCGACCATATTCCAGTTCATTGCGCAGAAGTCGTTGGGTATGCGAGTTCCAGTACCGGCTTTCAAATTTTTGTTTGAACTCCGCGTATGTGGACACTCTATCGCGTACAATGTTATACCACTTACGCGCCGAATCACGCATCGCGTTAACCACCCACTGTATTTTGTCTTGATCTTCTAGTCGGGAACCTACTCTAGCCATTTCACTCTCACACGCTAATAAAAATTCAATGGGGTTTTCGTTATTTTCCCCCGTAAAATACACGCGATTTTTCTCGTCGACAGGACCTTGTACCAAAATATTTGGAGCAGATCTCCTTCGTACCTCCTGTCGTACTTTCAAAATCTCGTCGTTTAACGTCTGTAAAACACTCTTTATTGGAGTCAATGTTAGATCGCGTCTCTACAATTGAAGCGTCTAATTTATCTACTCGTCGTTGCGTTTCGGTCACGTCCGCGTGAATCTTTACCTCTAGAGATTCGACCTTCCTTGAGACGTCTAGGGTTTGCTTCTCGCAACGGCTTATGTGATCCTTAAACCGGCCTTCCATACGTGTTACTTGTTCAATAAACAAATTTTGCATAGTGGTCTCAAAAACCTTAAACCGTTCATTGATTTTAGTATCGACCGTATTTACTCTTTCAGCGATTTCCGCGACTTTCACAGTTAGCTCTTTATTACTTTCACCGATTTCAACGACTCTTTCACCGATTTTTGCATTGCTTTCCGCGATTTCGTCTATTTTCGCAGTTAATTCTTTACTACTTTCTTTATTACTTTGCTTAATCTCGGCGTTTATGTCAGCGTTACTGCGTTCTAATGCTTCGGTTAGACTAACTCTTTGTGTTTCGATTTTAGACGTTAACTCCGCTATACTGAGCTCAGCTTTGGCTGCACTCTGTTCAAATTTCGCGTCTATTTTAGCGGTTTAATCCGCACTCATTTGCTGCATTTGTTTAAGTATTTTATCCATATCCATTTTAAATACACAACAATTTCAAACGATTTAAAATACACAGAACAGTTTCAAATACACACAATAACTTTACCGTTGTACAAACACCAGTCACAAAACTCTTTGGGGATTGTTTAGTTGGACGCCAGCTGTTTTACGAATTAAAACAGCAAAGTTTGTTTTAAGTGAAAATTAAATTTAAATTGAATTTAATTAATTTTCTCGAGCCCCACGAGATTGGAGCGCCATTTATAACTCTATTACAAATGTGGCGTTTCAATCTCGTTGTGATTTAATTAATTTAATTCAATTGTGCCCCACGTTCCGGGCAAGCCATTTATAACTCTTGTTCGGAACGTGAATTCAATTTGGTGTACGTTTGTCGTGCCCCACGTTGGGCGCCATTTATAACTCTACTTCTATGCTTTATTGTTATGTTGTGTTGTGTGTGAGTACCCACCTGCTATCTGATCTTGCAGATTCTTCCGACTAGGGCGTGTGGATTTTGGATTTGAAGTTCGCAAGCTAGTAATCTCAAATTATTACAACAACACACAAAATAGGTTACTTTAAAGGGGGAGAGTTTTGTGAGACTGGTAGGCTTTATCGTACAACAATAAAACACTGTTATATGGGGTAATAAAACGTTGTTTATTACACCAACAACACACAAGAATAGAATGGTTGTTATTTTATGATTTTCTTATAGTCTAAACAATGAATCAATGTTTTTCAATTGGTCAATAGTTGAAAGAAACTGAACTCGTTCTTTGGCGAGTTAATTGCAATTTAAATTTTACTTTATTAATTGATTTGAATTTAATTAAATTTATTTAATTAAATTGAATCTAAGTGTTCATGAAACAAAATATAAAACTCTGAAATTAATTAGAATAATTAATTAAAATAAATTAGACGTGACAGTCTAGTTCACGTTATTTCATTTCTAGTGATTCTACTTCTGATCTACTGCAGTATGATCTAAGATTAGATTGTCAGTTAAGATTTGTATAGCGCTTTTATACTACTTCTATTTCTTAACTATAACTTACTAAAGCCTTAAACTGCTATACAGATTATCACAACGAATTTACTTTTTAATTACTAGAGTCTTTGCTTTTTGTTTGGCACCTGAATTATTTGAATTACAATGTTTTAATTGAAAAATAGAAAATTTGATCTGAAAAATAAATAAGTGGATTTTGCTTTCCTGTTACTGAAGAGGATGTCGTTCCGATTTGTCCCTCGTCGATTCGAGTCCTTGGTTAGAGAAAGTAATCTGCTTAGAACTGCTGGATTCAGTCGTGGAGTTCAAAATTCGGCAACACTCTGCTTCCTTGCTGTTTGTGAATATTTTAACGTCTGCTGCTGTCCGCTGGAACTGCTTCCTGTCCCTCGTCGATTCGCATGTTGCACGTCAGTGTGTGTGTGTGTGTGTGTGCTTCGTTCGGGTGGTCGCTCTGCTCGTCAGCTGTTCACCAATGATTTAGACGGCCTCTCTGCTGTATTCTTGAAGTCTGGTCTTGAAGTCTGGTGGATCTCTTGCGTGCTTATGACTATCTGGTAGTACACAATAAGCTTGGTTGATGTACTGAAGAGTATCTCGCCTTTACGCAACAATTACGAGCTATACAGATGATCTGTACTTAGTGTGTTCGTAATTGCGTGTGTGTTGACCACGTAGAGTCTTCTTGTTGATCTTCACCACTTCGGTTACTAGACGATCGAAGGACTACGTCTTAACTTCGTGAGTACTGACAGAAGAGTGAGGTTTCAACCAGAAAACACCACACTGGCCGGGGCTCGCGTGAAATGATTTCATTGGCTGGCACACTCTCCCTACCACATAAAATTTTGAATTCCCTTGGTCCGTGAGAATGAAGTTAGGTTCCCACAGACGGAGAATAGAATATTATTAGCTAATATAATTATCCGGCGGAACCAATTTGCCGCTGCGGATATCCTGTGCTTATTTAATTTTGCAATAACTTGGTTGCAAACCAAGTTGTGTGAAATCTAAAATATACAATCTGTCAGAAATTATTATCTTTATAACATACTAAAATCTCATTACTGCAACTCTATTTTTACAGAAGTTATTCAATTATTTTAATTAACTCTTTCATTTGTTAATTATATTGCATCAAATTTGCACACGTCATTATTAATATTTCGGTAAACATTTTGGCTATGTTAGATTTCGCCTTTATTTATTAGTTTCCGAGATATTAATAATTAACAGTTTGGGTGTGGTCGCTTCCTTGTACAGCGAACTGATTACATAATGACCACGTGTGCGTTGCTTTAGAAAGCATTATTTTCAATGCGCTACATTCAAATGGAGTTTTGACTGTTACTTTTTATTTAAATATGCTTTCAGTATGCAGTAAACATATAACCCCAAATAGTGCTGTTATATATTCCCACACCCGCTTTAAAAAAAAAATGAATGTAATAATTACAGTTATTTTTTTTTCTTAATCATTACACCCATATTCTGTAATCATTATACTTATTACCTATACATTGTATTACTTATTCAAAAGAAAAACATACATGTGTGTTAATATTATTTCTTTACATACGACTTAATTCTACATACTCTTGTTAATAATATTACATTTGAAATTACCTGCGTATTAATGTTTTTATAACGGGTAGTATCTTTGTTTGTAAACAGTGGCACGCGTACAAAAGAATTTGCTGACAGTATTTAGAACTGTTATCGCCTGGCGCGCGTAGCTAATTGCTTGACCTAGTTTCAAATGTCGGTCAGGTAGTTGTTATCGCGTGACGTAACTATTTCCTGCTGTGTGCTCGTTCAGTTTTACACGCCTATTATTTACCGCTGTTTATCGCGATAGAAAACCCTTATTATTATTACTACACAAGTTATCTATAATTATTATTAATAATATTATACATCACAAGTTATTTATTTTAATTTTAATTATTATAATACAATTATTGTTAAAGTGCATCCAGTAGATCATATGCATTTTTATGAGTGGCTCGACAATATTCCGCTATGTACTCGTCGAATTCGTACGCGTCCCCGGATATGATTTCTACGTCTTCCCACGCTGACTGTGTGGGAACGTCGTCGTCACTTTCCTGTTCCACCGGACGTACAATTGTCGGTGCCCATTGTTGCATTGTGTTGACGGCCAACCACGGTTCCTTGCCTTCCGGTTGAAATACTTTGTCAACTGGCGTACAAATTTCCGTATAAAAATCACTTTTCTTAAATCTAACATTTTTCTTATTTTTACCTACTTTATTGCGATACGTTTTAGCATGATTTATGGCGCTTCCGCCCTGGAGGCGCCCGTTTCCAAGTTTTTTGGAAACTTACGATTCTTTCTCCTCTCGTTGGGGTCTTTATTACTTGGAGTATCGCTGTCTTGCTCTATTGTATCAGTTCTAGCTATCTCAACCGTTTGCATAGCTCTAATCGGGGCCCCGTCGTTACCCTTATATTGCCCTTTCGATCTAGCAATATTTTGTTTGCCTTTGTATTCAAAGGTCTTATCTGGGGGTTTTGACGATGTTTGGGGTGGAGTAGAACTAGTACTCGGTTTTTGATCCGTTTGCTGATGGTACTGTAGTCGCGTATTCTGCCCTTCATTATTTCGGCGAAAATCGGGATTATAACGCCACCCACCAAAATCAAAAACCGTCTCACTTTGGGACACTAGAATGAGGAGTTCGTCTACCGTGCGAATACCCTGCATAAATACAGCTACTCTAATGTTATGATTAAAATGGTAGGCAAGCTTCGTGACTATGTCAATCTCCGCAAATGCTGGGGTTAAATGCTTCGCGCGTTCGACCTGCTGGATTATATAATTTTCGGCGGTAATACCCATTTTCTTATCAAATCGACCATATTCCAGTTCATTGCGCAGAAGTCGTTGGGTATGCGAGTTCCAGTACCGGCTTTCAAATTTTTGTTTGAACTCCGCGTATGTGGACACTCTATCGCGTACAATGTTATACCACTTACGCACCGAATCACGCATCGCGTTAACCACCCACTGTATTTTGTCTTGATCTTCTAGTCGGGAACCTACTCTAGCCATTTCACTCTCACACGCTAATAAAAATTCAATGGGGTTTTCGTTATTTTCCCCCGTAAAATACACGCGATTTTTCTCGTCGACAGGACCTTGTACCAAAATATTTGGAGCAGATCTCCTTCGTACCTCCTGTCGTACTTTCAAAATCTCGTCGTTTAACGTCTGTAAAACACTCTTTATTGGAGTCAATGTTAGATCGCGTCTCTACAATTGAAGCGTCTAATTTATCTACTCGTCGTTGCGTTTCGGTCACGTCCGCGTGAATCTTTACCTCTAGAGATTCGACCTTCCTTGAGACGTCTAGGGTTTGCTTCTCGCAACGGCTTATGTGATCCTTAAACCGGCCTTCCATACGTGTTACTTGTTCAATAAACAAATTTTGCATAGTGGTCTCAAAAACCTTAAACCGTTCATTGATTTTAGTATCGACCGTATTTACTCTTTCAGCGATTTCCGCGACTTTCACAGTTAGCTCTTTATTACTTTCACCGATTTCAACGACTCTTTCACCGATTTTTGCATTGCTTTCCGCGATTTCGTCTATTTTCGCAGTTAATTCTTTACTACTTTCTTTATTACTTTGCTTAATCTCGGCGTTTATGTCAGCGTTACTGCGTTCTAATGCTTCGGTTAGACTAACTCTTTGTGTTTCGATTTTAGACGTTAACTCCGCTATACTGAGCTCAGCTTTGGCTGCACTCTGTTCAAATTTCGCGTCTATTTTAGCGGTTTAATCCGCACTCATTTGCTGCATTTGTTTAAGTATTTTATCCATATCCATTTTAAATACACAACAATTTCAAACGATTTAAAATACACAGAACAGTTTCAAATACACACAATAACTTTACCGTTGTACAAACACCAGTCACAAAACTCTTTGGGGATTGTTTAGTTGGACGCCAGCTGTTTTACGAATTAAAACAGCAAAGTTTGTTTTAAGTGAAAATTAAATTTAAATTGAATTTAATTAATTTTCTCGAGCCCCACGAGATTGGAGCGCCATTTATAACTCTATTACAAATGTGGCGTTTCAATCTCGTTGTGATTTAATTAATTTAATTCAATTGTGCCCCACGTTCCGGGCAAGCCATTTATAACTCTTGTTCGGAACGTGAATTCAATTTGGTGTACGTTTGTCGTGCCCCACGTTGGGCGCCATTTATAACTCTACTTCTATGCTTTATTGTTATGTTGTGTTGTGTGTGAGTACCCACCTGCTATCTGATCTTGCAGATTCTTCCGACTAGGGCGTGTGGATTTTGGATTTGAAGTTCGCAAGCTAGTAATCTCAAATTATTACAACAACACACAAAATAGGTTACTTTAAAGGGGGAGAGTTTTGTGAGACTGGTAGGCTTTATCGTACAACAATAAAACACTGTTATATGGGGTAATAAAACGTTGTTTATTACACCAACAACACACAAGAATAGAATGGTTGTTATTTTATGATTTTCTTATAGTCTAAACAATGAATCAATGTTTTTCAATTGGTCAATAGTTGAAAGAAACTGAACTCGTTCTTTGGCGAGTTAATTGCAATTTAAATTTTACTTTATTAATTGATTTGAATTTAATTAAATTTATTTAATTAAATTGAATCTAAGTGTTCATGAAACAAAATATAAAACTCTGAAATTAATTAGAATAATTAATTAAAATAAATTAGACGTGACAGTCTAGTTCACGTTATTTCATTTCTAGTGATTCTACTTCTGATCTACTGCAGTATGATCTAAGATTAGATTGTCAGTTAAGATTTGTATAGCGCTTTTATACTACTTCTATTTCTTAACTATAACTTACTAAAGCCTTAAACTGCTATACAGATTATCACAACGAATTTACTTTTTAATTACTAGAGTCTTTGCTTTTTGTTTGGCACCTGAATTATTTGAATTACAATGTTTTAATTGAAAAATAGAAAATTTGATCTGAAAAATAAATAAGTGGATTTTGCTTTCCTGTTACTGAAGAGGATGTCGTTCCGATTTGTCCCTCGTCGATTCGAGTCCTTGGTTAGAGAAAGTAATCTGCTTAGAACTGCTGGATTCAGTCGTGGAGTTCAAAATTCGGCAACACTCTGCTTCCTTGCTGTTTGTGAATATTTTAACGTCTGCTGCTGTCCGCTGGAACTGCTTCCTGTCCCTCGTCGATTCGCATGTTGCACGTCAGTGTGTGTGTGTGTGTGTGTGCTTCGTTCGGGTGGTCGCTCTGCTCGTCAGCTGTTCACCAATGATTTAGACGGCCTCTCTGCTGTATTCTTGAAGTCTGGTCTTGAAGTCTGGTGGATCTCTTGCGTGCTTATGACTATCTGGTAGTACACAATAAGCTTGGTTGATGTACTGAAGAGTATCTCGCCTTTACGCAACAATTACGAGCTATACAGATGATCTGTACTTAGTGTGTTCGTAATTGCGTGTGTGTTGACCACGTAGAGTCTTCTTGTTGATCTTCACCACTTCGGTTACTAGACGATCGAAGGACTACGTCTTAACTTCGTGAGTACTGACAGAAGAGTGAGGTTTCAACCAGAAAACACCACACTGGCCGGGGCTCGCGTGAAATGATTTCATTGGCTGGCACACTCTCCCTACCACATAAAATTTTGAATTCCCTTGGTCCGTGAGAATGAAGTTAGGTTCCCACAGACGGAGAATAGAATATTATTAGCTAATATAATTATCCGGCGGAACCAATTTGCCGCTGCGGATATCCTGTGCTTATTTAATTTTGCAATAACTTGGTTGCAAACCAAGTTGTGTGAAATCTAAAATATACAATCTGTCAGAAATTATTATCTTTATAACATACTAAAATCTCATTACTGCAACTCTATTTTTACAGAAGTTATTCAATTATTTTAATTAACTCTTTCATTTGTTAATTATATTGCATCAAATTTGCACACGTCATTATTAATATTTCGGTAAACATTTTGGCTATGTTAGATTTCGCCTTTATTTATTAGTTTCCGAGATATTAATAATTAACAGTTTGGGTGTGGTCGCTTCCTTGTACAGCGAACTGATTACATAATGACCACGTGTGCGTTGCTTTAGAAAGCATTATTTTCAATGCGCTACATTCAAATGGAGTTTTGACTGTTACTTTTTATTTAAATATGCTTTCAGTATGCAGTAAACATATAACCCCAAATAGTGCTGTTATATATTCCCACACCCGCTTTAAAAAAAAAATGAATGTAATAATTACAGTTATTTTTTTTTCTTAATCATTACACCCATATTCTGTAATCATTATACTTATTACCTATACATTGTATTACTTATTCAAAAGAAAAACATACATGTGTGTTAATATTATTTCTTTACATACGACTTAATTCTACATACTCTTGTTAATAATATTACATTTGAAATTACCTGCGTATTAATGTTTTTATAACGGGTAGTATCTTTGTTTGTAAACAGTGGCACGCGTACAAAAGAATTTGCTGACAGTATTTAGAACTGTTATCGCCTGGCGCGCGTAGCTAATTGCTTGACCTAGTTTCAAATGTCGGTCAGGTAGTTGTTATCGCGTGACGTAACTATTTCCTGCTGTGTGCTCGTTCAGTTTTACACGCCTATTATTTACCGCTGTTTATCGCGATAGAAAACCCTTATTATTATTACTACACAAGTTATCTATAATTATTATTAATAATATTATACATCACAAGTTATTTATTTTAATTTTAATTATTATAATACAATTATTGTTAAAGTGCATCCAGTAGATCATATGCATTTTTATGAGTGGCTCGACAATATTCCGCTATGTACTCGTCGAATTCGTACGCGTCCCCGGATATGATTTCTACGTCTTCCCACGCTGACTGTGTGGGAACGTCGTCGTCACTTTCCTGTTCCACCGGACGTACAATTGTCGGTGCCCATTGTTGCATTGTGTTGACGGCCAACCACGGTTCCTTGCCTTCCGGTTGAAATACTTTGTCAACTGGCGTACAAATTTCCGTATAAAAATCACTTTTCTTAAATCTAACATTTTTCTTATTTTTACCTACTTTATTGCGATACGTTTTAGCATGATTTATGGCGCTTCCGCCCTGGAGGCGCCCGTTTCCAAGTTTTTTGGAAACTTACGATTCTTTCTCCTCTCGTTGGGGTCTTTATTACTTGGAGTATCGCTGTCTTGCTCTATTGTATCAGTTCTAGCTATCTCAACCGTTTGCATAGCTCTAATCGGGGCCCCGTCGTTACCCTTATATTGCCCTTTCGATCTAGCAATATTTTGTTTGCCTTTGTATTCAAAGGTCTTATCTGGGGGTTTTGACGATGTTTGGGGTGGAGTAGAACTAGTACTCGGTTTTTGATCCGTTTGCTGATGGTACTGTAGTCGCGTATTCTGCCCTTCATTATTTCGGCGAAAATCGGGATTATAACGCCACCCACCAAAATCAAAAACCGTCTCACTTTGGGACACTAGAATGAGGAGTTCGTCTACCGTGCGAATACCCTGCATAAATACAGCTACTCTAATGTTATGATTAAAATGGTAGGCAAGCTTCGTGACTATGTCAATCTCCGCAAATGCTGGGGTTAAATGCTTCGCGCGTTCGACCTGCTGGATTATATAATTTTCGGCGGTAATACCCATTTTCTTATCAAATCGACCATATTCCAGTTCATTGCGCAGAAGTCGTTGGGTATGCGAGTTCCAGTACCGGCTTTCAAATTTTTGTTTGAACTCCGCGTATGTGGACACTCTATCGCGTACAATGTTATACCACTTACGCACCGAATCACGCATCGCGTTAACCACCCACTGTATTTTGTCTTGATCTTCTAGTCGGGAACCTACTCTAGCCATTTCACTCTCACACGCTAATAAAAATTCAATGGGGTTTTCGTTATTTTCCCCCGTAAAATACACGCGATTTTTCTCGTCGACAGGACCTTGTACCAAAATATTTGGAGCAGATCTCCTTCGTACCTCCTGTCGTACTTTCAAAATCTCGTCGTTTAACGTTTGTAAAACACTCTCTTTATTGGAGTCAATGTTAGATCGCGTCTCTACAATTGAAGCGTCTAAATTATCTACTCGTCGTTGCGTTTCGGTCACGTCCGCGTGAATCTTTACCTCTAGAGATTCGACCTTCCTTGAGACGTCTAGGGTTTGCTTCTCACAACGGCTTATGTGATCCTTAAACCGGCCTTCCATACGTGTTACTTGTTCAATAAACGATTTTTGCATAGTGGTCTCAAAAACCTTAAACCGTTCATTGATTTTAGTATCGACCGTATTTACTCTTTCAGCGATTTCCGCGACTTTCACAGTTAGCTCTTTATTACTCTCACCGATTTCAACGACTCTTTCACCGATTTTTGCATTGCTTTCCGCGATTTCATCTATTTTCGCAGTTAATTCTTTACTACTTTCTTTATTACTTTGCTTAATCTCGGCGTTTATGTCAGCGTTACTGTGTTCTAATGCTTCGGTTAGACTAAGTCTTTTTGTTTCGATTTTAGACGTTAACTCCGCTATACTGAGCTCAGCTTTGGCTGCACTCTGTTCAAATTTCGCGTCTATTTTAGTGGTTAAATCCGCACTCATTTGCTGCATTTGTTTAAGTATTTTATCCATATCCATTTTAAATACACAACAATTTCAAACGATTTAAAATACACAGAACAGTTTCAAATACACACAATAACTTTACCGTTGTACAAACACCAGTCACAAAACTCTTTGGGGATTGTTTAGTTGGACGCCAGCTGTTTTACGAATTAAAACAGCAAAGTTTGTTTTAAGTGAAAATTAAATTTAAATTGAATTTAATTAATTTTCTCGAGCCCCATGAGATTGGAGCGCCATTTATAACTCTATTACAAATGTGGCGTTTCAATCTCGTTGTGATTTAATTAATTTAATTCAATCGTGCCCCACGTTCCGGGCAAGCCATTTATAACTCTTGTTCGGAACGTGAATTCAATTTGGTGTACGTTTGTCGTGCCCCACGTTGGGCGCCATTTATAACTCTACTTCTATGCGTTATTGTTATGTTGTGTTGTGTGTGAGTACCCACCTGCTATCTGATCTTGCAGATTCTTCCGACTAGGGCGTGTGGATTTTGGATTTGAAGTTCGCAACCTAGTAATCTCAAATTATTACAACAACACACAAAATAGGTTACTTTAAAGGGGGAGAGTTTTGTGAGACTGGTAGGCTTTATCGTACAACAATAAAACACTGTTATATGGGGTAATAAAACGTTGTTTATTACACCAACAACACACAAGAATAGAATGGTTGTTATTTTATGATTTTCTTATAGTCTAAACAATGAATCAATGTTTTTCAATTGGTCAATAGTTGAAAGAAACTGAACTCGTTCTTTGGCGAGTTAATTGCAATTTAAATTTTACTTTATTAATTGATTTGAATTTAATTAAATTTATTTAATTAAATTGAATCTAAGTGTTCATGAAACAAAATATAAAACTCTGAAATTAATTAGAATAATTAATTAAAATAAATTAGACGTGACAGTCTAGTTCACGTTATTTCATTTCTAGTGATTCTACTTCTGATCTACTGCAGTATGATCTAAGATTAGATTGTCAGTTAAGATTTGTATAGCGCTTTTATACTACTTCTATTTCTTAACTATAACTTACTAAAGCCTTAAACTGCTATACAGATTATCACAACGAATTTACTTTTTAATTACTAGAGTCTTTGCTTTTTGTTTGGCACCTGAATTATTTGAATTACAATGTTTTAATTGAAAAATAGAAAATTTGATCTGAAAAATAAATAAGTGGATTTTGCTTTCCTGTTACTGAAGAGGATGTCGTTCCGATTTGTCCCTCGTCGATTCGAGTCCTTGGTTAGAGAAAGTAATCTGCTTGGAACTGCTGGATTCGGTCGTGGAGTTCAAAATTCGGCAACACTCTGCTTCCTTGCTGTTTGTGAATATTTTAACGTCTGCTGCTGTCCGCTGGAACTGCTTCCTGTCCCTCGTCGATTCGCACGTTGCACGTCAGCGTGTGTGTGTGTATGTGTGTGCTTCATTCGGGTGGTCGCTCTGCTCGTCAGCTGTTCACCAATGATTTAGACGGCCTCTCTGCTGTATTCTTGAAGTCTGGTCTTGAAGTCTGGTGGATCTCTTGCGTGCTTATGACTATCTGGTAGTACACAATAAGCTTGGTTGATGTACTGAAGAGTATCTCGCCTTTATGCAACAATTACGAGCTATACAGATGATCTGTACTTAGTGTGTTCGTAATTGCGTGTGTGTTGACCACGTAGAGTCTTCTTGTTGATCTTCACCACTTCGGTTACTAGACGATCGAAGGACTACGTCTTAACTTCGTGAGTACTGACAGAAGAGTGAGGTTTCAACCAGAAAACACCACACTGGCCGGGGCTCGCGTGAAATGATTTCATTGGCTGGCACACTCTCCCTACCACATAAAATTTTGAATTCCCTTGGTCCGTGAGAATGAAGTTAGGTTCCCACAGACGGAGAATAGAATATTATTAGCTAATATAATTATCCGGCGGAACCAATTTGCCGCTGCGGATATCCTGTGCTTATTTAATTTTGCAATAACTTGGTTGCAAACCAAGTTGTGTGAAATCTAAAATATACAATCTGTCAGAAATTATTATCTTTATAACATACTAAAATCTCATTACTGTAACTCTATTTTTACAGAAGTTATTCAATTATTTTAATTAACTCTTTCATTTGTTAATTATATTGCATCAAATTTGCACACGTCATTATTAATATTTCGGTAAACATTTTGGCTATGTTAGATTTCGCCTTTATTTATTAGTATCCGAGATATTAATAATTAACAGTTTGGGTGTGGTCGCTTCCTTGTACAGCGAACTGATTACATAATGACCACGTGTGCGTTGCTTTAGAAAGCATTATTTTCAATGCGCTACATTCAAATGGAGTTTTGACTGTTACTTTTTATTTAAATATGCTTTCAGTATGCAGTAAACATATAACCCCAAATAGTGCTGTTATATATTCCCACACCCGCTTTAAAAAAAAAATGAATGTAATAATTACAGTTATTTTTTTTTCTTAATCATTACACCCATATTCTGTAATCATTATACTTATTACCTATACATTGTATTACTTATTCAAAAGAAAAACATACATGTGTGTTAATATTATTTCTTTACATACGACTTAATTCTACATACTCTTGTTAATAATATTACATTTGAAATTACCTGCGTATTAATGTTTTTATAACGGGTAGTATCTTTGTTTGTAAACAGTGGCACGCGTACAAAAGAATTTGCTGACAGTATTTAGAACCGTTATCGCCTGGCGCGCGTAGCTAATTGCTTGACCTAGTTTCAAATGTCGGTCAGGTAGTTGTTATCGCGTGACGTAACTATTTCCTGCTGTGTGCTCGTTCAGTTTTACACGCCTATTATTTACCGCTGTTTATCGCGATAGAAAAACCTTATTATTATTACTACACAAGTTATCTATAATTATTATTAATAATATTATACATCACAAGTTATTTATTTTAATTTTAATTATTATAATACAATTATTGTTAAAGTGCATCCAGTAGATCATATGCATTTTTATGAGTGGCTCGACAATATTCCGCTATGTACTCGTCGAATTCGTACGCGTCCCCGGATATGATTTCTACGTCTTCCCACGCTGACTGTGTGGGAACGTCGTCGTCACTTTCCTGTTCCACCGGACGTACAATTGTCGGTGCCCATTGTTGCATTGTGTTGACGGCCAACCACGGTTCCTTGCCTTCCGGTTGAAATACTTTGTCAACTGGCGTACAAATTTCCGTATAAAAATCACTTTTCTTAAATCTAACATTTTTCTTATTTTTACCTACTTTATTGCGATACGTTTTAGCATGATTTATGGCGCTTCCGCCCTGGAGGCGCCCGTTTCCAAGTTTTTTGGAAACTTACGATTCTTTCTCCTCTCGTTGGGGTCTTTATTACTTGGAGTATCGCTGTCTTGCTCTATTGTATCAGTTCTAGCTATCTCAACCGTTTGCATAGCTCTAATCGGGGCCCCGTCGTTACCCTTATATTGCCCTTTCGATCTAGCAATATTTTGTTTGCCTTTGTATTCAAAGGTCTTATCTGGGGGTTTTGACGATGTTTGGGGTGGAGTAGAACTAGTACTTGGTTTTTGATCCGTTTGCTGATGGTACTGTAGTCGCGTATTCTGCCCTTCATTATTTCGGCGAAAATCGGGATTATAACGCCACCCACCAAAATCAAAAACCGTCTCACTTTGGGACACTAGAATGAGGAGTTCGTCTACCGTGCGAATACCCTGCGTAAATACAGCTACTCTAATGTTATGATTAAAATGGTAGGCAAGCTTCGTGACTATGTCAATCTCCGCAAATGCTGGGGTTAAATGATTCGCGCGTTCGACCTGCTGGATTATATAATTTTCGGCGGTAATACCCATTTTCTTATCAAATCGACCATATTCCAGTTCATTGCGCAGAAGCCGTTGGGTATGCGAGTTCCAGTACCGGCTTTCAAATTTTTGTTTGAACTCCGCGTATGTGGACACTCTATCGCGTACAATGTTATACCACTTACGCACCGAATCACGCATCGCGTTAACCACCCACTGTATTTTGTCTTGATCTTCTAGTCGGGAACCTACTCTAGCCATTTCACTCTCACACGCTAATAAAAATTCAATGGGGTTTTCGTTATTTTCCCCCGTAAAATACACGCGATTTTTCTCGTCGACAGGACCTTGTACCAAAATATTTGGAGCAGATCTCCTTCGTACCTCCTGTCGTACTTTCAAAATCTCGTCGTTTAACGTTTGTAAAACACTCTCTTTATTGGAGTCAATGTTAGATCGCGTCTCTACAATTGAAGCGTCTAAATTATCTACTCGTCGTTGCGTTTCGGTCACGTCCGCGTGAATCTTTACCTCTAGAGATTCGACCTTCCTTGAGACGTCTAGGGTTTGCTTCTCGCAACGGCTTATGTGATCCTTAAACCGGCCTTCCATACGTGTTACTTGTTCAATAAACGATTTTTGCATAGTGGTCTCAAAAACCTTAAACCGTTCATTGATTTTAGTATCGACCGTATTTACTCTTTCAGCGATTTCCGCGACTTTCACAGTTAGCTCTTTATTACTCTCACCGATTTCAACGACTCTTTCACCGATTTTTGCATTGCTTTCCGCGATTTCGTCTATTTTCGCAGTTAATTCTTTACTACTTTCTTTATTACTTTGCTTAATCTCGGCGTTTATGTCAGCGTTACTGTGTTCTAATGCTTCGGTTAGACTAAGTCTTTTTGTTTCGATTTTAGACGTTAACTCCGCTATACTGAGCTCAGCTTTGGCTGCACTCTGTTCAAATTTCGCGTCTATTTTAGTGGTTAAATCCGCACTCATTTGCTGCATTTGTTTAAGTATTTTATCCATATCCATTTTAAATACACAACAATTTCAAACGATTTAAAATACACAGAACAGTTTCAAATACACACAATAACTTTACCGTTGTACAAACACCAGTCACAAAACTCTTTGGGGATTGTTTAGTTGGACGCCAGCTGTTTTACGAATTAAAACAGCAAAGTTTGTTTTAAGTGAAAATTAAATTTAAATTGAATTTAATTAATTTTCTCGAGCCCCATGAGATTGGAGCGCCATTTATAACTCTATTACAAATGTGGCGTTTCAATCTCGTTGTGATTTAATTAATTTAATTCAATCGTGCCCCACGTTCCGGGCAAGCCATTTATAACTCTTGTTCGGAACGTGAATTCAATTTGGTGTACGTTTGTCGTGCCCCACGTTGGGCGCCATTTATAACTCTACTTCTATGCGTTATTGTTATGTTGTGTTGTGTGTGAGTACCCACCTGCTATCTGATCTTGCAGATTCTTCCGACTAGGGCGTGTGGATTTTGGATTTGAAGTTCGCAAGCTAGTAATCTCAAATTATTACAACAACACACAAAATAGGTTACTTTAAAGGGGGAGAGTTTTGTGAGACTGGTAGGCTTTATCGTACAACAATAAAACACTGTTATATGGGGTAATAAAACGTTGTTTATTACACCAACAACACACAAGAATAGAATGGTTGTTATTTTATGATTTTCTTATAGTCTAAACAATGAATCAATGTTTTTCAATTGGTCAATAGTTGAAAGAAACTGAACTCGTTCTTTGGCGAGTTAATTGCAATTTAAATTTTACTTTATTAATTGATTTGAATTTAATTAAATTTATTTAATTAAATTGAATCTAAGTGTTCATGAAACAAAATATAAAACTCTGAAATTAATTAGAATAATTAATTAAAATAAATTAGACATGACAGTCTAGTTCACGTTATTTCATTTCTAGTGATTCTACTTCTGATCTACTGCAGTATGATCTAAGATTAGATTGTCAGTTAAGATTTGTATAGCGCTTTTATACTACTTCTATTTCTTAACTATAACTTACTAAAGCCTTAAACTGCTATACAGATTATCACAACGAATTTACTTTTTAATTACTAGAGTCTTTGCTTTTTGTTTGGCACCTGAATTATTTGAATTACAATGTTTTAATTGAAAAATAGAAAATTTGATCTGAAAAATAAATAAGTGGATTTTGCTTTCCTGTTACTGAAGATGATGTCGTTCCGATTTGTCCCTCGTCGATTCGAGTCCTTGGTTAGAGAAAGTAATCTGCTTAGAACTGCTGGATTCGGTCGTGGAGTTCAAAATTCGGCAACACTCTGCTTCCTTGCTGTTTGTGAATATTTTAACGTCTGCTGCTGTCCGCTGGAACTGCTTCCTGTCCCTCGTCGATTCGCACGTTGCACGTCAGCGTGTGTGTCTATGTGTGTGCTTCATTCGGGTGGTCGCTCTGCTCGTCAGCTGTTCACCAATGATTTAGACGGCCTCTCTGCTGTATTCTTGAAGTCTGGTCTTGAAGTCTGGTGGATCTCTTGCGTGCTTATGACTATCTGGTAGTACACAATAAGCTTGGTTGATGTACTGAAGAGTATCTCGCCTTTACGCAACAATTACGAGCTATACAGATGATCTGTACTTAGTGTGTTCGTAATTGCGTGTGTGTTGACCACGTAGAGTCTTCTTGTTGATCTTCACCACTTCGGTTACTAGACGATCGAAGGACTACGTCTTAACTTCGTGAGTACTGACAGAAGAGTGAGGTTTCAACCAGAAAACACCACACTGGCCGGGGCTCGCGTGAAATGATTTCATTGGCTGGCACACTCTCCCTACCACACAAAATTTTGAATTCCCTTGGTCCGTGAGAATGAAGTTAGGTTCCCACAGACGGAGAATAGAATATTATTAGCTAATATAATTATCCGGCGGAACCAATTTGCCGCTGCGGATATCCTGTGCTTATTTAATTTTGCAATAACTTGGTTGCAAACCAAGTTGTGTGAAATCTAAAATATACAATCTGTCAGAAATTATTATCTTTATAACATACTAAAATCTCATTACTGTAACTCTATTTTTACAGAAGTTATTCAATTATTTTAATTAACTCTTTCATTTGTTAATTATATTGCATCAAATTTGCACACGTCATTATTAATATTTCGGTAAACATTTTGGCTATGTTAGATTTCGCCTTTATTTATTAGTTTCCGAGATATTAATAATTAACAGTTTGGGTGTGGTCGCTTCCTTGTACAGCGAACTGATTACATAATGACCACGTGTGCGTTGCTTTAGAAAGCATTATTTTCAATGCGCTACATTCAAATGGAGTATTGACTGTTACTTTTTATTTAAATATGCTTTCAGTATGCAGTAAACATATAACCCCAAATAGTGCTGTTATATATTCCCACACCCGCTTTAAAAAAAAAATGAATGTAATAATTACAGTTATTTTTTTTTCTTAATCATTACACCCATATTCTGTAATCATTATACTTATTACCTATACATTGTATTACTTATTCAAAAGAAAAACATACATGTGTGTTAATATTATTTCTTTACATACGACTTAATTCTACATACTCTTGTTAATAATATTACATTTGAAATTACCTGCGTATTAATGTTTTTATAACGGGTAGTATCTTTGTTTGTAAACAGTGGCACGCGTACAAAAGAATTTGCTGACAGTATTTAGAACCGTTATCGCCTGGCGCGCGTAGCTAATTGCTTGACCTAGTTTCAAATGTCGGTCAGGTAGTTGTTATCGCGTGACGTAACTATTTCCTGCTGTGTGCTCGTTCAGTTTTACACGCCTATTATTTACCGCTGTTTATCGCGATAGAAAAACCTTATTATTATTACTACACAAGTTATCTATAATTATTATTAATAATATTATACATCACAAGTTATTTATTTTAATTTTAATTATTATAATACAATTATTGTTAAAGTGCATCCAGTAGATCATATGCATTTTTATGAGTGGCTCGACAATATTCCGCTATGTACTCGTCGAATTCGTACGCGTCCCCGGATATGATTTCTACGTCTTCCCACGCTGACTGTGTGGGAACGTCGTCGTCACTTTCCTGTTCCACCGGACGTACAATTGTCGGTGCCCATTGTTGCATTGTGTTGACGGCCAACCACGGTTCCTTGCCTTCCGGTTGAAATACTTTGTCAACTGGCGTACAAATTTCCGTATAAAAATCACTTTTCTTAAATCTAACATTTTTCTTATTTTTACCTACTTTATTGCGATACGTTTTAGCATGATTTATGGCGCTTCCGCCCTGGAGGCGCCCGTTTCCAAGTTTTTTGGAAACTTACGATTCTTTCTCCTCTCGTTGGGGTCTTTATTACTTGGAGTATCGCTGTCTTGCTCTATTGTATCAGTTCTAGCTATCTCAACCGTTTGCATAGCTCTAATCGGGGCCCCGTCGTTACCCTTATATTGCCCTTTCGATCTAGCAATATTTTGTTTGCCTTTGTATTCAAAGGTCTTATCTGGGGGTTTTGACGATGTTTGGGGTGGAGTAGAACTAGTACTTGGTTTTTGATCCGTTTGCTGATGGTACTGTAGTCGCGTATTCTGCCCTTCATTATTTCGGTGAAAATCGGGATTATAACGCCACCCACCAAAATCAAAAACCGTCTCACTTTGGGACACTAGAATGAGGAGTTCGTCTACCGTGCGAATACCCTGCGTAAATACAGCTACTCTAATGTTATGATTAAAATGGTAGGCAAGCTTCGTGACTATGTCAATCTCCGCAAATGCTGGGGTTAAATGCTTCGCGCGTTCGACCTGCTGGATTATATAATTTTCGGCGGTAATACCCATTTTCTTATCAAATCGACCATATTCCAGTTCATTGCGCAGAAGTCGTTGGGTATGCGAGTTCCAGTACCGGCTTTCAAATTTTTGTTTGAACTCCGCGTATGTGGACACTCTATCGCGTACAATGTTATACCACTTACGCACCGAATCACGCATCGCGTTAACCACCCACTGTATTTTGTCTTGATCTTCTAGTCGGGAACCTACTCTAGCCATTTCACTCTCACACGCTAATAAAAATTCAATGGGGTTTTCGTTATTTTCCCCCGTAAAATACACGCGATTTTTCTCGTCGACAGGACCTTGTACCAAAATATTTGGAGCAGATCTCCTTCGTACCTCCTGTCGTACTTTCAAAATCTCGTCGTTTAACGTTTGTAAAACACTCTCTTTATTGGAGTCAATGTTAGATCGCGTCTCTACAATTGAAGCGTCTAAATTATCTACTCGTCGTTGCGTTTCGGTCACGTCCGCGAGAATCTTTACCTCTAGAGATTCGACCTTCCTTGAGACGTCTAGGGTTTGCTTCTCGCAACGGCTTATGTGATGCTTAAACCGGCCTTCCATACGTGTTACTTGTTCAATAAACGATTTTTGCATAGTGGTCTCAAAAACCTTAAACCGTTCATTGATTTTAGTATCGACCGTATTTACTCTTTCAGCGATTTCCGCGACTTTCACAGTTAGCTCTTTATTACTCTCACCGATTTCAACGACTCTTTCACCGATTTTTGCATTGCTTTCCGCGATTTCGTCTATTTTCGCAGTTAATTCTTTACTACTTTCTTTATTACTTTGCTTAATCTCGGCGTTTATGTCAGCGTTACTGTGTTCTAATGCTTCGGTTAGACTAAGTCTTTTTGTTTCGATTTTAGACGTTAACTCCGCTATACTGAGCTCAGCTTTGGCTGCACTCTGTTCAAATTTCGCGTCTATTTTAGCGGTTAAATCCGCACTCATTTGCTGCATTTGTTTAAGTATTTTATCCATATCCATTTTAAATACACAACAATTTCAAACGATTTAAAATACACAGAACAGTTTCAAATACACACAATAACTTTACCGTTGTACAAACACCAGTCACAAAACTCTTTGGGGATTGTTTAGTTGGACGCCAGCTGTTTTACGAATTAAAACAGCAAAGTTTGTTTTAAGTGAAAATTAAATTTAAATTGAATTTAATTAATTTTCTCGAGCCCCATGAGATTGGAGCGCCATTTATAACTCTATTACAAATGTGGCGTTTCAATCTCGTTGTGATTTAATTAATTTAATTCAATCGTGCCCCACGTTCCGGGCAAGCCATTTATAACTCTTGTTCGGAACGTGAATTCAATTTGGTGTACGTTTGTCGTGCCCCACGTTGGGCGCCATTTATAACTCTACTTCTATGCGTTATTGTTATGTTGTGTTGTGTGTGAGTACCCACCTGCTGTCTGATCTTGCAGATTCTTCCGACTAGGGCGTGTGGATTTTGGATTTGAAGTTCGCAAGCTAGTAATCTCAAATTATTACAACAACACACAAAATAGGTTACTTTAAAGGGGGAGAGTTTTGTGAGACTGGTAGGCTTTATCGTACAACAATAAAACACTGTTATATGGGGTAATAAAACGTTGTTTATTACACCAACAACACACAAGAATAGAATGGTTGTTATTTTATGATTTTCTTATAGTCTAAACAATGAATCAATGTTTTTCAATTGGTCAATAGTTGAAAGAAACTGAACTCGTTCTTTGGCGAGTTAATTGCAATTTAAATTTTACTTTATTAATTGATTTGAATTTAATTAAATTTATTTAATTAAATTGAATCTAAGTGTTCATGAAACAAAATATAAAACTCTGAAATTAATTAGAATAATTAATTAAAATAAATTAGACGTGACAGTCTAGTTCACGTTATTTCATTTCTAGTGATTCTACTTCTGATCTACTGCAGTATGATCTAAGATTAGATTGTCAGTTAAGATTTGTATAGCGCTTTTATACTACTTCTATTTCTTAACTATAACTTACTAAAGCCTTAAACTGCTATACAGATTATCACAACGAATTTACTTTTTAATTACTAGAGTCTTTGCTTTTTGTTTGGCACCTGAATTATTTGAATTACAATGTTTTAATTGAAAAATAGAAAATTTGATCTGAAAAATAAATAAGTGGATTTTGCTTTCCTGTTACTGAAGAGGATGTCGTTCCGATTTGTCCCTCGTCGATTCGAGTCCTTGGTTAGAGAAAGTAATCTGCTTAGAACTGCTGGATTCGGTCGTGGAGTTCAAAATTCGGCAACACTCTGCTTCCTTGCTGTTTGTGAATATTTTAACGTCTGCTGCTGTCCGCTGGAACTGCTTCCTGTCCCTCGTCGATTCGCACGTTGCACGTCAGCGTGTGTGTCTATGTGTGTGCTTCATTCGGGTGGTCGCTCTGCTCGTCAGCTGTTCACCAATGATTTAGACGGCCTCTCTGCTGTATTCTTGAAGTCTGGTCTTGAAGTCTGGTGGATCTCTTGCGTGCTTATGACTATCTGGTAGTACACAATAAGCTTGGTTGATGTACTGAAGAGTATCTCGCCTTTACGCAACAATTACGAGCTATACAGATGATCTGTACTTAGTGTGTTCGTAATTGCGTGTGTGTTGACCACGTAGAGTCTTCTTGTTGATCTTCACCACTTCGGTTACTAGACGATCGAAGGACTACGTCTTAACTTCGTGAGTACTGACAGAAGAGTGAGGTTTCAACCAGAAAACACCACACTGGCCGGGGCTCGCGTGAAATGATTTCATTGGCTGGCACACTCTCCCTACCACATAAAATTTTGAATTCCCTTGGTCCGTGAGAATGAAGTTAGGTTCCCACAGACGGAGAATAGAATATTATTAGCTAATATAATTATCCGGCGGAACCAATTTGCCGCTGCGGATATCCTGTGCTTATTTAATTTTGCAATAACTTGGTTGCAAACCAAGTTGTGTGAAATCTAAAATATACAATCTGTCAGAAATTATTATCTTTATAACATACTAAAATCTCATTACTGTAACTCTATTTTTACAGAAGTTATTCAATTATTTTAATTAACTCTTTCATTTGTTAATTATATTGCATCAAATTTGCACACGTCATTATTAATATTTCGGTAAACATTTTGGCTATGTTACATTTCGCCTTTATTTATTAGTTTCCGAGATATTAATAATTAACAGTTTGGGTGTGGTCGCTTCCTTGTACAGCGAACTGATTACATAATGACCACGTGTGCGTTGCTTTAGAAAGCATTATTTTCAATGCGCTACATTCAAATGGAGTTTTGACTGTTACTTTTTATTTAAATATGCTTTCAGTATGCAGTAAACATATAACCCCAAATAGTGCTGTTATATATTCCCACACCCGCTTTAAAAAAAAAATGAATGTAATAATTACAGTTATTTTTTTTTCTTAATCATTACACCCATATTCTGTAATCATTATACTTATTACCTATACATTGTATTACTTATTCAAAAGAAAAACATACATGTGTGTTAATATTATTTCTTTACATACGACTTAATTCTACATACTCTTGTTAATAATATTACATTTGAAATTACCTGCGTATTAATGTTTTTATAACGGGTAGTATCTTTGTTTGTAAACAGTGGCACGCGTACAAAAGAATTTGCTGACAGTATTTAGAACCGTTATCGCCTGGCGCGCGTAGCTAATTGCTTGACCTAGTTTCAAATGTCGGTCAGGTAGTTGTTATCGCGTGACGTAACTATTTCCTGCTGTGTGCTCGTTCAGTTTTACACGCCTATTATTTACCGCTGTTTATCGCGATAGAAAACCCTTATTATTATTACTACACAAGTTATCTATAATTATTATTAATAATATTATACATCACAAGTTATTTATTTTAATTTTAATTATTATAATACAATTATTGTTAAAGTGCATCCAGTAGATCATATGCATTTTTATGAGTGGCTCGACAATATTCCGCTATGTACTCGTCGAATTCGTACGCGTCCCCGGATATGATTTCTACGTCTTCCCACGCTGACTGTGTGGGAACGTCGTCGTCACTTTCCTGTTCCACCGGACGTACAATTGTCGGTGCCCATTGTTGCATTGTGTTGACGGCCAACCACGGTTCCTTGCCTTCCGGTTGAAATACTTTGTCAACTGGCGTACAAATTTCCGTATAAAAATCACTTTTCTTAAATCTAACATTTTTCTTATTTTTACCTACTTTATTGCGATACGTTTTAGCATGATTTATGGCGCTTCCGCCCTGGAGGCACCCGTTTCCAAGTTTTTTGGAAACTTACGATTCTTTCTCCTCTCGTTGGGGTCTTTATTACTTGGAGTATCGCTGTCTTGCTCTATTGTATCAGTTCTAGCTATCTCAACCGTTTGCATAGCTCTAATCGGGGCCCCGTCGTTACCCTTATATTGCCCTTTCGATCTAGCAATATTTTGTTTGCCTTTGTATTCAAAGGTCTTATCTGGGGGTTTTGACGATGTTTGGGGTGGAGTAGAACTAGTACTCGGTTTTTGATCCGTTTGCTGATGGTACTGTAGTCGCGTATTCTGCCCTTCATTATTTCGGCGAAAATCGGGATTATAACGCCACCCACCAAAATCAAAAACCGTCTCACTTTGGGACACTAGAATGAGGAGTTCGTCTACCGTGCGAATACCCTGCGTAAATACAGCTACTCTAATGTTATGATTAAAATGGTAGGCAAGCTTCGTGACTATGTCAATCTCCGCAAATGCTGGGGTTAAATGCTTCGCGCGTTCGACCTGCTTGATTATATAATTTTCGGCGGTAATACCCATTTTCTTATCAAATCGACCATATTCCAGTTCATTGCGCAGAAGTCGTTGGGTATGCGAGTTCCAGTACCGGCTTTCAAATTTTTGTTTGAACTCCGCGTATGTGGACACTCTATCGCGTACAATGTTATACCACTTACGCACCGAATCACGCATCGCGTTAACCACCCACTGTATTTTGTCTTGATCTTCTAGTCGGGAACCTACTCTAGCCATTTCACTCTCACACGCTAATAAAAATTCAATGGGGTTTTCGTTATTTTCCCCCGTAAAATACACGCGATTTTTCTCGTCGACAGGACCTTGTACCAAAATATTTGGAGCAGATCTCCTTCGTACCTCCTGTCGTACTTTCAAAATCTCGTCGTTTAACGTTTGTAAAACACTCTCTTTATTGGAGTCAATGTTAGATCGCGTCTCTACAATTGAAGCGTCTAAATTATCTACTCGTCGTTGCGTTTCGGTCACGTCCGCGTGAATCTTTACCTCTAGAGATTCGACCTTCCTTGAGACGTCTAGGGTTTGCTTCTCGCAACGGCTTATGTGATCCTTAAACCGGCCTTCCATACGTGTTACTTGTTCAATAAACGATTTTTGCATAGTGGTCTCAAAAACCTTAAACCGTTCATTGATTTTAGTATCGACCGTATTTACTCTTTCAGCGATTTCCGCGACTTTCACAGTTAGCTCTTTATTACTCTCACCGATTTCAAAGACTCTTTCACCGATTTTTGCATTGCTTTCCGCGATTTCGTCTATTTTCGCAGTTAATTCTTTACTACTTTCTTTATTACTTTGCTTAATCTCGGCGTTTATGTCAGCGTTACTGCGTTCTAATGCTTCGGTTAGACTAACTCTTTGTGTTTCGATTTTAGACGTTAACTCCGCTATACTGAGCTCAGCTTTGGCTGCACTCTGTTCAAATTTCGCGTCTATTTTAGCGGTTAAATCCGCACTCATTTGCTGCATTTGTTTAAGTATTTTATCCATATCCATTTTAAATACACAATTTCAAACGATTTAAAATACACAGAACAGTTTCAAATACACACAATAACTTTACCGTTGTACAAACACCAGTCACAAAACTCTTTGGGGATTGTTTAGTTGGACGCCAGCTGTTTTACGAATTAAAACAGCAAAGTTTGTTTTAAGTGAAAATTAAATTTAAATTGAATTTAATTAATTTTCTCGAGCCCCACGAGATTGGAGCGCCATTTATAACTCTATTACGAATGTGGCGTTTCAATCTCGTTGTGATTTAATTAATTTAATTCAATTGTGCCCCACGTTCCGGGCAAGCCATTTATAACTCTTGTTCGGAACGTGAATTCAATTTGGTGTACGTTTGTCGTGCCCCACGTTGGGCGCCATTTATAACTCTACTTCTATGCTTTATTGTTATGTTGTGTTGTGTGTGAGTACCCACCTGCTATCTGATCTTGCAGATTCTTCCGACTAGGGCGTGTGGATTTTGGATTTGAAGTTCGCAAGCTAGTAATCTCAAATTATTACAACAACACACAAAATAGGTTACTTTAAAGGGGGAGAGTTTTGTGAGACTGGTAGGCTTTATCGTACAACAATAAAACACTGTTATATGGGGTAATAAAACGTTGTTTATTACACCAACAACACACAAGAATAGAATGGTTGTTATTTTATGATTTTCTTATAGTCTAAACAATGAATCAATGTTTTTCAATTGGTCAATAGTTGAAAGAAACTGAACTCGTTCTTTGGCGAGTTAATTGCAATTTAAATTTTACTTTATTAATTGATTTGAATTTAATTAAATTTATTTAATTAAATTGAATCTAAGTGTTCATGAAACAAAATATAAAACTCTGAAATTAATTAGAATAATTAATTAAAATAAATTAGACGTGACAGTCTAGTTCACGTTATTTCATTTCTAGTGATTCTACTTCTGATCTACTGCAGTATGATCTAAGATTAGATTGTCAGTTAAGATTTGTATAGCGCTTTTATACTACTTCTATTTCTTAACTATAACTTACTAAAGCCTTAAACTGCTATACAGATTATCACAACGAATTTACTTTTTAATTACTAGAGTCTTTGCTTTTTGTTTGGCACCTGAATTATTTGAATTACAATGTTTTAATTGAAAAATAGAAAATTTGATCTGAAAAATAAATAAGTGGATTTTGCTTTCCTGTTACTGAAGAGGATGTCGTTCCGATTTGTCCCTCGTCGATTCGAGTCCTTGGTTAGAGAAAGTAATCTGCTTAGAACTGCTGGATTCAGTCGTGGAGTTCAAAATTCGGCAACACTCTGCTTCCTTGCTGTTTGTGAATATTTTAACGTCTGCTGCTGTCCGCTGGAACTGCTTCCTGTCCCTCGTCGATTCGCATGTTGCACGTCAGTGTGTGTGTGTGTGTGTGTGCTTCGTTCGGGTGGTCGCTCTGCTCGTCAGCTGTTCACCAATGATTTAGACGGCCTCTCTGCTGTATTCTTGAAGTCTGGTCTTGAAGTCTGGTGGATCTCTTGCGTGCTTATGACTATCTGGTAGTACACAATAAGCTTGGTTGATGTACTGAAGAGTATCTCGCCTTTACGCAACAATTACGAGCTATACAGATGATCTGTACTTAGTGTGTTCGTAATTGCGTGTGTGTTGACCACGTAGAGTCTTCTTGTTGATCTTCACCACTTCGGTTACTAGACGATCGAAGGACTACGTCTTAACTTCGTGAGTACTGACAGAAGAGTGAGGTTTCAACCAGAAAACACCACACTGGCCGGGGCTCGCGTGAAATGATTTCATTGGCTGGCACACTCTCCCTACCACATAAAATTTTGAATTCCCTTGGTCCGTGAGAATGAAGTTAGGTTCCCACAGACGGAGAATAGAATATTATTATCTAATATAATTATCCGGCGGAACCAATTTGCCGCTGCGGATATCCTGTGCTTATTTAATTTTGCAATAACTTGGTTGCAAACCAAGTTGTGTGAAATCTAAAATATACAATCTGTCAGAAATTATTATCTTTATAACATACTAAAATCTCATTACTGTAACTCTATTTTTACAGAAGTTATTCAATTATTTTAATTAACTCTTTCATTTGTTAATTATATTGCATCAAATTTGCACACGTCATTATTAATATTTCGGTAAACATTTTGGCTATGTTAGATTTCGCCTTTATTTATTAGTTTCCGAGATATTAATAATTAACAGTTTGGGTGTGGTCGCTTCCTTGTACAGCGAACTGATTACATAATGACCACGTGTGCGTTGCTTTAGAAAGCATTATTTTCAATGCGCTACATTCAAATGGAGTTTTGACTGTTACTTTTTATTTAAATATGCTTTCAGTATGCAGTAAACATATAACCCCAAATAGTGCTGTTATATATTCCCACACCCGCTTTAAAAAAAAAATGAATGTAATAATTACAGTTATTTTTTTTTCTTAATCATTACACCCATATTCTGTAATCATTATACTTATTACCTATACATTGTATTACTTATTCAAAAGAAAAACATACATGTGTGTTAATATTATTTCTTTACATACGACTTAATTCTACATACTCTTGTTAATAATATTACATTTGAAATTACCTGCGTATTAATGTTTTTATAACGGGTAGTATCTTTGTTTGTAAACAGTGGCACGCGTACAAAAGAATTTGTTGACAGTATTTAGAACCGTTATCGCCTGGCGCGCGTAGCTAATTGCTTGACCTAGTTTCAAATGTCGGTCAGGTAGTTGTTATCGCGTGACGTAACTATTTCCTGCTGTGTGCTCGTTCAGTTTTACATGCCTATTATTTACCGCTGTTTATCGCGATAGAAAACCCTTATTATTATTACTACACAAGTTATCTATAATTATTATTAATAATATTATACATCACAAGTTATTTATTTTAATTTTAATTATTATAATACAATTATTGTTAAAGTGCATCCAGTAGATCATATGCATTTTTATGAGTGGCTCGACAATATTCCGCTATGTACTCGTCGAATTCGTACGCGTCCCCGGATATGATTTCTACGTCTTCCCACGCTGACTGTGTGGGAACGTCGTCGTCACTTTCCTGTTCCACCGGACGTACAATTGTCGGTGCCCATTGTTGCATTGTGTTGACGGCCAACCACGGTTCCTTGCCTTCCGGTTGAAATACTTTGTCAACTGGCGTACAAATTTCCGTATAAAAATCACTTTTCTTAAATCTAACATTTTTCTTATTTTTACCTACTTTATTGCGATACGTTTTAGCATGATTTATGGCGCTTCCGCCCTGGAGGCGCCCGTTTCCAAGTTTTTTGGAAACTTACGATTCTTTCTCCTCTCGTTGGGGTCTTTATTACTTGGAGTATCGCTGTCTTGCTCTATTGTATCAGTTCTAGCTATCTCAACCGTTTGCATAGCTCTAATCGGGGCCCCGTCGTTACCCTTATATTGCCCTTTCGATCTAGCAATATTTTGTTTGCCTTTGTATTCAAAGGTCTTATCTGGGGGTTTTGACGATGTTTGGGGTGGAGTAGAACTAGTACTTGGTTTTTGATCCGTTTGCTGATGGTACTGTAGTCGCGTATTCTGCCCTTCATTATTTCGGCGAAAATCGGGATTATAACGCCACCCACCAAAATCAAAAACCGTCTCTTTGGGACACTAGAATGAGGAGTTCGTCTACCGTGCGAATACCCTGCGTAAATACAGCTACTCTAATGTTATGATTAAAATGGTAGGCAAGCTTCGTGACTATGTCAATCTCCGCAAATGCTGGGGTTAAATGCTTCGCGCGTTCGACCTGCTGGATTATATAATTTTCGGCGGTAATACCCATTTTCTTATCAAATCGACCATATTCCAGTTCATTGCGCAGAAGTCGTTGGGTATGCGAGTTCCAGTACCGGCTTTCAAATTTTTGTTTGAACTCCGCGTATGTGGACACTCTATCGTGTACAATGTTATACCACTTACGCACCGAATCATGCATCGCGTTAACCACCCACTGTATTTTGTCTTGATCTTCTAGTCGGGAACCTACTCTAGCCATTTCACTCTCACACGCTAATAAAAATTCAATGGGGTTTTCGTTATTTTCCCCCGTAAAATACACGCGATTTTTCTCGTCGACAGGACCTTGTACCAAAATATTTGGAGCAGATCTCCTTCGTACCTCCTGTCGTACTTTCAAAATCTCGTCGTTTAACGTTTGTAAAACACTCTCTTTATTGGAGTCAATGTTAGATCGCGTCTCTACAATTGAAGCGTCTAAATTATCTACTCGTCGTTGCGTTTCAGTCACGTCCGCGTGAATCTTTACCTCTAGAGATTCGACCTTCCTTGAGACGTCTAGAGTTTGCTTCTCGCAACGGCTTATGTGATCCTTAAACCGGCCTTCCATACGTGTTACTTGTTCAATAAACGATTTTTGCATAGTGGTCTCAAAAACCTTAAACCGTTCATTGATTTTAGTATCGACCGTATTTACTCTTTCAGCGATTTCCGCGACTTTCACAGTTAGCTCTTTATTACTTTCACCGATTTCAACGACTCTTTCACCGATTTTTGCATTGCTTTCCGCGATTTCGTCTATTTTCGCAGTTAATTCTTTACTACTTTCTTTATTACTTTGCTTAATCTCGGCGTTTATGTCAGCGTTACTGCGTTCTAATGCTTCGGTTAGACTAACTCTTGGTGTTTCGATTTTAGACGTTAACTCCGCTATACTGAGCTCAGCTTTGGCTGCACTCTGTTCAAATTTCGCGTCTATTTTAGCGGTTAAATCCGCACTCATTTGCTGCATTTGTTTAAGTATTTTATCCATATCCATTTTAAATACACAATTTCAAACGATTTAAAATACACAGAACAGTTTCAAATACACACAATAACTTTACCGTTGTACAAACACCAGTCACAAAACTCTTTGGGGATTGTTTAGTTGGACGCCAGCTGTTTTACGAATTAAAACAGCAAAGTTTGTTTTAAGTGAAAATTAAATTTAAATTGAATTTAATTAATTTTCTCGAGCCCCACGAGATTGGAGCGCCATTTATAACTCTATTACAAATGTGGCGTTTCAATCTCGTTGTGATTTAATTAATTTAATTCAATTGTGCCCCACGTTCCGGGCAAGCCATTTATAACTCTTGTTCGGAACGTGAATTCAATTTGGTGTACGTTTGTCGTGCCCCACGTTGGGCGCCATTTATAACTCTACTTCTATGCTTTATTGTTATGTTGTGTTGTGTGTGAGTACCCACCTGCTATCTGATCTTGCAGATTCTTCCGACTAGGGCGTGTGGATTTTGGATTTGAAGTTCGCAAGCTAGTAATCTCAAATTATTACAACAACACACAAAATAGGTTACTTTAAAGGGGGAGAGTTTTGTGAGACTGGTAGGCTTTATCGTACAACAATAAAACACTGTTATATGGGGTAATAAAACGTTGTTTATTACACCAACAACACACAAGAATAGAATGGTTGTTATTTTATGATTTTCTTATAGTCTAAACAATGAATCAATGTTTTTCAATTGGTCAATAGTTGAAAGAAACTGAACTCGTTCTTTGGCGAGTTAATTACAATTTAAATTTTACTTTATTAATTGATTTGAATTTAATTAAATTTATTTAATTAAATTGAATCTAAGTGTTCATGAAACAAAATATAAAACTCTGAAATTAATTAGAATAATTAATTAAAATAAATTAGACGTGACAGTCTAGTTCACGTTATTTCATTTCTAGTGATTCTACTTCTGATCTACTGCAGTATGATCTAAGATTAGATTGTCAGTTAAGATTTGTATAGCGCTTTTATACTACTTCTATTTCTTAACTATAACTTACTAAAGCCTTAAACTGCTATACAGATTATCACAACGAATTTACTTTTTAATTACTAGAGTCTTTGCTTTTTGTTTGGCACCTGAATTATTTGAATTACAATGTTTTAATTGAAAAATAGAAAATTTGATCTGAAAAATAAATAAGTGGATTTTGCTTTCCTGTTACTGAAGAGGATGTCGTTCCGATTTGTCCCTCGTCGATTCGAGTCCTTGGTTAGAGAAAGTAATCTGCTTAGAACTGCTGGATTCAGTCGTGGAGTTCAAAATTCGGCAACACTCTGCTTCCTTGCTGTTTGTGAATATTTTAACGTCTGCTGCTGTCCGCTGGAACTGCTTCCTGTCCCTCGTCGATTCGCATGTTGCACGTCAGTGTGTGTGTGTGTGTGTGTGCTTCGTTCGGGTGGTCGCTCTGCTCGTCAGCTGTTCACCAATGATTTAGACGGCCTCTCTGCTGTATTCTTGAAGTCTGGTCTTGAAGTCTGGTGGATCTCTTGCGTGCTTATGACTATCTGGTAGTACACAATAAGCTTGGTTGATGTACTGAAGAGTATCTCGCCTTTACGCAACAATTACGAGCTATACAGATGATCTGTACTTAGTGTGTTCGTAATTGCGTGTGTGTTGACCACGTAGAGTCTTCTTGTTGATCTTCACCACTTCGGTTACTAGACGATCGAAGGACTACGTCTTAACTTCGTGAGTACTGACAGAAGAGTGAGGTTTCAACCAGAAAACACCACACTGGCCGGGGCTCGCGTGAAATGATTTCATTGGCTGGCACACTCTCCCTACCACATAAAATTTTGAATTCCCTTGGTCCGTGAGAATGAAGTTAGGTTCCCACAGACGGAGAATAGAATATTATTAGCTAATATAATTATCCGGCGGAACCAATTTGCCGCTGCGGATATCCTGTGCTTATTTAATTTTGCAATAACTTGGTTGCAAACCAAGTTGTGTGAAATCTAAAATATACAATCTGTCAGAAATTATTATCTTTATAACATACTAAAATCTCATTACTGTAACTCTATTTTTACAGAAGTTATTCAATTATTTTAATTAACTCTTTCATTTGTTAATTATATTGCATCAAATTTGCACACGTCATTATTAATATTTCGGTAAACATTTTGGCTATGTTAGATTTCGCCTTTATTTATTAGTTTCCGAGATATTAATAATTAACAGTTTGGGTGTGGTCGCTTCCTTGTACAGCGAACTGATTACATAATGACCACGTGTGCGTTGCTTTAGAAAGCATTATTTTCAATGCGCTACATTCAAATGGAGTTTTGACTGTTACTTTTTATTTAAATATGCTTTCAGTATGCAGTAAACATATAACCCCAAATAGTGCTGTTATATATTCCCACACCCGCTTTAAAAAAAAAATGAATGTAATAATTACAGTTATTTTTTTTTCTTAATCATTACACCCATATTCTGTAATCATTATACTTATTACCTATACATTGTATTACTTATTCAAAAGAAAAACATACATGTGTGTTAATATTATTTCTTTACATACGACTTAATTCTACATACTCTTGTTAATAATATTACATTTGAAATTACCTGCGTATTAATGTTTTTATAACGGGTAGTATCTTTGTTTGTAAACAGTGGCACGCGTACAAAAGAATTTGCTGACAGTATTTAGAACCGTTATCGCCTGGCGCGCGTAGCTAATTGCTTGACCTAGTTTCAAATGTCGGTCAGGTAGTTGTTATCGCGTGACGTAACTATTTCCTGCTGTGTGCTCGTTCAGTTTTACACGCCTATTATTTACCGCTGTTTATCGCGATAGAAAACCCTTATTATTATTACTACACAAGTTATCTATAATTATTATTAATAATATTATACATCACAAGTTATTTATTTTAATTTTAATTATTATAATACAATTATTGTTAAAGTGCATCCAGTAGATCATATGCATTTTTATGAGTGGCTCGACAATATTCCGCTATGTACTCGTCGAATTCGTACGCGTCCCCGGATATGATTTCTACGTCTTCCCACGCTGACTGTGTGGGAACGTCGTCGTCACTTTCCTGTTCCACCGGACGTACAATTGTCGGTGCCCATTGTTGCATTGTGTTGACGGCCAACCACGGTTCCTTGCCTTCCGGTTGAAATACTTTGTCAACTGGCGTACAAATTTCCGTATAAAAATCACTTTTCTTAAATCTAACATTTTTCTTATTTTTACCTACTTTATTGCGATACGTTTTAGCATGATTTATGGCGCTTCCGCCCTGGAGGCGCCCGTTTCCAAGTTTTTTGGAAACTTACGATTCTTTCTCCTCTCGTTGGGGTCTTTATTACTTGGAGTATCGCTGTCTTGCTCTATTGTATCAGTTCTAGCTATCTCAACCGTTTGCATAGCTCTAATCGGGGCCCCGTCGTTACCCTTATATTGCCCTTTCGATCTAGCAATATTTTGTTTGCCTTTGTATTCAAAGGTCTTATCTGGGGGTTTTGACGATGTTTGGGGTGGAGTAGAACTAGTACTTGGTTTTTGATCCGTTTGCTGATGGTACTGTAGTCGCGTATTCTGCCCTTCATTATTTCGGCGAAAATCGGGATTATAACGCCACCCACCAAAATCAAAAACCGTCTCTTTGGGACACTAGAATGAGGAGTTCGTCTACCGTGCGAATACCCTGCGTAAATACAGCTACTCTAATGTTATGATTAAAATGGTAGGCAAGCTTCGTGACTATGTCAATCTCCGCAAATGCTGGGGTTAAATGCTTCGCGCGTTCGACCTGCTGGATTATATAATTTTCGGCGGTAATACCCATTTTCTTATCAAATCGACCATATTCCAGTTCATTGCGCAGAAGTCGTTGGGTATGCGAGTTCCAGTACCGGCTTTCAAATTTTTGTTTGAACTCCGCGTATGTGGACACTCTATCGCGTACAATGTTATACCACTTACGCACCGAATCATGCATCGCGTTAACCACCCACTGTATTTTGTCTTGATCTTCTAGTCGGGAACCTACTCTAGCCATTTCACTCTCACACGCTAATAAAAATTCAATGGGGTTTTCGTTATTTTCCCCCGTAAAATACACGCGATTTTTCTCGTCGACAGGACCTTGTACCAAAATATTTGGAGCAGATCTCCTTCGTACCTCCTGTCGTACTTTCAAAATCTCGTCGTTTAACGTTTGTAAAACACTCTCTTTATTGGAGTCAATGTTAGATCGCGTCTCTACAATTGAAGCGTCTAAATTATCTACTCGTCGTTGCGTTTCGGTCACGTCCGCGTGAATCTTTACCTCTAGAGATTCGACCTTCCTTGAGACGTCTAGAGTTTGCTTCTCGCAACGGCTTATGTGATCCTTAAACCGGCCTTCCATACGTGTTACTTGTTCAATAAACGATTTTTGCATAGTGGTCTCAAAAACCTTAAACCGTTCATTGATTTTAGTATCGACCGTATTTACTCTTTCAGCGATTTCCGCGACTTTCACAGTTAGCTCTTTATTACTTTCACCGATTTCAACGACTCTTTCACCGATTTTTGCATTGCTTTCCGCGATTTCGTCTATTTTCGCAGTTAATTCTTTACTACTTTCTTTATTACTTTGCTTAATCTCGGCGTTTATGTCAGCGTTACTGCGTTCTAATGCTTCGGTTAGACTAACTCTTTGTGTTTCGATTTTAGACGTTAACTCCGCTATACTGAGCTCAGCTTTGGCTGCACTCTGTTCAAATTTCGCGTCTATTTTAGCGGTTAAATCCGCACTCATTTGCTGCATTTGTTTAAGTATTTTATCCATATCCATTTTAAATACACAATTTCAAACGATTTAAAATACACAGAACAGTTTCAAATACACACAATAACTTTACCGTTGTACAAACACCAGTCACAAAACTCTTTGGGGATTGTTTAGTTGGACGCCAGCTGTTTTACGAATTAAAACAGCAAAGTTTGTTTTAAGTGAAAATTAAATTTAAATTGAATTTAATTAATTTTCTCGAGCCCCACGAGATTGGAGCGCCATTTATAACTCTATTACAAATGTGGCGTTTCAATCTCGTTGTGATTTAATTAATTTAATTCAATTGTGCCCCACGTTCCGGGCAAGCCATTTATAACTCTTGTTCGGAACGTGAATTCAATTTGGTGTACGTTTGTCGTGCCCCACATTGGGCGCCATTTATAACTCTACTTCTATGCTTTATTGTTATGTTGTGTTGTGTGTGAGTACCCACCTGCTATCTGATCTTGCAGATTCTTCCGACTAGGGCGTGTGGATTTTGGATTTGAAGTTCGCAAGCTAGTAATCTCAAATTATTACAACAACACACAAAATAGGTTACTTTAAAGGGGGAGAGTTTTGTGAGACTGGTAGGCTTTATCGTACAACAATAAAACACTGTTATATGGGGTAATAAAACGTTGTTTATTACACCAACAACACACAAGAATAGAATGGTTGTTATTTTATGATTTTCTTATAGTCTAAACAATGAATCAATGTTTTTCAATTGGTCAATAGTTGAAAGAAACTGAACTCGTTCTTTGGCGAGTTAATTACAATTTAAATTTTACTTTATTAATTGATTTGAATTTAATTAAATTTATTTAATTAAATTGAATCTAAGTGTTCATGAAACAAAATATAAAACTCTGAAATTAATTAGAATAATTAATTAAAATAAATTAGACGTGACAGTCTAGTTCACGTTATTTCATTTCTAGTGATTCTACTTCTGATCTACTGCAGTATGATCTAAGATTAGATTGTCAGTTAAGATTTGTATAGCGCTTTTATACTACTTCTATTTCTTAACTATAACTTACTAAAGCCTTAAACTGCTATACAGATTATCACAACGAATTTACTTTTTAATTACTAGAGTCTTTGCTTTTTGTTTGGCACCTGAATTATTTGAATTACAATGTTTTAATTGAAAAATAGAAAATTTGATCTGAAAAATAAATAAGTGGATTTTGCTTTCCTGTTACTGAAGAGGATGTCGTTCCGATTTGTCCCTCGTCGATTCGAGTCCTTGGTTAGAGAAAGTAATCTGCTTAGAACTGCTGGATTCAGTCGTGGAGTTCAAAATTCGGCAACACTCTGCTTCCTTGCTGTTTGTGAATATTTTAACGTCTGCTGCTGTCCGCTGGAACTGCTTCCTGTCCCTCGTCGATTCGCATGTTGCACGTCAGTGTGTGTGTGTGTGTGTGTGCTTCGTTCGGGTGGTCGCTCTGCTCGTCAGCTGTTCACCAATGATTTAGACGGCCTCTCTGCTGTATTCTTGAAGTCTGGTCTTGAAGTCTGGTGGATCTCTTGCGTGCTTATGACTATCTGGTAGTACACAATAAGCTTGGTTGATGTACTGAAGAGTATCTCGCCTTTACGCAACAATTACGAGCTATACAGATGATCTGTACTTAGTGTGTTCGTAATTGCGTGTGTGTTGACCACGTAGAGTCTTCTTGTTGATCTTCACCACTTCGGTTACTAGACGATCGAAGGACTACGTCTTAACTTCGTGAGTACTGACAGAAGAGTGAGGTTTCAACCAGAAAACACCACACTGGCCGGGGCTCGCGTGAAATGATTTCATTGGCTGGCACACTCTCCCTACCACATAAAATTTTGAATTCCCTTGGTCCGTGAGAATGAAGTTAGGTTCCCACAGACGGAGAATAGAATATTATTAGCTAATATAATTATCCGGCGGAACCAATTTGCCGCTGCGGATATCCTGTGCTTATTTAATTTTGCAATAACTTGGTTGCAAACCAAGTTGTGTGAAATCTAAAATATACAATCTGTCAGAAATTATTATCTTTATAACATACTAAAATCTCATTACTGTAACTCTATTTTTACAGAAGTTATTCAATTATTTTAATTAACTCTTTCATTTGTTAATTATATTGCATCAAATTTGCACACGTCATTATTAATATTTCGGTAAACATTTTGGCTATGTTAGATTTCGCCTTTATTTATTAGTTTCCGAGATATTAATAATTAACAGTTTGGGTGTGGTCGCTTCCTTGTACAGCGAACTGATTACATAATGACCACGTGTGCGTTGCTTTAGAAAGCATTATTTTCAATGCGCTACATTCAAATGGAGTTTTGACTGTTACTTTTTATTTAAATATGCTTTCAGTATGCAGTAAACATATAACCCCAAATAGTGCTGTTATATATTCCCACACCCGCTTTAAAAAAAAAATGAATGTAATAATTACAGTTATTTTTTTTTCTTAATCATTACACCCATATTCTGTAATCATTATACTTATTACCTATACATTGTATTACTTATTCAAAAGAAAAACATACATGTGTGTTAATATTATTTCTTTACATACGACTTAATTCTACATACTCTTGTTAATAATATTACATTTGAAATTACCTGCGTATTAATGTTTTTATAACGGGTAGTATCTTTGTTTGTAAACAGTGGCACGCGTACAAAAGAATTTGTTGACAGTATTTAGAACCGTTATCGCCTGGCGCGCGTAGCTAATTGCTTGACCTAGTTTCAAATGTCGGTCAGGTAGTTGTTATCGCGTGACGTAACTATTTCCTGCTGTGTGCTCGTTCAGTTTTACACGCCTATTATTTACCGCTGTTTATCGCGATAGAAAACCCTTATTATTATTACTACACAAGTTATCTATAATTATTATTAATAATATTATACATCACAAGTTATTTATTTTAATTTTAATTATTATAATACAATTATTGTTAAAGTGCATCCAGTAGATCATATGCATTTTTATGAGTGGCTCGACAATATTCCGCTATGTACTCGTCGAATTCGTACGCGTCCCCGGATATGATTTCTACGTCTTCCCACGCTGACTGTGTGGGAACGTCGTCGTCACTTTCCTGTTCCACCGGACGTACAATTGTCGGTGCCCATTGTTGCATTGTGTTGACGGCCAACCACGGTTCCTTGCCTTCCGGTTGAAATACTTTGTCAACTGGCGTACAAATTTCCGTATAAAAATCACTTTTCTTAAATCTAACATTTTTCTTATTTTTACCTACTTTATTGCGATACGTTTTAGCATGATTTATGGCGCTTCCGCCCTGGAGGCGCCCGTTTCCAAGTTTTTTGGAAACTTACGATTCTTTCTCCTCTCGTTGGGGTCTTTATTACTTGGAGTATCGCTGTCTTGCTCTATTGTATCAGTTCTAGCTATCTCAACCGTTTGCATAGCTCTAATCGGGGCCCCGTCGTTACCCTTATATTGCCCTTTCGATCTAGCAATATTTTGTTTGCCTTTGTATTCAAAGGTCTTATCTGGGGGTTTTGACGATGTTTGGGGTGGAGTAGAACTAGTACTTGGTTTTTGATCCGTTTGCTGATGGTACTGTAGTCGCGTATTCTGCCCTTCATTATTTCGGCGAAAATCGGGATTATAACGCCACCCACCAAAATCAAAAACCGTCTCTTTGGGACACTAGAATGAGGAGTTCGTCTACCGTGCGAATACCCTGCGTAAATACAGCTACTCTAATGTTATGATTAAAATGGTAGGCAAGCTTCGTGACTATGTCAATCTCCGCAAATGCTGGGGTTAAATGCTTCGCGCGTTCGACCTGCTGGATTATATAATTTTCGGCGGTAATACCCATTTTCTTATCAAATCGACCATATTCCAGTTCATTGCGCAGAAGTCGTTGGGTATGCGAGTTCCAGTACCGGCTTTCAAATTTTTGTTTGAACTCCGCGTATGTGGACACTCTATCGTGTACAATGTTATACCACTTACGCACCGAATCATGCATCGCGTTAACCACCCACTGTATTTTGTCTTGATCTTCTAGTCGGGAACCTACTCTAGCCATTTCACTCTCACACGCTAATAAAAATTCAATGGGGTTTTCGTTATTTTCCCCCGTAAAATACACGCGATTTTTCTCGTCGACAGGACCTTGTACCAAAATATTTGGAGCAGATCTCCTTCGTACCTCCTGTCGTACTTTCAAAATCTCGTCGTTTAACGTTTGTAAAACACTCTCTTTATTGGAGTCAATGTTAGATCGCGTCTCTACAATTGAAGCGTCTAAATTATCTACTCGTCGTTGCGTTTCAGTCACGTCCGCGTGAATCTTTACCTCTAGAGATTCGACCTTCCTTGAGACGTCTAGAGTTTGCTTCTCGCAACGGCTTATGTGATCCTTAAACCGGCCTTCCATACGTGTTACTTGTTCAATAAACGATTTTTGCATAGTGGTCTCAAAAACCTTAAACCGTTCATTGATTTTAGTATCGACCGTATTTACTCTTTCAGCGATTTCCGCGACTTTCACAGTTAGCTCTTTATTACTTTCACCGATTTCAACGACTCTTTCACCGATTTTTGCATTGCTTTCCGCGATTTCGTCTATTTTCGCAGTTAATTCTTTACTACTTTCTTTATTACTTTGCTTAATCTCGGCGTTTATGTCAGCGTTACTGCGTTCTAATGCTTCGGTTAGACTAACTCTTGGTGTTTCGATTTTAGACGTTAACTCCGCTATACTGAGCTCAGCTTTGGCTGCACTCTGTTCAAATTTCGCGTCTATTTTAGCGGTTAAATCCGCACTCATTTGCTGCATTTGTTTAAGTATTTTATCCATATCCATTTTAAATACACAATTTCAAACGATTTAAAATACACAGAACAGTTTCAAATACACACAATAACTTTACCGTTGTACAAACACCAGTCACAAAACTCTTTGGGGATTGTTTAGTTGGACGCCAGCTGTTTTACGAATTAAAACAGCAAAGTTTGTTTTAAGTGAAAATTAAATTTAAATTGAATTTAATTAATTTTCTCGAGCCCCACGAGATTGGAGCGCCATTTATAACTCTATTACAAATGTGGCGTTTCAATCTCGTTGTGATTTAATTAATTTAATTCAATTGTGCCCCACGTTCCGGGCAAGCCATTTATAACTCTTGTTCGGAACGTGAATTCAATTTGGTGTACGTTTGTCGTGCCCCACGTTGGGCGCCATTTATAACTCTACTTCTATGCTTTATTGTTATGTTGTGTTGTGTGTGAGTACCCACCTGCTATCTGATCTTGCAGATTCTTCCGACTAGGGCGTGTGGATTTTGGATTTGAAGTTCGCAAGCTAGTAATCTCAAATTATTACAACAACACACAAAATAGGTTACTTTAAAGGGGGAGAGTTTTGTGAGACTGGTAGGCTTTATCGTACAACAATAAAACACTGTTATATGGGGTAATAAAACGTTGTTTATTACACCAACAACACACAAGAATAGAATGGTTGTTATTTTATGATTTTCTTATAGTCTAAACAATGAATCAATGTTTTTCAATTGGTCAATAGTTGAAAGAAACTGAACTCGTTCTTTGGCGAGTTAATTACAATTTAAATTTTACTTTATTAATTGATTTGAATTTAATTAAATTTATTTAATTAAATTGAATCTAAGTGTTCATGAAACAAAATATAAAACTCTGAAATTAATTAGAATAATTAATTAAAATAAATTAGACGTGACAGTCTAGTTCACGTTATTTCATTTCTAGTGATTCTACTTCTGATCTACTGCAGTATGATCTAAGATTAGATTGTCAGTTAAGATTTGTATAGCGCTTTTATACTACTTCTATTTCTTAACTATAACTTACTAAAGCCTTAAACTGCTATACAGATTATCACAACGAATTTACTTTTTAATTACTAGAGTCTTTGCTTTTTGTTTGGCACCTGAATTATTTGAATTACAATGTTTTAATTGAAAAATAGAAAATTTGATCTGAAAAATAAATAAGTGGATTTTGCTTTCCTGTTACTGAAGAGGATGTCGTTCCGATTTGTCCCTCGTCGATTCGAGTCCTTGGTTAGAGAAAGTAATCTGCTTAGAACTGCTGGATTCAGTCGTGGAGTTCAAAATTCGGCAACACTCTGCTTCCTTGCTGTTTGTGAATATTTTAACGTCTGCTGCTGTCCGCTGGAACTGCTTCCTGTCCCTCGTCGATTCGCATGTTGCACGTCAGTGTGTGTGTGTGTGTGTGTGCTTCGTTCGGGTGGTCGCTCTGCTCGTCAGCTGTTCACCAATGATTTAGACGGCCTCTCTGCTGTATTCTTGAAGTCTGGTCTTGAAGTCTGGTGGATCTCTTGCGTGCTTATGACTATCTGGTAGTACACAATAAGCTTGGTTGATGTACTGAAGAGTATCTCGCCTTTACGCAACAATTACGAGCTATACAGATGATCTGTACTTAGTGTGTTCGTAATTGCGTGTGTGTTGACCACGTAGAGTCTTCTTGTTGATCTTCACCACTTCGGTTACTAGACGATCGAAGGACTACGTCTTAACTTCGTGAGTACTGACAGAAGAGTGAGGTTTCAACCAGAAAACACCACACTGGCCGGGGCTCGCGTGAAATGATTTCATTGGCTGGCACACTCTCCCTACCACATAAAATTTTGAATTCCCTTGGTCCGTGAGAATGAAGTTAGGTTCCCACAGACGGAGAATAGAATATTATTAGCTAATATAATTATCCGGCGGAACCAATTTGCCGCTGCGGATATCCTGTGCTTATTTAATTTTGCAATAACTTGGTTGCAAACCAAGTTGTGTGAAATCTAAAATATACAATCTGTCAGAAATTATTATCTTTATAACATACTAAAATCTCATTACTGTAACTCTATTTTTACAGAAGTTATTCAATTATTTTAATTAACTCTTTCATTTGTTAATTATATTGCATCAAATTTGCACACGTCATTATTAATATTTCGGTAAACATTTTGGCTATGTTAGATTTCGCCTTTATTTATTAGTTTCCGAGATATTAATAATTAACAGTTTGGGTGTGGTCGCTTCCTTGTACAGCGAACTGATTACATAATGACCACGTGTGCGTTGCTTTAGAAAGCATTATTTTCAATGCGCTACATTCAAATGGAGTTTTGACTGTTACTTTTTATTTAAATATGCTTTCAGTATGCAGTAAACATATAACCCCAAATAGTGCTGTTATATATTCCCACACCCGCTTTAAAAAAAAAATGAATGTAATAATTACAGTTATTTTTTTTTCTTAATCATTACACCCATATTCTGTAATCATTATACTTATTACCTATACATTGTATTACTTATTCAAAAGAAAAACATACATGTGTGTTAATATTATTTCTTTACATACGACTTAATTCTACATACTCTTGTTAATAATATTACATTTGAAATTACCTGCGTATTAATGTTTTTATAACGGGTAGTATCTTTGTTTGTAAACAGTGGCACGCGTACAAAAGAATTTGCTGACAGTATTTAGAACCGTTATCGCCTGGCGCGCGTAGCTAATTGCTTGACCTAGTTTCAAATGTCGGTCAGGTAGTTGTTATCGCGTGACGTAACTATTTCCTGCTGTGTGCTCGTTCAGTTTTACACGCCTATTATTTACCGCTGTTTATCGCGATAGAAAACCCTTATTATTATTACTACACAAGTTATCTATAATTATTATTAATAATATTATACATCACAAGTTATTTATTTTAATTTTAATTATTATAATACAATTATTGTTAAAGTGCATCCAGTAGATCATATGCATTTTTATGAGTGGCTCGACAATATTCCGCTATGTACTCGTCGAATTCGTACGCGTCCCCGGATATGATTTCTACGTCTTCCCACGCTGACTGTGTGGGAACGTCGTCGTCACTTTCCTGTTCCACCGGACGTACAATTGTCGGTGCCCATTGTTGCATTGTGTTGACGGCCAACCACGGTTCCTTGCCTTCCGGTTGAAATACTTTGTCAACTGGCGTACAAATTTCCGTATAAAAATCACTTTTCTTAAATCTAACATTTTTCTTATTTTTACCTACTTTATTGCGATACGTTTTAGCATGATTTATGGCGCTTCCGCCCTGGAGGCGCCCGTTTCCAAGTTTTTTGGAAACTTACGATTCTTTCTCCTCTCGTTGGGGTCTTTATTACTTGGAGTATCGCTGTCTTGCTCTATTGTATCAGTTCTAGCTATCTCAACCGTTTGCATAGCTCTAATCGGGGCCCCGTCGTTACCCTTATATTGCCCTTTCGATCTAGCAATATTTTGTTTGCCTTTGTATTCAAAGGTCTTATCTGGGGGTTTTGACGATGTTTGGGGTGGAGTAGAACTAGTACTTGGTTTTTGATCCGTTTGCTGATGGTACTGTAGTCGCGTATTCTGCCCTTCATTATTTCGGCGAAAATCGGGATTATAACGCCACCCACCAAAATCAAAAACCGTCTCTTTGGGACACTAGAATGAGGAGTTCGTCTACCGTGCGAATACCCTGCGTAAATACAGCTACTCTAATGTTATGATTAAAATGGTAGGCAAGCTTCGTGACTATGTCAATCTCCGCAAATGCTGGGGTTAAATGCTTCGCGCGTTCGACCTGCTGGATTATATAATTTTCGGCGGTAATACCCATTTTCTTATCAAATCGACCATATTCCAGTTCATTGCGCAGAAGTCGTTGGGTATGCGAGTTCCAGTACCGGCTTTCAAATTTTTGTTTGAACTCCGCGTATGTGGACACTCTATCGCGTACAATGTTATACCACTTACGCACCGAATCATGCATCGCGTTAACCACCCACTGTATTTTGTCTTGATCTTCTAGTCGGGAACCTACTCTAGCCATTTCACTCTCACACGCTAATAAAAATTCAATGGGGTTTTCGTTATTTTCCCCCGTAAAATACACGCGATTTTTCTCGTCGACAGGACCTTGTACCAAAATATTTGGAGCAGATCTCCTTCGTACCTCCTGTCGTACTTTCAAAATCTCGTCGTTTAACGTTTGTAAAACACTCTCTTTATTGGAGTCAATGTTAGATCGCGTCTCTACAATTGAAGCGTCTAAATTATCTACTCGTCGTTGCGTTTCGGTCACGTCCGCGTGAATCTTTACCTCTAGAGATTCGACCTTCCTTGAGACGTCTAGAGTTTGCTTCTCGCAACGGCTTATGTGATCCTTAAACCGGCCTTCCATACGTGTTACTTGTTCAATAAACGATTTTTGCATAGTGGTCTCAAAAACCTTAAACCGTTCATTGATTTTAGTATCGACCGTATTTACTCTTTCAGCGATTTCCGCGACTTTCACAGTTAGCTCTTTATTACTTTCACCGATTTCAACGACTCTTTCACCGATTTTTGCATTGCTTTCCGCGATTTCGTCTATTTTCGCAGTTAATTCTTTACTACTTTCTTTATTACTTTGCTTAATCTCGGCGTTTATGTCAGCGTTACTGCGTTCTAATGCTTCGGTTAGACTAACTCTTTGTGTTTCGATTTTAGACGTTAACTCCGCTATACTGAGCTCAGCTTTGGCTGCACTCTGTTCAAATTTCGCGTCTATTTTAGCGGTTAAATCCGCACTCATTTGCTGCATTTGTTTAAGTATTTTATCCATATCCATTTTAAATACACAATTTCAAACGATTTAAAATACACAGAACAGTTTCAAATACACACAATAACTTTACCGTTGTACAAACACCAGTCACAAAACTCTTTGGGGATTGTTTAGTTGGACGCCAGCTGTTTTACGAATTAAAACAGCAAAGTTTGTTTTAAGTGAAAATTAAATTTAAATTGAATTTAATTAATTTTCTCGAGCCCCACGAGATTGGAGCGCCATTTATAACTCTATTACAAATGTGGCGTTTCAATCTCGTTGTGATTTAATTAATTTAATTCAATTGTGCCCCACGTTCCGGGCAAGCCATTTATAACTCTTGTTCGGAACGTGAATTCAATTTGGTGTACGTTTGTCGTGCCCCACATTGGGCGCCATTTATAACTCTACTTCTATGCTTTATTGTTATGTTGTGTTGTGTGTGAGTACCCACCTGCTATCTGATCTTGCAGATTCTTCCGACTAGGGCGTGTGGATTTTGGATTTGAAGTTCGCAAGCTAGTAATCTCAAATTATTACAACAACACACAAAATAGGTTACTTTAAAGGGGGAGAGTTTTGTGAGACTGGTAGGCTTTATCGTACAACAATAAAACACTGTTATATGGGGTAATAAAACGTTGTTTATTACACCAACAACACACAAGAATAGAATGGTTGTTATTTTATGATTTTCTTATAGTCTAAACAATGAATCAATGTTTTTCAATTGGTCAATAGTTGAAAGAAACTGAACTCGTTCTTTGGCGAGTTAATTACAATTTAAATTTTACTTTATTAATTGATTTGAATTTAATTAAATTTATTTAATTAAATTGAATCTAAGTGTTCATGAAACAAAATATAAAACTCTGAAATTAATTAGAATAATTAATTAAAATAAATTAGACGTGACAGTCTAGTTCACGTTATTTCATTTCTAGTGATTCTACTTCTGATCTACTGCAGTATGATCTAAGATTAGATTGTCAGTTAAGATTTGTATAGCGCTTTTATACTACTTCTATTTCTTAACTATAACTTACTAAAGCCTTAAACTGCTATACAGATTATCACAACGAATTTACTTTTTAATTACTAGAGTCTTTGCTTTTTGTTTGGCACCTGAATTATTTGAATTACAATGTTTTAATTGAAAAATAGAAAATTTGATCTGAAAAATAAATAAGTGGATTTTGCTTTCCTGTTACTGAAGAGGATGTCGTTCCGATTTGTCCCTCGTCGATTCGAGTCCTTGGTTAGAGAAAGTAATCTGCTTAGAACTGCTGGATTCAGTCGTGGAGTTCAAAATTCGGCAACACTCTGCTTCCTTGCTGTTTGTGAATATTTTAACGTCTGCTGCTGTCCGCTGGAACTGCTTCCTGTCCCTCGTCGATTCGCATGTTGCACGTCAGTGTGTGTGTGTGTGTGTGTGTGCTTCGTTCGGGTGGTCGCTCTGCTCGTCAGCTGTTCACCAATGATTTAGACGGCCTCTCTGCTGTATTCTTGAAGTCTGGTCTTGAAGTCTGGTGGATCTCTTGCGTGCTTATGACTATCTGGTAGTACACAATAAGCTTGGTTGATGTACTGAAGAGTATCTCGCCTTTACGCAACAATTACGAGCTATACAGATGATCTGTACTTAGTGTGTTCGTAATTGCGTGTGTGTTGACCACGTAGAGTCTTCTTGTTGATCTTCACCACTTCGGTTACTAGACGATCGAAGGACTACGTCTTAACTTCGTGAGTACTGACAGAAGAGTGAGGTTTCAACCAGAAAACACCACACTGGCCGGGGCTCGCGTGAAATGATTTCATTGGCTGGCACACTCTCCCTACCACATAAAATTTTGAATTCCCTTGGTCCGTGAGAATGAAGTTAGGTTCCCACAGACGGAGAATAGAATATTATTAGCTAATATAATTATCCGGCGGAACCAATTTGCCGCTGCGGATATCCTGTGCTTATTTAATTTTGCAATAACTTGGTTGCAAACCAAGTTGTGTGAAATCTAAAATATACAATCTGTCAGAAATTATTATCTTTATAACATACTAAAATCTCATTACTGTAACTCTATTTTTACAGAAGTTATTCAATTATTTTAATTAACTCTTTCATTTGTTAATTATATTGCATCAAATTTGCACACGTCATTATTAATATTTCGGTAAACATTTTGGCTATGTTAGATTTCGCCTTTATTTATTAGTTTCCGAGATATTAATAATTAACAGTTTGGGTGTGGTCGCTTCCTTGTACAGCGAACTGATTACATAATGACCACGTGTGCGTTGCTTTAGAAAGCATTATTTTCAATGCGCTACATTCAAATGGAGTTTTGACTGTTACTTTTTATTTAAATATGCTTTCAGTATGCAGTAAACATATAACCCCAAATAGTGCTGTTATATATTCCCACACCCGCTTTAAAAAAAAAATGAATGTAATAATTACAGTTATTTTTTTTTCTTAATCATTACACCCATATTCTGTAATCATTATACTTATTACCTATACATTGTATTACTTATTCAAAAGAAAAACATACATGTGTGTTAATATTATTTCTTTACATACGACTTAATTCTACATACTCTTGTTAATAATATTACATTTGAAATTACCTGCGTATTAATGTTTTTATAACGGGTAGTATCTTTGTTTGTAAACAGTGGCACGCGTACAAAAGAATTTGCTGACAGTATTTAGAACCGTTATCGCCTGGCGCGCGTAGCTAATTGCTTGACCTAGTTTCAAATGTCGGTCAGGTAGTTGTTATCGCGTGACGTAACTATTTCCTGCTGTGTGCTCGTTCAGTTTTACACGCCTATTATTTACCGCTGTTTATCGCGATAGAAAACCCTTATTATTATTACTACACAAGTTATCTATAATTATTATTAATAATATTATACATCACAAGTTATTTATTTTAATTTTAATTATTATAATACAATTATTGTTAAAGTGCATCCAGTAGATCATATGCATTTTTATGAGTGGCTCGACAATATTCCGCTATGTACTCGTCGAATTCGTACGCGTCCCCGGATATGATTTCTACGTCTTCCCACGCTGACTGTGTGGGAACGTCGTCGTCACTTTCCTGTTCCACCGGACGTACAATTGTCGGTGCCCATTGTTGCATTGTGTTGACGGCCAACCACGGTTCCTTGCCCTCCGGTTGAAATACTTTGTCAACTGGCTTACAAATTTCCGTATAAAAATCACTTTTCTTAAATCTAACATTTTTCTTATTTTTACCTACTTTATTGCGATACGTTTTAGCATGATTTATGGCGCTTCCGCCCTGGAGGCGCCCGTTTCCAAGTTTTTTGGAAACTTACGATTCTTTCTCCTCTCGTTGGGGTCTTTATTACTTGGAGTATCGCTGTCTTGCTCTATTGTATCAGTTCTAGCTATCTCAACCGTTTGCATAGCTCTAATCGGGGCCCCGTCGTTACCCTTATATTGCCCTTTCGATCTAGCAATATTTTGTTTGCCTTTGTATTCAAAGGTCTTATCTGGGGGTTTTGACGATGTTTGGGGTGGAGTAGAACTAGTACTCGGTTTTTGATCCGTTTGCTGATGGTACTGTAGTCGCGTATTCTGCCCTTCATTATTTCGGCGAAAATCGGGATTATAACGCCACCCACCAAAATCAAAAACCGTCTCACTTTGGGACACTAGAATGAGGAGTTCGTCTACCGTGCGAATACCCTGCGTAAATACAGCTACTCTAATGTTATGATTAAAATGGTAGGCAAGCTTCGTGACTATGTCAATCTCCGCAAATGCTGGGGTTAAATGCTTCGCGCGTTCGACCTGCTGGATTATATAATTTTCGGCGGTAATACCCATTTTCTTATCAAATCGACCATATTCCAGTTCATTGCGCAGAAGTCGTTGGGTATGCGAGTTCCAGTACCGGCTTTCAAATTTTTGTTTGAACTCCGCGTATGTGGACACTCTATCGCGTACAATGTTATACCACTTACGCACCGAATCACGCATCGCGTTAACCACCCACTGTATTTTGTCTTGATCTTCTAGTCGTGAACCTACTCTAGCCATTTCACTCTCACACGCTAATAAAAATTCAATGGGGTTTTCGTTATTTTCCCCCGTAAAATACACGCGATTTTTCTCGTCGACAGGACCTTGTACCAAAATATTTGGAGCAGATCTCCTTCGTACCTCCTGTCGTACTTTCAAAATCTCGTCGTTTAACGTCTGTAAAACACTCTTTATTGGAGTCAATGTTAGATCGCGTCTCTACAATTGAAGCGTCTAAATTATCTACTCGTCGTTGCGTTTCGGTCACGTCCGCGTGAATCTTTACCTCTAGAGATTCGACCTTCCTTGAGACGTCTAGGGTTTCCTTCTCGCAACGGCTTATGTGATCCTTAAACCGGCCTTCCATACGTGTTACTTGTTCAATAAACGATTTTTGCATAGTGGTCTCAAAAACCTTAAACCGTTCATTGATTTTAGTATCGACCGTATTTACTCTTTCAGCGATTTCCGCGACTTTCACAGTTAGCTCTTTATTACTTTCACCGATTTCAACGACTCTTTCACCGATTTTTGCATTGCTTTCCGCGATTTCGTCTATTTTCGCAGTTAATTCTTTACTACTTTCTTTATTACTTTGCTTAATCTCGGCGTTTATGTCAGCGTTACTGCGTTCTAATGCTTCGGTTAGACTAACTCTTTGTGTTTCGATTTTAGACGTTAACTCCGCTATACTGAGCTCAGCTTTGGCTGCACTCTGTTCAAATTTCGCGTCTATTTTAGCGGTTAAATCCGCACTCATTTGCTGCATTTGTTTAAGTATTTTATCCATATCCATTTTAAATACACAATTTCAAACGATTTAAAATACACAGAACAGTTTCAAATACACACAATAACTTTACCGTTGTACAAACACCAGTCACAAAACTCTTTGGGGATTGTTTAGTTGGACGCCAGCTGTTTTACGAATTAAAACAGCAAAGTTTGTTTTAAGTGAAAATTAAATTTAAATTGAATTTAATTAATTTTCTCGAGCCCCACGAGATTGGAGCGCCATTTATAACTCTATTACAAATGTGGCGTTTCAATCTCGTTGTGATTTAATTAATTTAATTCAATTGTGCCCCACGTTCCGGGCAAGCCATTTATAACTCTTGTTCGGAACGTGAATTCAATTTGGTGTACGTTTGTCGTGCCCCACATTGGGCGCCATTTATAACTCTACTTCTATGCTTTATTGTTATGTTGTGTTGTGTGTGAGTACCCACCTGCTATCTGATCTTGCAGATTCTTCCGACTAGGGCGTGTGGATTTTGGATTTGAAGTTCGCAAGCTAGTAATCTCAAATTATTACAACAACACACAAAATAGGTTACTTTAAAGGGGGAGAGTTTTGTGAGACTGGTAGGCTTTATCGTACAACAATAAAACACTGTTATATGGGGTAATAAAACGTTGTTTATTACACCAACAACACACAAGAATAGAATGGTTGTTATTTTATGATTTTCTTATAGTCTAAACAATGAATCAATGTTTTTCAATTGGTCAATAGTTGAAAGAAACTGAACTCGTTCTTTGGCGAGTTAATTACAATTTAAATTTTACTTTATTAATTGATTTGAATTTAATTAAATTTATTTAATTAAATTGAATCTAAGTGTTCATGAAACAAAATATAAAACTCTGAAATTAATTAGAATAATTAATTAAAATAAATTAGACGTGACAGTCTAGTTCACGTTATTTCATTTCTAGTGATTCTACTTCTGATCTACTGCAGTATGATCTAAGATTAGATTGTCAGTTAAGATTTGTATAGCGCTTTTATACTACTTCTATTTCTTAACTATAACTTACTAAAGCCTTAAACTGCTATACAGATTATCACAACGAATTTACTTTTTAATTACTAGAGTCTTTGCTTTTTGTTTGGCACCTGAATTATTTGAATTACAATGTTTTAATTGAAAAATAGAAAATTTGATCTGAAAAATAAATAAGTGGATTTTGCTTTCCTGTTACTGAAGAGGATGTCGTTCCGATTTGTCCCTCGTCGATTCGAGTCCTTGGTTAGAGAAAGTAATCTGCTTAGAACTGCTGGATTCAGTCGTGGAGTTCAAAATTCGGCAACACTCTGCTTCCTTGCTGTTTGTGAATATTTTAACGTCTGCTGCTGTCCGCTGGAACTGCTTCCTGTCCCTCGTCGATTCGCATGTTGCACGTCAGTGTGTGTGTGTGTGTGTGTGTGCTTCGTTCGGGTGGTCGCTCTGCTCGTCAGCTGTTCACCAATGATTTAGACGGCCTCTCTGCTGTATTCTTGAAGTCTGGTCTTGAAGTCTGGTGGATCTCTTGCGTGCTTATGACTATCTGGTAGTACACAATAAGCTTGGTTGATGTACTGAAGAGTATCTCGCCTTTACGCAACAATTACGAGCTATACAGATGATCTGTACTTAGTGTGTTCGTAATTGCGTGTGTGTTGACCACGTAGAGTCTTCTTGTTGATCTTCACCACTTCGGTTACTAGACGATCGAAGGACTACGTCTTAACTTCGTGAGTACTGACAGAAGAGTGAGGTTTCAACCAGAAAACACCACACTGGCCGGGGCTCGCGTGAAATGATTTCATTGGCTGGCACACTCTCCCTACCACATAAAATTTTGAATTCCCTTGGTCCGTGAGAATGAAGTTAGGTTCCCACAGACGGAGAATAGAATATTATTAGCTAATATAATTATCCGGCGGAACCAATTTGCCGCTGCGGATATCCTGTGCTTATTTAATTTTGCAATAACTTGGTTGCAAACCAAGTTGTGTGAAATCTAAAATATACAATCTGTCAGAAATTATTATCTTTATAACATACTAAAATCTCATTACTGTAACTCTATTTTTACAGAAGTTATTCAATTATTTTAATTAACTCTTTCATTTGTTAATTATATTGCATCAAATTTGCACACGTCATTATTAATATTTCGGTAAACATTTTGGCTATGTTAGATTTCGCCTTTATTTATTAGTTTCCGAGATATTAATAATTAACAGTTTGGGTGTGGTCGCTTCCTTGTACAGCGAACTGATTACATAATGACCACGTGTGCGTTGCTTTAGAAAGCATTATTTTCAATGCGCTACATTCAAATGGAGTTTTGACTGTTACTTTTTATTTAAATATGCTTTCAGTATGCAGTAAACATATAACCCCAAATAGTGCTGTTATATATTCCCACACCCGCTTTAAAAAAAAAATGAATGTAATAATTACAGTTATTTTTTTTTCTTAATCATTACACCCATATTCTGTAATCATTATACTTATTACCTATACATTGTATTACTTATTCAAAAGAAAAACATACATGTGTGTTAATATTATTTCTTTACATACGACTTAATTCTACATACTCTTGTTAATAATATTACATTTGAAATTACCTGCGTATTAATGTTTTTATAACGGGTAGTATCTTTGTTTGTAAACAGTGGCACGCGTACAAAAGAATTTGCTGACAGTATTTAGAACCGTTATCGCCTGGCGCGCGTAGCTAATTGCTTGACCTAGTTTCAAATGTCGGTCAGGTAGTTGTTATCGCGTGACGTAACTATTTCCTGCTGTGTGCTCGTTCAGTTTTACACGCCTATTATTTACCGCTGTTTATCGCGATAGAAAACCCTTATTATTATTACTACACAAGTTATCTATAATTATTATTAATAATATTATACATCACAAGTTATTTATTTTAATTTTAATTATTATAATACAATTATTGTTAAAGTGCATCCAGTAGATCATATGCATTTTTATGAGTGGCTCGACAATATTCCGCTATGTACTCGTCGAATTCGTACGCGTCCCCGGATATGATTTCTACGTCTTCCCACGCTGACTGTGTGGGAACGTCGTCGTCACTTTCCTGTTCCACCGGACGTACAATTGTCGGTGCCCATTGTTGCATTGTGTTGACGGCCAACCACGGTTCCTTGCCCTCCGGTTGAAATACTTTGTCAACTGGCTTACAAATTTCCGTATAAAAATCACTTTTCTTAAATCTAACATTTTTCTTATTTTTACCTACTTTATTGCGATACGTTTTAGCATGATTTATGGCGCTTCCGCCCTGGAGGCGCCCGTTTCCAAGTTTTTTGGAAACTTACGATTCTTTCTCCTCTCGTTGGGGTCTTTATTACTTGGAGTATCGCTGTCTTGCTCTATTGTATCAGTTCTAGCTATCTCAACCGTTTGCATAGCTCTAATCGGGGCCCCGTCGTTACCCTTATATTGCCCTTTCGATCTAGCAATATTTTGTTTGCCTTTGTATTCAAAGGTCTTATCTGGGGGTTTTGACGATGTTTGGGGTGGAGTAGAACTAGTACTCGGTTTTTGATCCGTTTGCTGATGGTACTGTAGTCGCGTATTCTGCCCTTCATTATTTCGGCGAAAATCGGGATTATAACGCCACCCACCAAAATCAAAAACCGTCTCACTTTGGGACACTAGAATGAGGAGTTCGTCTACCGTGCGAATACCCTGCGTAAATACAGCTACTCTAATGTTATGATTAAAATGGTAGGCAAGCTTCGTGACTATGTCAATCTCCGCAAATGCTGGGGTTAAATGCTTCGCGCGTTCGACCTGCTGGATTATATAATTTTCGGCGGTAATACCCATTTTCTTATCAAATCGACCATATTCCAGTTCATTGCGCAGAAGTCGTTGGGTATGCGAGTTCCAGTACCGGCTTTCAAATTTTTGTTTGAACTCCGCGTATGTGGACACTCTATCGCGTACAATGTTATACCACTTACGCACCGAATCACGCATCGCGTTAACCACCCACTGTATTTTGTCTTGATCTTCTAGTCGTGAACCTACTCTAGCCATTTCACTCTCACACGCTAATAAAAATTCAATGGGGTTTTCGTTATTTTCCCCCGTAAAATACACGCGATTTTTCTCGTCGACAGGACCTTGTACCAAAATATTTGGAGCAGATCTCCTTCGTACCTCCTGTCGTACTTTCAAAATCTCGTCGTTTAACGTCTGTAAAACACTCTTTATTGGAGTCAATGTTAGATCGCGTCTCTACAATTGAAGCGTCTAAATTATCTACTCGTCGTTGCGTTTCGGTCACGTCCGCGTGAATCTTTACCTCTAGAGATTCGACCTTCCTTGAGACGTCTAGGGTTTCCTTCTCGCAACGGCTTATGTGATCCTTAAACCGGCCTTCCATACGTGTTACTTGTTCAATAAACGATTTTTGCATAGTGGTCTCAAAAACCTTAAACCGTTCATTGATTTTAGTATCGACCGTATTTACTCTTTCAGCGATTTCCGCGACTTTCACAGTTAGCTCTTTATTACTCTCACCGATTTCAACGACTCTTTCACCGATTTTTGCATTGCTTTCCGCGATTTCGTCTATTTTCGCAGTTAATTCTTTACTACTTTCTTTATTACTTTGCTTAATCTCGGCGTTTATGTCAGCGTTACTGTGTTCTAATGCTTCGGTTAGACTAAGTCTTTTTGTTTCGATTTTAGACGTTAACTCCGCTATACTGAGCTCAGCTTTGGCTGCACTCTGTTCAAATTTCGCGTCTATTTTAGCGGTTAAATCCGCACTCATTTGCTGCATTTGTTTAAGTATTTTATCCATATCCATTTTAAATACACAACAATTTCAAACGATTTAAAATACACAGAACAGTTTCAAATACACACAATAACTTTACCGTTGTACAAACACCAGTCACAAAACTCTTTGGGGATTGTTTAGTTGGACGCCAGCTGTTTTACGAATTAAAACAGCAAAGTTTGTTTTAAGTGAAAATTAAATTTAAATTGAATTTAATTAATTTTCTCGAGCCCCATGAGATTGGAGCGCCATTTATAACTCTATTACAAATGTGGCGTTTCAATCTCGTTGTGATTTAATTAATTTAATTCAATCGTGCCCCACGTTCCGGGCAAGCCATTTATAACTCTTGTTCGGAACGTGAATTCAATTTGGTGTACGTTTGTCGTGCCCCACGTTGGGCGCCATTTATAACTCTACTTCTATGCGTTATTGTTATGTTGTGTTGTGTGTGAGTACCCACCTGCTGTCTGATCTTGCAGATTCTTCCGACTAGGGCGTGTGGATTTTGGATTTGAAGTTCGCAAGCTAGTAATCTCAAATTATTACAACAACACACAAAATAGGTTACTTTAAAGGGGGAGAGTTTTGTGAGACTGGTAGGCTTTATCGTACAACAATAAAACACTGTTATATGGGGTAATAAAACGTTGTTTATTACACCAACAACACACAAGAATAGAATGGTTGTTATTTTATGATTTTCTTATAGTCTAAACAATGAATCAATGTTTTTCAATTGGTCAATAGTTGAAAGAAACTGAACTCGTTCTTTGGCGAGTTAATTGCAATTTAAATTTTACTTTATTAATTGATTTGAATTTAATTAAATTTATTTAATTAAATTGAATCTAAGTGTTCATGAAACAAAATATAAAACTCTGAAATTAATTAGAATAATTAATTAAAATAAATTAGACGTGACAGTCTAGTTCACGTTATTTCATTTCTAGTGATTCTACTTCTGATCTACTGCAGTATGATCTAAGATTAGATTGTCAGTTAAGATTTGTATAGCGCTTTTATACTACTTCTATTTCTTAACTATAACTTACTAAAGCCTTAAACTGCTATACAGATTATCACAACGAATTTACTTTTTAATTACTAGAGTCTTTGCTTTTTGTTTGGCACCTGAATTATTTGAATTACAATGTTTTAATTGAAAAATAGAAAATTTGATCTGAAAAATAAATAAGTGGATTTTGCTTTCCTGTTACTGAAGAGGATGTCGTTCCGATTTGTCCCTCGTCGATTCGAGTCCTTGGTTAGAGAAAGTAATCTGCTTAGAACTGCTGGATTCGGTCATGGAGTTCAAAATTCGGCAACACTCTGCTTCCTTGCTGTTTGTGAATATTTTAACGTCTGCTGCTGTCCGCTGGAACTGCTTCCTGTCCCTCGTCGATTCGCACGTTGCACGTCAGCGTGTGTGTCTATGTGTGTGCTTCATTCGGGTGGTCGCTCTGCTCGTCAGCTGTTCACCAATGATTTAGACGGCCTCTCTGCTGTATTCTTGAAGTCTGGTCTTGAAGTCTGGTGGATCTCTTGCGTGCTTATGACTATCTGGTAGTACACAATAAGCTTGGTTGATGTACTGAAGAGTATCTCGCCTTTACGCAACAATTACGAGCTATACAGATGATCTGTACTTAGTGTGTTCGTAATTGCGTGTGTGTTGACCACGTAGAGTCTTCTTGTTGATCTTCACCACTTCGGTTACTAGACGATCGAAGGACTACGTCTTAACTTCGTGAGTACTGACAGAAGAGTGAGGTTTCAACCAGAAAACACCACACTGGCCGGGGCTCGGGTGAAATGATTTCATTGGCTGGCACACTCTCCCTACCACATAAAATTTTGAATTCCCTTGGTCCGTGAGAATGAAGTTAGGTTCCCACAGACGGAGAATAGAATATTATTAGCTAATATAATTATCCGGCGGAACCAATTTGCCGCTGCGGATATCCTGTGCTTATTTAATTTTGCAATAACTTGGTTGCAAACCAAGTTGTGTGAAATCTAAAATATACAATCTGTCAGAAATTATTATCTTTATAACATACTAAAATCTCATTACTGTAACTCTATTTTTACAGAAGTTATTCAATTATTTTAATTAACTCTTTCATTTGTTAATTATATTGCATCAAATTTGCACACGTCATTATTAATATTTCGGTAAACATTTTGGCTATGTTACATTTCGCCTTTATTTATTAGTTTCCGAGATATTAATAATTAACAGTTTGGGTGTGGTCGCTTCCTTGTACAGCGAACTGATTACATAATGACCACGTGTGCGTTGCTTTAGAAAGCATTATTTTCAATGCGCTACATTCAAATGGAGTTTTGACTGTTACTTTTTATTTAAATATGCTTTCAGTATGCAGTAAACATATAACCCCAAATAGTGCTGTTATATATTCCCACACCCGCTTTAAAAAAAAAATGAATGTAATAATTACAGTTTTTTTTTTTCTTAATCATTACACCCATATTCTGTAATCATTATACTTATTACCTATACATTGTATTACTTATTCAAAAGAAAAACATACATGTGTGTTAATATTATTTCTTTACATACGACTTAATTCTACATACTCTTGTTAATAATATTACATTTGAAATTACCTGCGTATTAATGTTTTTATAACGGGTAGTATCTTTGTTTGTAAACAGTGGCACGCGTACAAAAGAATTTGCTGACAGTATTTAGAACCGTTATCGCCTGGCGCGCGTAGCTAATTGCTTGACCTAGTTTCAAATGTCGGTCAGGTAGTTGTTATCGCGTGACGTAACTATTTCCTGCTGTGTGCTCGTTCAGTTTTACACGCCTATTATTTACCGCTGTTTATCGCGATAGAAAAACCTTATTATTATTACTACACAAGTTATCTATAATTATTATTAATAATATTATACATCACAAGTTATTTATTTTAATTTTAATTATTATAATACAATTATTGTTAAAGTGCATCCAGTAGATCATATGCATTTTTATGAGTGGCTCGACAATATTCCGCTATGTACTCGTCGAATTCGTATGCGTCCCCGGATATGATTTCTACGTCTTCCCACGCTGACTGTGTGGGAACGTCGTCGTCACTTTCCTGTTCCACCGGACGTACAATTGTCGGTGCCCATTGTTGCATTGTGTTGACGGCCAACCACGGTTCCTTGCCTTCCGGTTGAAATACTTTGTCAACTGGCGTACAAATTTCCGTATAAAAATCACTTTTCTTAAATCTAACATTTTTCTTATTTTTACCTACTTTATTGTGATACGTTTTAGCATGATTTATGGCGCTTCCGCCCTGGAGGCGCCCGTTTCCAAGTTTTTTGGAAACTTACGATTCTTTCTCCTCTCGTTGGGGTCTTTATTACTTGGAGTATCGCTGTCTTGCTCTATTGTATCAGTTCTAGCTATCTCAACCGTTTGCATAGCTCTAATCGGGGCCCCGTCGTTACCCTTATATTGCCCTTTTGATCTAGCAATATTTTGTTTGCCTTTGTATTCAAAGGTCTTATCTGGGGGTTTTGACGATGTTTGGGGTGGAGTAGAACTAGTACTTGGTTTTTGATCCGTTTGCTGATGGTACTGTAGTCGCGTATTCTGCCCTTCATTATTTCGGCGAAAATCGGGATTATAACGCCACCCACCAAAATCAAAAACCGTCTCACTTTGGGACACTAGAATGAGGAGTTCGTCTACCGTGCGAATACCCTGCGTAAATACAGCTACTCTAATGTTATGATTAAAATGGTAGGCAAGCTTCGTGACTATGTCAATCTCCGCAAATGCTGGGGTTAAATGCTTCGCGCGTTCGACCTGCTGGATTATATAATTTTCGGCGGTAATACCCATTTTCTTATCAAATCGACCATATTCCAGTTCATTGCGCAGAAGTCGTTGGGTATGCGAGTTCCAGTACCGGCTTTCAAATTTTTGTTTGAACTCCGCGTATGTGGACACTCTATCGCGTACAATGTTATACCACTTACGCACCGAATCACGCATCGCGTTAACCACCCACTGTATTTTGTCTTGATCTTCTAGTCGGGAACCTACTCTAGCCATTTCACTCTCACACGCTAATAAAAATTCAATGGGGTTTTCGTTATTTTCCCCCGTAAAATACACGCGATTTTTCTCGTCGACAGGACCTTGTACCAAAATATTTGGAGCAGATCTCCTTCGTACCTCCTGTCGTACTTTCAAAATCTCGTCGTTTAACGTTTGTAAAACACTCTCTTTATTGGAGTCAATGTTAGATCGCGTCTCTACAATTGAAGCGTCTAAATTATCTACTCGTCGTTGCGTTTCGGTCACGTCCGCGTGAATCTTTACCTCTAGAGATTCGACCTTCCTTGAGACGTCTAGGGTTTGCTTCTCGCAACGGCTTATGTGATCCTTAAACCGGCCTTCCATACGTGTTACTTGTTCAATAAACGATTTTTGCATAGTGGTCTCAAAAACCTTAAACCGTTCATTGATTTTAGTATCGACCGTATTTACTCTTTCAGCGATTTCCGCGACTTTCACAGTTAGCTCTTTATTACTCTCACCGATTTCAACGACTCTTTCACCGATTTTTGCATTGCTTTCCGCGATTTCGTCTATTTTCGCAGTTAATTCTTTACTACTTTCTTTATTACTTTGCTTAATCTCGGCGTTTATGTCAGCGTTACTGTGTTCTAATGCTTCGGTTAGACTAAGTCTTTTTGTTTCGATTGTAGACGTTAACTCCGCTATACTGAGCTCAGCTTTGGCTGCACTCTGTTCAAATTTCGCGTCTATTTTAGTGGTTAAATCCGCTCTCATTTGCTGCATTTGTTTAAGTATTTTATCCATATCCATTTTAAATACACAACAATTTCAAACGATTTAAAATACACAGAACAGTTTCAAATACACACAATAACTTTACCGTTGTACAAACACCAGTCACAAAACTCTTTGGGGATTGTTTAGTTGGACGCCAGCTGTTTTACGAATTAAAACAGCAAAGTTTGTTTTAAGTGAAAATTAAATTTAAATTGAATTTAATTAATTTTCTCGAGCCCCATGAGATTGGAGCGCCATTTATAACTCTATTACAAATGTGGCGTTTCAATCTCGTTGTGATTTAATTAATTTAATTCAATCGTGCCCCACGTTCCGGGCAAGCCATTTATAACTCTTGTTCGGAACGTGAATTCAATTTGGTGTACGTTTGTCGTGCCCCACGTTGGGCGCCATTTATAACTCTACTTCTATGCGTTATTGTTATGTTGTGTTGTGTGTGAGTACCCACCTGCTGTCTGATCTTGCAGATTCTTCCGACTAGGGCGTGTGGATTTTGGATTTGAAGTTCGCAAGCTAGTAATCTCAAATTATTACAACAACACACAAAATAGGTTACTTTAAAGGGGGAGAGTTTTGTGAGACTGGTAGGCTTTATCGTACAACAATAAAACACTGTTATATGGGGTAATAAAACGTTGTTTATTACACCAACAACACACAAGAATAGAATGGTTGTTATTTTATGATTTTCTTATAGTCTAAACAATGAATCAATGTTTTTCAATTGGTCAATAGTTGAAAGAAACTGAACTCGTTCTTTGGCGAGTTAATTGCAATTTAAATTTTACTTTATTAATTGATTTGAATTTAATTAAATTTATTTAATTAAATTGAATCTAAGTGTTCATGAAACAAAATATAAAACTCTGAAATTAATTAGAATAATTAATTAAAATAAATTAGACGTGACAGTCTAGTTCACGTTATTTCATTTCTAGTGATTCTACTTCTGATCTACTGCAGTATGATCTAAGATTAGATTGTCAGTTAAGATTTGTATAGCGCTTTTATACTACTTCTATTTCTTAACTATAACTTACTAAAGCCTTAAACTGCTATACAGATTATCACAACGAATTTACTTTTTAATTACTAGAGTCTTTGCTTTTTGTTTGGCACCTGAATTATTTGAATTACAATGTTTTAATTGAAAAATAGAAAATTTGATCTGAAAAATAAATAAGTGGATTTTGCTTTCCTGTTACTGAAGAGGATGTCGTTCCGATTTGTCCCTCGTCGATTCGAGTCCTTGGTTAGAGAAAGTAATCTGCTTAGAACTGCTGGATTCGGTCGTGGAGTTCAAAATTCGGCAACACTCTGCTTCCTTGCTGTTTGTGAATATTTTAACGTCTGCTGCTGTCCGCTGGAACTGCTTCCTGTCCCTCGTCGATTCGCACGTTGCACGTCAGCGTGTGTGTCTATGTGTGTGCTTCATTCGGGTGGTCGCTCTGCTCGTCAGCTGTTCACCAATGATTTAGACGGCCTCTCTGCTGTATTCTTGAAGTCTGGTCTTGAAGTCTGGTGGATCTCTTGCGTGCTTATGACTATCTGGTAGTACACAATAAGCTTGGTTGATGTACTGAAGAGTATCTCGCCTTTACGCAACAATTACGAGCTATACAGATGATCTGTACTTAGTGTGTTCGTAATTGCGTGTGTGTTGACCACGTAGAGTCTTCTTGTTGATCTTCACCACTTCGGTTACTAGACGATCGAAGGACTACGTCTTAACTTCGTGAGTACTGACAGAAGAGTGAGGTTTCAACCAGAAAACACCACACTGGCCGGGGCTCGCGTGAAATGATTTCATTGGCTGGCACACTCTCCCTACCACATAAAATTTTGAATTCCCTTGGTCCGTGAGAATGAAGTTAGGTTCCCACAGACGGAGAATAGAATATTATTAGCTAATATAATTATCCGGCGGAACCAATTTGCCGCTGCGGATATCCTGTGCTTATTTAATTTTGCAATAACTTGGTTGCAAACCAAGTTGTGTGAAATCTAAAATATACAATCTGTCAGAAATTATTATCTTTATAACATACTAAAATCTCATTACTGTAACTCTATTTTTACAGAAGTTATTCAATTATTTTAATTAACTCTTTCATTTGTTAATTATATTGCATCAAATTTGCACACGTCATTATTAATATTTCGGTAAACATTTTGGCTATGTTACATTTCGCCTTTATTTATTAGTTTCCGAGATATTAATAATTAACAGTTTGGGTGTGGTCGCTTCCTTGTACAGCGAACTGATTACATAATGACCACGTGTGCGTTGCTTTAGAAAGCATTATTTTCAATGCGCTACATTCAAATGGAGTTTTGACTGTTACTTTTTATTTAAATATGCTTTCAGTATGCAGTAAACATATAACCCCAAATAGTGCTGTTATATATTCCCACACCCGCTTTAAAAAAAAAAATGAATGTAATAATTACAGTTATTTTTTTTTCTTAATCATTACACCCATATTCTGTAATCATTATACTTATTACCTATACATTGTATTACTTATTCAAAAGAAAAACATACATGTGTGTTAATATTATTTCTTTACATACGACTTAATTCTACATACTCTTGTTAATAATATTACATTTCAAATTACCTGCGTATTAATGTTTTTATAACGGGTAGTATCTTTGTTTGTAAACAGTGGCACGCGTACAAAAGAATTTGCTGACAGTATTTAGAACCGTTATCGCCTGGCGCGCGTAGCTAATTGCTTGACCTAGTTTCAAATGTCGGTCAGGTAGTTGTTATCGCGTGACGTAACTATTTCCTGCTGTGTGCTCGTTCAGTTTTACACGCCTATTATTTACCGCTGTTTATCACGATAGAAAAACCTTATTATTATTACTACACAAGTTATCTATAATTATTATTAATAATATTATACATCACAAGTTATTTATTTTAATTTTAATTATTATAATACAATTATTGTTAAAGTGCATCCAGTAGATCATATGCATTTTTATGAGTGGCTCGACAATATTCCGCTATGTACTCGTCGAATTCGTACGCGTCCCCGGATATGATTTCTACGTCTTCCCACGCTGACTGTGTGGGAACGTCGTCGTCACTTTCCTGTTCCACCGGACGTACAATTGTCGGTGCCCATTGTTGCATTGTGTTGACGGCCAACCACGGTTCCTTGCCTTCCGGTTGAAATACTTTGTCAACTGGCGTACAAATTTTCGTATAAAAATCACTTTTCTTAAATCTAACATTTTTCTTATTTTTACCTACTTTATTGCGATACGTTTTAGCATGATTTATGGCGCTTCCGCCCTGGAGGCGCCCGTTTCCAAGTTTTTTGGAAACTTACGATTCTTTCTCCTCTCGTTGGGGTCTTTATTACTTGGAGTATCGCTGTCTTGCTCTATTGTATCAGTTCTAGCTATCTCAACCGTTTGCATAGCTCTAATCGGAGCCCCGTCGTTACCCTTATATTGCCCTTTCGATCTAGCAATATTTTGTTTCCCTTTGTATTCAAAGGTCTTATCTGGGGGTTTTGACGATGTTTGGGGTGGAGTAGAACTAGTACTTGGTTTTTGATCCGTTTGCTGATGGTACTGTAGTCGCGTATTCTGCCCTTCATTATTTCGGCGAAAATCGGGATTATAACGCCACCCACCAAAATCAAAAACCATCTCACTTTGGGACACTAGAATGAGGAGTTCGTCTACCATGCGAATACCCTGCGTAAATACAGCTACTCTAATATTATGATTAAAATGGTAGGCAAGCTTCGTGACTATGTCAATCTCCGCAAATGCTGGGGTTAAATGCTTCGCGCGTTCGACCTGCTGGATTATATAATTTTCGGCGGTAATACCCATTTTCTTATCAAATCGACCATATTCCAGTTCATTGCGCAGAAGTCGTTGGATATGCGAGTTCCAGTACCGGCTTTCAAATTTTTGTTTGAACTCTGCGTATGTGGACACTCTATCGCGTACAATGTTATACCACTTACGCACCGAATCACGCATCGCGTTAACCACCCACTGTATTTTGTCTTGATCTTCTAGTCGGGAACCTACTCTAGCCATTTCACTCTCACACGCTAATAAAAATTCAATGGGGTTTTCGTTATTTTCCCCCGTAAAATACACGCGATTTTTCTCGTCGACAGGACCTTGTACCAAAATATTTGGAGCAGATCTCCTTCGTACCTCCTGTCGTACTTTCAAAATCTCGTCGTTTAACGTTTGTAAAACACTCTCTTTATTGGAGTCAATGTTAGATCGCGTCTCTACAATTGAAGCGTCTAAATTATCTACTCGTCGTTGCGTTTCGGTCACGTCCGCGTGAATCTTTACCTCTAGAGATTCGACCTTCCTTGAGACGTCTAGGGTTTGCTTCTCGCAACGGCTTATGTGATCCTTAAACCGGCCTTCCATACGTGTTACTTGTTCAATAAACGATTTTTGCATAGTGGTCTCAAAAACCTTAAACCGTTCATTGATTTTAGTATCGACCGTATTTACTCTTTCAGCGATTTCCGCAACTTTCACAGTTAGCTCTTTATTACTCTCACCGATTTCAACGACTCTTTCACCGATTTTTGCATTGCTTTCCGCGATTTCGTCTATTTTCGCAGTTAATTCTTTACTACTTTCTTTATTACTTTGCTTAATCTCGGCGTTTATGTCAGCGTTACTGTGTTCTAATGCTTCGGTTAGACTAAGTCTTTTTGTTTCGATTTTAGACGTTAACTCCGCTATACTGAGCTCAGCTTTGGCTGCACTCTGTTCAAATTTCGCGTCTATTTTAGCGGTTAAATCCGCACTCATTTGCTGCATTTGTTTAAGTATTTTATCCATATCCATTTTAAATACACAACAATTTCAAACGATTTAAAATACACAGAACAGTTTCAAATACACACAATAACTTTACCGTTGTACAAACACCAGTCACAAAACTCTTTGGGGATTGTTTAGTTGGACGCCAGCTGTTTTATGAATTACAACAGCAAAGTTTGTTTTAAGTGAAAATTAAATTTAAATTGAATTTAATTAATTTTCTCGAGCCCCACGAGATTGGAGCGCCATTTATAACTCTATTACAAATGTGGCGTTTCAATCTCGTTGTGATTTAATTAATTTAATTCAATCGTGCCCCACGTTCCGGGCAAGCCATTTATAACTCTTGTTCGGAACGTGAATTCAATTTGGTGTACGTTTGTCGTGCCCCACGTTGGGCGCCATTTATAACTCTACTTCTATGCGTTATTGTTATGTTGTGTTGTGTGTGAGTACCCACCTGCTGTCTGATCTTGCAGATTCTTCCGACTAGGGCGTGTGGATTTTGGATTTGAAGTTCGCAAGCTAGTAATCTCAAATTATTACAACAACACACAAAATAGGTTACTTTAAAGGGGGAGAGTTTTGTGAGACTGGTAGGCTTTATCGTACAACAATAAAACACTGTTATATGGGGTAATAAAACGTTGTTTATTACACCAACAACACACAAGAATAGAATGGTTGTTATTTTATGATTTTCTTATAGTCTAAACAATGAATCAATGTTTTTCAATTGGTCAATAGTTGAAAGAAACTGAACTCGTTCTTTGGCGAGTTAATTGCAATTTAAATTTTACTTTATTAATTGATTTGAATTTAATTAAATTTATTTAATTAAATTGAATCTAAGTGTTCATGAAACAAAATATAAAACTCTGAAATTAATTAGAATAATTAATTAAAATAAATTAGACGTGACAGTCTAGTTCACGTTATTTCATTTCTAGTGATTCTACTTCTGATCTACTGCAGTATGATCTAAGATTAGATTGTCAGTTAAGATTTGTATAGCGCTTTTATACTACTTCTATTTCTTAACTATAACTTACTAAAGCCTTAAACTGCTATACAGATTATCACAACGAATTTACTTTTTAATTACTAGTCTTTGCTTTTTGTTTGGCACCTGAATTATTTGAATTACAATGTTTTAATTGAAAAATAGAAAATTTGATCTGAAAAATAAATAAGTGGATTTTGCTTTCCTGTTACTGAAGAGGATGTCGTTCCGATTTGTCCCTCGTCGATTCGAGTCCTTGGTTAGAGAAAGTAATCTGCTTAGAACTGCTGGATTCGGTCGTGGAGTTCAAAATTCGGCAACACTCTGCTTCCTTGCTGTTTGTGAATATTTTAACGTCTGCTGCTGTCCGCTGGAACTGCTTCCTGTCCCTCGTCGATTCGCACGTTGCACGTCAGCGTGTGTGTCTATGTGTGTGCTTCATTCGGGTGGTCGCTCTGCTCGTCAGCTGTTCACCAATGATTTAGACGGCCTCTCTGCTGTATTCTTGAAGTCTGGTCTTGAAGTCTGGTGGATCTCTTGCGTGCTTATGACTATCTGGTAGTACACAATAAGCTTGGTTGATGTACTGAAGAGTATCTCGCCTTTACGCAACAATTACGAGCTATACAGATGATCTGTACTTAGTGTGTTCGTAATTGCGTGTGTGTTGACCACGTAGAGTCTTCTTGTTGATCTTCACCACTTCAGTTACTAGACGATCGAAGGACTACGTCTTAACTTCGTGAGTACTGACAGAAGAGTGAGGTTTCAACCAGAAAACACCACACTGGCCGGGGCTCGCGTGAAATGATTTCATTGGCTGGCACACTCTCCCTACCACATAAAATTTTGAATTCCCTTGGTCCGTGAGAATGAAGTTAGGTTCCCACAGACGGAGAATAGAATATTATTAGCTAATATAATTATCCGGCGGAACCAATTTGCCGCTGCGGATATCCTGTGCTTATTTAATTTTGCAATAACTTGGTTGCAAACCAAGTTGTGTGAAATCTAAAATATACAATCTGTCAGAAATTATTATCTTTATAACATACTAAAATCTCATTACTGTAACTCTATTTTTACAGAAGTTATTCAATTATTTTAATTAACTCTTTCATTTGTTAATTATATTGCATCAAATTTGCACACGTCATTATTAATATTTCGGTAAACATTTTGGCTATGTTACATTTCGCCTTTATTTATTAGTTTCCGAGATATTAATAATTAACAGTTTGGGTGTGGTCGCTTCCTTGTACAGCGAACTGATTACATAATGACCACGTGTGCGTTGCTTTAGAAAGCATTATTTTCAATGCGCTACATTCAAATGGAGTTTTGACTGTTACTTTTTATTTAAATATGCTTTCAGTATGCAGTAAACATATAACGCCAAATAGTGCTGTTATATATTCCCACACCCGCTTTAAAAAAAAAATGAATGTAATAATTACAGTTACTTTTTTTTCTTAATCATTACACCCATATTCTCTAATCATTATACTTATTACCTATACATTGTATTACTTATTCAAAAGAAAAACATACATGTGTGTTAATATTATTTCTTTACATACGACTTAATTCTACATACTCTTGTTAATAATATTACATTTCAAATTACCTGCGTATTAATGTTTTTATAACGGGTAGTATCTTTGTTTGTAAACAGTGGCACGCGTACAAAAGAATTTGCTGACAGTATTTAGAACCGTTATCGCCTGGCGCGCGTAGCTAATTGCTTGACCTAGTTTCAAATGTCGGTCAGGTAGTTGTTATCGCGTGACGTAACTATTTCCTGCTGTGTGCTCGTTCAGTTTTACACGCCTATTATTTACCGCTGTTTATCGCGATAGAAAAACCTTATTATTATTACTACACAAGTTATCTATAATTATTATTAATAATATTATACATCACAAGTTATTTATTTTAATTTTAATTATTATAATACAATTATTGTTAAAGTGCATCCAGTAGATCATATGCATTTTTATGAGTGGCTCGACAATATTCCGCTATGTACTCGTCGAATTCGTACGCGTCCCCGGATATGATTTCTACGTCTTCCCACGCTGACTGTGTGGGAACGTCGTCGTCACTTTCCTGTTCCACCGGACGTACAATTGTCGGTGCCCATTGTTGCATTGTGTTGACGGCCAACCACGGTTCCTTGCCTTCCGGTTGAAATACTTTGTCAACTGTCGTACAAATTTCCGTATAAAAATCACTTTTCTTAAATCTAACATTTTTCTTATTTTTACCTACTTTATTGCGATACGTTTTAGCATGATTTATGGCGCTTCCGCCCTGGAGGCGCCCGTTTCCAAGTTTTTTGGAAACTTACGATTCTTTCTCCTCTCGTTGGGGTCTTTATTACTTGGAGTATCGCTGTCTTGCTCTATTGTATCAGTTCTAGCTATCTCAACCGTTTGCATAGCTCTAATCGGGGCCCCGTCGTTACCCTTATATTGCCCTTTCGATCTAGCAATATTTTGTTTGCCTTTGTATTCAAAGGTCTTATCTGGGGGTTTTGACGATGTTTGGGGTGGAGTAGAACTAGTACTCGGTTTTTGATCCGTTTGCTGATGGTACTGTAGTCGCGTATTCTGCCCTTCATTATTTCGGCGAAAATCGGGATTATAACGCCACCCACCAAAATCAAAAACCGTCTCACTTTGGGACACTAGAATGAGGAGTTCGTCTACCGTGCGAATACCCTGCGTAAATACAGCTACTCTAATGTTATGATTAAAATGGTAGGCAAGCTTCGTGACTATGTCAATCTCCGCAAATGCTGGGGTTAAATGCTTCGCGCGTTCGACCTGCTGGATTATATAATTTTCGGCGGTAATACCCATTTTCTTATCAAATCGACCATATTCCAGTTCATTGCGCAGAAGTCGTTGGGTACGCGAGTTCCAGTACCGGCTTTCAAATTTTTGTTTGAACTCCGCGTATGTGGACACTCTATCGCGTACAATGTTATACCACTTACGCGCCGAATCACGCATCGCGTTAACCACCCACTGTATTTTGTCTTGATCTTCTAGTCGGGAACCTACTCTAGCCATTTCACTCTCACACGCTAATAAAAATTCAATGGGGTTTTCGTTATTTTCCCCCGTAAAGTACACGCGATTTTTCTCGTCGACAGGACCTTGTACCAAAATATTTGGAGCAGATCTCCTTCGTACCTCCTGTCATACTTTCAAAATCTCGTCGTTTAACGTTTGTAAAACACTCTCTTTATTGGAGTCAATGTTAGATCGCGTCTCTACAATTGAAGCGTCTAAATTATCTACTCGTCGTTGCGTTTCGGTCACGTCCACGTGAATCTTTACCTCTAGAGATTCGACCTTCCTTGAGACGTCTAGGGTTTGCTTCTCACAACGGCTTATGTGATCCTTAAACCGGCCTTCCATACGTGTTACTTGTTCAATAAACGATTTTTGCATAGTGGTCTCAAAAACCTTAAACCGTTCATTGATTTTAGTATCGACCGTATTTACTCTTTCAGCGATTTCCGCGACTTTCACAGTTAGCTCTTTATTACTCTCACCGATTTCAACGACTCTTTCACCGATTTTTGCATTGCTTTCCGCGATTTTGTCTATTTTCGCAGTTAATTCTTTACTACTTTCTTTATTACTTTGCTTAATCTCGGCGTTTATGTCAGCGTTACTGTGTTCTAATGCTTCGGTTAGACTAAGTCTTTTTGTTTCGATTTTAGACGTTAACTCCGCTATACTGAGCTCAGCTTTGGCTGCACTCTGTTCAAATTTCGCGTCTATTTTAGCGGTTAAATCCGCACTCATTTGCTGCATTTGTTTAAGTATTTTATCCATATCCATTTTAAATACACAACAATTTCAAACGATTTAAAATACACAGAACAGTTTCAAATACACACAATAACTTTACCGTTGTACAAACACCAGTCACAAAACTCTTTGGGGATTGTTTAGTTGGACGCCAGCTGTTTTACGAATTAAAACAGCAAAGTTTGTTTTAAGTGAAAATTAAATTTAAATTGAATTTAATTAATTTTCTCGAGCCCCACGAGATTGGAGCGCCATTTATAACTCTATTACAAATGTGGCGTTTCAATCTCGTTGTGATTTAATTAATTTAATTCAATCGTGCCCCACGTTCCGGGCAAGCCATTTATAACTCTTGTTCGGAACGTGAATTCAATTTGGTGTACGTTTGTCGTGCCCCACGTTGGGCGCCATTTATAACTCTACTTCTATGCGTTATTGTTATGTTGTGTTGTGTGTGAGTACCCACCTGCTGTCTGATCTTGCAGATTCTTCCGACTAGGGCGTGTGGATTTTGGATTTGAAGTTCGCAAGCTAGTAATCTCAAATTATTACAACAACACACAAAATAGGTTACTTTAAAGGGGGAGAGTTTTGTGAGACTGGTAGGCTTTATCGTACAACAATAAAACACTGTTATATGGGGTAATAAAACGTTGTTTATTACACCAACAACACACAAGAATAGAATGGTTGTTATTTTATGATTTTCTTATAGTCTAAACAATGAATCAATATTTTTCAATTGGTCAATAGTTGAAAGAAACTGAACTCGTTCTTTGGCGAGTTAATTGCAATTTAAATTTTACTTTATTAATTGATTTGAATTTAATTAAATTTATTTAATTAAATTGAATCTAAGTGTTCATGAAACAAAATATAAAACTCTGAAATTAATTAGAATAATTAATTAAAATAAATTAGACGTGACAGTCTAGTTCACTTTATTTCATTTCTAGTGATTCTACTTCTGATCTACTGCAGTATGATCTAAGATTAGATTTCAGTTAAGATTTGTATAGCGCTTTTATACTACTTCTATTTCTTAACTATAACTTACTAAAGCCTTAAACTGCTATACAGATTATCACAACGAATTTACTTTTTAATTACTAGAGTCTTTGCTTTTTGTTTGGCACCTGAATTATTTGAATTACAATGTTTTAATTGAAAAATAGAAAATTTGATCTGAAAAATAAATAAGTGGATTTTGCTTTCCTGTTACTGAAGAGGATGTCGTTCCGATTTGTCCCTCGTCGATTCGAGTCCTTGGTTAGAGAAAGTAATCTGCTTAGAACTGCTGGATTCGGTCGTGGAGTTCAAAATTCGGCAACACTCTGCTTCCTTGCTGTTTGTGAATATTTTAACGTCTGCTGCTGTCCGCTGGAACTGCTTCCTGTCCCTCGTCGATTCGCACGTTGCACATCAGCGTGTGTGTGTATGTGTGTGCTTCATTCGGGTGGTCGCTCTGCTCGTCAGCTGTTCACCAATGATTTAGACGGCCTCTCTGCTGTATTCTTGAAGTCTGGTCTTGAAGTCTGGTGGATCTCTTGCGTGCTTATGACTATCTGGTAGTACACAATAAGCTTGGTTGATGTACTGAAGAGTATCTCGCCTTTACGCAACAATTACGAGCTATACAGATGATCTGTACTTAGTGTGTTCGTAATTGCGTGTGTGTTGACCACGTAGAGTCTTCTTGTTGATCTTCACCACTTCGGTTACTAGACGATCGAAGGACTACGTCTTAACTTCGTGAGTACTGACAGGAGAGTGAGGTTTCAACCAGAAAACACCACACTGGCCGGGGCTCGCGTGAAATGATTTCATTGGCTGGCACACTCTCCCTACCACATAAAATTTTGAATTCCCTTGGTCCGTGAGAATGAAGTTAGGTTCCCACAGACGGAGAATAGAATATTATTAGCTAATATAATTATCCGGCGGAACCAATTTGCCGCTGCGGATATCCTGTGCTTATTTAATTTTGCAATAACTTGGTTGCAAACCAAGTTGTGTGAAATCTAAAATATACAATCTGTCAGAAATTATTATCTTTATAACATACTAAAATCTCATTACTGTAACTCTATTTTTACAGAAGTTATTCAATTATTTTAATTAACTCTTTCATTTGTTAATTATATTGCATCAAATTTGCACACGTCATTATTAATATTTCGGTAAACATTTTGGCTATGTTAGATTTCGCCTTTATTTATTAGTTTCCGAGATATTAATAATTAACAGTTTGGGTGTGGTCGCTTCCTTGTACAGCGAACTGATTACATAATGACCACGTGTGCGTTGCTTTAGAAAGCATTATTTTCAATGCGCTACATTCAAATGGAGTTTTGACTGTTACTTTTTATTTAAATATGCTTTCAGTATGCGGTAAACATATAACCCCAAATAGTTAATATTTGGTGCTGTTATAATATATATATATTACATTTAATATTTATACTAAATTTATATAAATTTAGTATAAATATTAAATGTATTATATACATCAAGAAACGGACTGTAGCAGAAAGTGATTGAAAAAATATATATATATATATATTTGAGTTTGAGTGCTTTGAATATTGTGTCATGTTTTGTATTGATTTGTATTTGTTCTGGTATTAGTTTGTTTTGTGTTTTATGTTTGTATATTTGTAAATTTTCCCAAATGTTCATTATGGTGAACAAAAAAACTTAAAGAATGAAAACAAACAATATATAACCGAAATAAAAAATAGTCTCCAACTAATACTAAAACAAAATTACTTTGAATTTAATAGCAAAATTTATCAACAGATTAGCAATGGGATCACCATTATCAAGCATAATAGCAGAAATAGTCCTACAACACCAAAATACAAAATATCATAAAAACACATGACCCAAATGGCATATGGATAAGATATGTAGATGATGGACTATATGTATCAAATAACAAAAACACAAATGCAGAGAACATACTGAAACAAATTAATAACATACATCCCAAAATACAATTCACAGAAGAAAAAGAAAAACATAACAAAATCAACTATTTAGACATAACCATCACAAGATACAACAAACACATACAATATGCAATATATAGAAAACCAACTTCCACTAACATCATTATACCTAACCATTCTGACCACCCACCACAACATAAAATGGCAGCATTTTATTCGTTATTTAACAGAATGTACAAAATACCCCTAAACAAACAAGAAACTGACAAAGAAAGAAATATAATACACCAAATTGGTTATGCAAATGGATACAATAAAAATACTATGATCAAAATAGAAAATAAAATCAAATACAAAATAAAAACTGAACAATTAAGAATTAATCAAACTGAACAACACATAAATAATAACAACAACAAAAAATGGGCCACATTCACATATATAAATAATAAAATGTCAAAACTAACAAAACTATTTAAAAACACAGATATAAAAATAGCATACAAAACTAATAAAAATAAATTACAAAATCTAAATAACTCACACAACAAAGATAATACAACAACCAACGGTATATACAAAATTGAATGCCAAGATTGCAGTAAATGTTATATAGGACAAACAAAAAAACAGCTGAAAAAAAGTTATTTTGAACACCTAAATGCATACAAAAAACCAGAAATATATAAATCCAATTTAGCCACACATGCAATAAACACAGGACACGAATTCCCAAACATAACCAATGTATCACTAATAAAACATATACCACACAAAGGCACCATAATGAACATTTGGGAAAATTTACAGATATACAAACATAAAACACAAAACAAACTAATACCAGAACAAATACAAATCAATACAAAACATGACACAATATTCAAAGCACTCAACATCGAAAATACACAAAATACAAAAACATATACCACAACCACACACAATAATACAACTTTAAAAGACCAAAGACCAACAAACAACCTTAATAACATCCAGCAGCCAACACACAAATACTTCACCAGAAACAAGATGGCGACGGCTGAAGATGAGAGAACAGGAACTCTCGAAACATGTTCCAAATAGAAAAAACATCTTGAGGTAAATTTAGTACAAATATTAAAGTTATATATATATATATATGTATATTATTACAACACAAATTACCAATTTAAATATAATTTAAATTGTGTAGCCCCACGCTTTTGGGAGACAATTTATACAACTGTATATCTTTGTGTATATAGGTTAGAAATAAAAATTTATTTGTGTTTGAGGAGCCCCACGTTCTTGGGACGTCAAAATTTTATAACACTACAAATTGATACTTATTTAGTGAAATTTAAATGTGTGTGAAAATGTGTGTTATATAACATAACAAATTCAATTTAATTTATTGAATTGATTTCATGAGTGTAATCGTAATAACAAGATGATATGTTATTTAAGTTTAAACTTGTTCTATAATTTATTTATTGAACAAAATCTTTCATATCGCATATTAAACATTGACTTATTATTATATCATTTGTACGAAGTTTTCGTATGTAATTTTCATATATAACTTATTGCTAACACATTACATACACAAGTTATACACAAATCTTATTATCTAATTTTAATTACGTTAAAATATTTATTTTGCTCTCGGCTTACTCATGGTGTGCTCATCTTTTTGCAATTGCTGATTCATTAGCTTCAAAACTAAATTTACTTCTATTCAAATTTCTTTTATATTTACTTTGTTTTAACTTTCTACTACATATTATAACATCACCAAATTCAGATAAATTTTGATAACGATAAGTATGTATAAAAAATGCTAAATGATATCATGTTTGAATAAATAAATTATGTGGATAGTAAAAAATAAATAAAGGGTAATTATCATGGAAGGAGGAGGTGTAATAAACTGAAAGTGATTAATAAAAGAAACTCAAATAATAGACTGACAGACAAACGACATTGACCCAACCCCAGAGATTGGCCAGTTAAGAAACCAGTTAAGAAACCAGTTAAGAAACCGGTTAAGAAATCAAAATAAAGAAAACAAGACGGAGGAAGGAGAAGAAGAATGAAAACCAAGAGAACAAACCCATGAGGAAGAAAACAAGATGAAACGCATCAAGAAAACTAGACAAGTAATAAAAAATAGATAAGGGAGAGATAATGTAACCCAAAGTAATAAAGACAATGAAATTCGGTTAAGAACCAAAACTATTAATGAATGTTAGTATTGATAAAATGACCATTATGAACCGTCAGTAATATGAAACAATGTATAAAAATACACTAACCAAAAGAGTTAGGGATATATGTAATTTGTTAACTAAGAAAGACACAATATAAATAATGTTATATAGATAGTGGGTAGAGAAAGAGAATAAAATGATGAGAAATAAATGGAAGTTGAATTAGTGAAAGTGATTTATGCTAGAGTGATATAATACTAAAGAAACACTAAATAAATTATAATGAACACTAAATAATTTTAAGTGCTAGTGAACAAGAAATACAAATATTGTCTATCATATAAATAGTAAGAGGAGAGTAGGCTAAGGTAAAGACTTAGTAAAATTACGTATGTTTTAGTTTTAAGAGTGAACAATACGTTTTAGTTTTAAGAGTGAACAATAACATTTAACAAGTTGCAATGAATAGTATTTAGGATAGAACATTTAATCAGTAAATAATGAACACTAAGTAGTGATATTCACTGTGATGACTAGTAAATAGTATTGTTATAACTTAAAAATGTATTGTAAAAGTTTAAAGGTGTGTTTCACAAGGAACAGTAATTAGATGGTGTTAATATGGAAGGGAGAGAAAAAAGCATTAGAAAATAAGTTTGTATCAACATTAATTTAATACCCATGTTATAAGGGGAGTTTAATGGAAAAAGTTCAATAGAGGTGAGATTGTTTAGCACCAGAACAACAAATAAGAAATAATGAATTATATAAACTATTAGTTATGAAATGGATATGGCTGTAAGAGTTATACAGACCATAGGCCTAGATGTTTTATTTTATATTGGAAATGAATAGCAAATAATTAGCAAGTAAGATTGAATAACATAGTTGTTACTAGTTAAAACACATCCAGATACTTTAAACCTAATTATAAATGCAAAATAACAATTTGGGACTCAATGAAATATGTTGTGTATGAAGCCACAAAAATCCAGTAATGGCTACTTAAATGTGAAACAGGCCTAACGGTCAAACATAAACAATTACTGATTGTACAAAAATCACCATGTAATGGACAAATCCAAGGTGACTAATTCATCAAGGATGAATAGTAGTTATTATTAAAAATCAAATATTAAATTAAGGAATTATATAAATAAAGAAATGTAATTAGTAAGTATGGAATTAATTTTAAACTTAGAAAACTTGATAAAACTTAATAAAGTCTGATGGATGCAGAATACCATTTCCAGAGGGAGAAGACGTTTAACTCAATATGAAATATCCAAATAAGTACAAACCAACTTTGAAAAAGATGCCGAAGCCTGAATAAAGGACGCTGGAACAATATTGATGCCATAATCTTTCCTTCTCTTCATCCCGAATAATACCGTACTGCAAGGCTGTTAAGTATCAGTTAAATTATTTCAACTTCCAAAAAATAAACGCACTTTGACCATTTCTCAATGTATGTTGAATACCACTAAATCATTTTTATTCTCTTACAAGGATTGATCCATAAAATTATATCACTGAAAAATTTGTTAACTATAGAACTAACCTCATATTTATGTATGACTTTTAAACAAAACAATTACCACTACACATTATCCTACATAAGGAAAAAACATTGTAAGGTTGTGTATTTTTAATGTTGTAACTGCATCTGAACCTTTTAACGTGATCCAAACAACTCACAACCATCGATCGAAATATTTGTTGATCGGCGAATTAGCACGCCATACTGTTTATATGTATTCGAAATCGATTGGTTTAACCTTGAGTAAGAGTCTTATAAAGAATTATCCGGTGCAGAATTATATATGAACAAACTAATTACAACTTGTGTCTATAAAATATTAACTTCCAATTAATAATAAATTTATACTGTGTGTGTTAAATCGTGTCTTATTTCTATTAGCAAAGTGTATGTTTAAAAATATAATGTATAGTGAAGGTTTCCAATGCGATGTCTAGCGCTCAAGTAGCGAATCCTGCAACTGCTATCTCGATTGACACAAAATTGAGAAAAGGCGGGACGGATTGAATTCGTCGCATCGTTCAAATAGAAAAGTGATAAGGAAATAATTTTAATTGTTTTATATAAACAATTTGGCGCCACCCGGAGATTATCCACTACGTTTGAACCTCAGATCGGGAACCACGATACCTGGTCCCCAGTACGTTCGCTACGGGCCCAAACATCGTGAAGTACATCGCCGTGCGAGGACGCAGTGGTAAGAAACACAGACACACTTTTACACTCAGACACACTGTTATATTTTACAGAGGTATACTATACGAATGAACAATAGCGACCTCTTCTATAGGTTATAAATTGGCGACCAACCGGTGGAGCTTGAAAAAAGGAAGACACGAAGTTCTAGCGGCGGTCACGAAAGGAGATCAGGATGCACACAAGAGGTTTATGGAAAAAGTTGGCGAAGGAGAAGGAGATGGAAGAAAACAGAGGGGAAGAAGAGGAAGGAACACCGATTGAAGAAGTGGAGACAGCAATAACCACAACAGAACCAACACAAGACGAAGAAATGGAATTACAGGCGGGCGACAAGGGAGAAGTTAGAGGAGACCTGAACATACCCGAAATCAATGAAAAATTAGAGGAGATGTTGGAGAAGCTAGAGAAGACCAACGAAAATGTTTCTGGAGTCCGCGAGGAAGTACTCAATAAAATGAACCGTCTCGAAGGAGAGAATAAAAGAAGAATTGAGGAAGACCATGAATAAACAGTCAGAAGATGTACCCAGATAGACCAGGACATACACCAAGTCCGGGAAGAAAACCAGAAAGAGGTAGCAGCTGTACGAACAGATTTGGGAGAACGGATGGAAGGAGTTTACAGCAACTTAAATAAAATAGACAGCAAAGTCGACAAAAACCAACAAAGGATTGACGAAATGCGCAGAATAGAAGAGTCATTACGGGAAGAATTGGACGCCTGGCGTGACCGACCATGTAACAATAATCATGTTATGAACACGGACAACAGAGATACTATTAACTTCCGTAATTATAAAAGGAACCCTATTGAGTTCTTGAAAAGGGTAGAAGAGCTAATCATCAAAAATCGAGAGACCCAGTGGGCAGTAATAAGAGGAATGCTGGACGAAATGTTCATGGAGACCTATGACAACTGGTGGACTGCCACCCGACCAGACATCCAAAACATTCAAGAATTTAAGACTCAGTTCAAGGCTAAATACTGGTCTGAATCAACTCAGAACATGGTCCACAATAACCTGAGCAATGGAAGGTATGAAAACCAAAACGGACAATCCCTTACCTCCTACTTCTTGGGAAAAATCTGCATGGCCAGGAATTTGGAACCACGTATACCCGAAGAGTGTCTGGTAATACAGTTATCTTACCACTACGACGACGCCATCCAAAAGGCACGGATGTACAGCCAGGTAAAGACCATCCAAGATATGGCTAGCTTATTGGAAAGCCATGAACACGAGTGGCAGTACAGGAAGAATAGAGGGTACAGTTTCAGGAATAATAGAACCAATGAGGGACAATTATCACCGAATCAACAGGGAGATAATAAGCCGCCGGTAAACAACCCTAACAATTACCAAGGGAACACATGGGGCAATAATGCGCCCAGAAATTTTAACCGAAGTGGAAACAATAATAATAACAACTTCAGGAACAACTACAGGGGTAACTACCCATCGAATGGTTACAACAATTATCGCCCTGGAAACAACAACAATAATCATAACAATAATCCAGGATACCGGCCACAGGTAAATTACATGAGGGGACAAAGACAACGGAGTCCAAGAAGAAACTATCCCTCATTTAACTATCGGCGAACGTACTCTAACCAGGTACCCGATACCAGAAGTCACCCATTCGAAGAAGATCACAGGAACAGCGCGGATGACCGGAATAATCGACAGGAGCCGAACGCTAACCAACCATCAAACACTAATGAAGTTAGGGGCAATGAGGTCAACCCTCATTTAAACGCTTAAGGCCAGTGAAAACTATAGACAGCCCATCACTGGACCAATCTCTTGGGGAAAGTACGACGACGAAAGATATAATCACTATAATTACAACGCATTATCTAAAAAATACCAGAGATGAATTGGTCGAAGAAAGTAATCAACCAATGCCCAGCCGAAATAGTGAGATAGTGTACGTAAATGCCCAAATCAATGGAGTAATGTCAATATTAATGATCGACAATGGATTCAACATATCTTTAATTGACCAAATAGAGTTAAACAAAATACAACAAAAATGTACTACACCTATACCCACTCTACCAATAAATAACATAACAATTATCGGTGCTACCGGCAGACAAAACAAAACTGTCCGGAAACAAGTGTCTCTGGAACTTGAAAGTGAAGGACTGACATTCACTATGTCTTTTCTTGTTGCCAGTGGCCTACCATTTTCAATACTTGTAGGATGTGACATACTCCGACAATATTCTGCTATAATTAATCTAAAGCAGGGAGAAGTGTCATTAAACACGGAAAATGGAGTATGGACAACCAGTATAGTGAAGGGTGTCAACTTACCTTCAATAAACCACTGTTATACAATATTACAGAATAATCACTGTCAACAAGCACAGGTAAAAATAATGGATGAGTGGGAGGACGAAGAATTATGGTCAAACAAGTTGGAGGAGATCCGACAATTCCAAAGGGAAGTACGAGATCAACCGATTCGTGCTCACCAGGCCGAGGATCTCATAAAAATTTATAATCAATACCGACACATTTTTTCTGATGCTCCGGGAAAGGTAAAGGATTATCAGTATCAAATTATATTTAAGGAACCCGTAGATTTTAAGAAAAAAATCATATCCTATAGCATACTCTCAAAGAAATGCAGTGAAGGCCGAGATTAACCAGATGATGGAGGAGGATATAATAGAATTAAGCCAATCCCCGTATACAAGTCCGATAGTGGCAATACCAAAGAAGGACAGCAAGGTAAGAATATGCCTTGATGCAAGGGAAATCAACAAGATGATAGTAAATGATAGAACGTCCCCAAGCGAAATTGAAGAGATCCTTAAAAAATTCCATGGCACGAAATACATCAGCGCATGGGATACAGTCTGCGGATACTGGCAGGTAGAGCTACACCCGAACAGTAGAAAATACCTAGCTTTTCTGTTTGATGGGAGAAACTACCAATTCAAGAGACTGCCATTCGGACTAATTAATTCCGTTGCTGTATTCGTCCAGTGTATGGATCAGATACTGGGACAAGAGGTACTTAGCTTTACTACCGTCTATGTGGATGACTTATTGATCACATCATCAAACTGGCAAGACCACTGTAATAGAGTAGAAACAGTTTTGAAAAAATTATCTGATAACCATATTACCCTTAAGCTGGACAAATCCAAATTTATAGCCAGCAAGGCACAATTTTTAGGTTTTAATCTGACCGAAGAAGGTATCACCCCTTCAGCAGAGAAGGTTGAAGCAATACAAAGATTCCCAACACCTAGAAATAAAAAACAGCTGCAATCTTTCCTGGGAATATGTAATTATTATCGGAAATTCCAGGACCATTATTCCAAGCTAACAGCACAATTTCAAAAACAGTTATCCGCAAAAAATAAATGGACATGGGGAGCCGACCAAGACAAGGTATTCGAACAAATAAAAGAAAAATTTTTAGACACTGTCATGCTACACCATCCGGATTTCCAAAAACCATTTTTCATGAATTGTGATGCGAGCGACGTGAGTGTCGGTGCTGTCTTGTATCAAGAAGATGATAAAGGGCAACATATGGTCATAAGCTTTGCAAGCCGGACCCTAAATGCATGTGAAAGGAACTACCACGTCATGGAAAAGGAGTTGCTTAGTGTTGTATTCGCCTGTGACAAATTCAGGACATACATTTTAGGCTACAACGTAACCGTGATGAGTGACCATCGATCAATATCTTTCCTTAAACAATGCAAGCTTAGCCATGGAAGACTGACCCGATGGATATTACTATTGCAAGAATACCATATCAACTGGGAATACATACCAGGAAAGAAAAATATTGCTGCCGACATATTATCACGTATCAACATCCAACAACAAACATTCGACGGAGAAAAAGAGTTACTAGTCAAAGTATATAACATCATTAAAGACAGAACAGATTTGGAAAAGATAAAGCTGGAGATAAGCAAACAGCAAAATGTGGACCCAAAGATAGTGAGTATCAGAGAAAGAATACTGAAGGAAGAAGAACCCCTTGTACAGTATTACAAAGTACATGACAATTTATTATTCATAAAAAATAACCCTAGCGTCGGAGAATGGAAACTGGTAATACCATATACAACCGAAGAACAGATAATCATGGACTACCACATCCGGTACGGCCATATGGGTGCAATGAAAGTAGTAAAGGCACTAGAGGAGCAAGTATATATCAAAAGTATCTATCGAAAGGTAAGCCGAACCATAAAAAAATGTCAAATCTGTCAAATGGTGAAATGCAACAATGCTAAGAAGGAGGGTATGATGATACCCATAATATCAAGCCAAAAACTAGAGAGAGTATTTCTTCATATTTGTGGTCCATTTCCTCGCAGTGGAGGAAGACACAGATTTAAATTCATAATCATCATATTCGATCACTTTACCAAATATACCAAATTATATTCTATTAATCGTGCTACTACCAAGAAAATCATTGAGATTATATTGGACAACTATATACCAGAAGTGGGAAGACCGTCGGCCATAATAACCGATCATGGGACCCAGTTTAAAGGAAATTTGTGTAAAAATAAACTCTGGGAACATGGCATCAACACATACAAAACATCTGTTTATCATCCTAGCAGTAACCCAGCTGAGAGAGTGCTTAGAGAAGTGGGCCGTATTCTGAGGACCTACTGCTATGACAAACAAAAGGAGTGGCACAATTACCTAAGGTCCACCGAAGAGTTTATAAATCTTGCTTACCACAACTTCACTGAGACCACACCATACTCAATGATGTTTGAACGCCCACCACCTAGAGAGATAAACGATTTAATTAAATTTCCCACCAATGCCGAATACCAACTTGAAAAGAGAAGAATTTATAACAAAATTGCGGAGAAGGTAGAACAGCAGAAAAATAAATACTCAAAAAATCATCCACATACGATCCAGTACCAAATAGGAGAGAGTGTATTAATAAAGAACAGGGAATTACCCAGCTCCATTCAAGGCATTACAAAAAAATTACTATTGCTATATGTCGGGCCGTACACTATCACACAAGACAAGGGCAACAACACATATGAAATAACCAACCCCACCACCCAGAAAATAAAGGGGGTATATAACCAAGCATCGATTAAAAAATACTATGACGATCAAAATTAACTGAAAAGAATTCAACTTAAAAAAGCCAACTAAGTTAGTTGGAATAAAAAGAAAGAATAATCTCAGCAAGTAAGTTTACTGATAAATAATAATGAAAAAATATATATATATATAAAATGAATTTCAAAATTCAAAAAAGTTATGTAAGAACAGCTTACACAGGTATTTCGAGAATATTTTAGGACAATCATAAAATGGAGAAATAAAATTACCAAGGATCCACATAAAGTAAGAAACACTAACTTACTATAATCTTTCAATAAAAATTAATAATAAGGGAGTGAAGTTACAAAACATTCCTAACAAAATAAGATTAAGTTACAATAATCTTTAGCCAAAATATGAGGCATAAAAAGCAAAACATACTATAAAGGAATAAGCTACAAATATTCCTGACTAGTAAGAAACACTAACTTACTAGGATATTTAAAAAGTTATGAAAAAAAAATAATATCAAACAAAATGATCAACTTCCAATACTATTTAGAAAGAAATGGGAAGTAAGATTAAGAAAACCAATGATCAAAAAACGAAATAAATAAAATAAACATTCTAAGAGTTGTAATATGAATTGAGATGAAACAAAAACTAATTAAAAATGAATAAAAATGTGAATTGTATCAATAAAAAGCAATGCTTCAAGTAGTATCTATAAAGAAAGATGAAAAAATATATGACTCGAACTGAGCAATAATGAAATATGAAGGTAAAAGATTCCCAACAAATGTTATGATTATTATTATTATGTTGAGTCATGAGATGACTGTATTTAAGATTCATTAATTGAGATTGACTGTTGAATAAGTCCAGCAATCATTTTACTGAGCAGGGATGATGTTCCCCTGATCTCAGAATAAGAGTAGTTTTGAATGACGGAGTTAGGTAAGCCAATAGAGCCCATCCGAATCGATTGCAACTACAAAGTAAAGTTAGTTAGGGAAAATAAGATTTATAGGGAATAATTTATAATAAAAAATCGATAAGCCAGTTCGTAATAAGAAAAATAATGAAGAGAAGAATCAGGAGAAAGGAAATAAAAGATACAGAATTAAGCATAAAAATCGAGGGAGAAGCAGAAGAGTTTAAGAAGAAAATGATACAATACAATTGATAATTTCATCAAACTTAGAATCACGTTTTATAAAATGATCAATTTTGGTGGTAGAGCATTATATAACATCACCAAATTCAGATAAATTTTGATAACGATAAGTATGTATAAAAAATGCTAAATGATATCATGTTTGAATAAATAAATTATGTGGATAGTAAAAAATAAATAAAGGGTAATTATCATGGAAGGAGGAGGTGTAATAAACTGAAAGTGATTAATAAAAGAAACTCAAATAATAGACTGACAGACAAACGACATTGACCCAACCCCAGAGATTGGCCAGTTAAGAAACCAGTTAAGAAACCGGTTAAGAAATCAAAATAAAGAAAACAAGACGGAGGAAGGAGAAGAAGAATGAAAACCAAGAGAGAACAAACCCATGAGGAAGAAAACAAGATGAAACGCATCAAGAAAACTAGACAAGTAATAAAAAATAGATAAGGGAGAGATAATGTAACCCAAAGTAATAAAGACAATGAAATTCGGTTAAGAACCAAAACTATTAATGAATGTTAGTATTGATAAAATGACCATTATGAACCGTCAGTAATATGAAACAATGTATAAAAATACACTAACCAAAAGAGTTAGGGATATATGTAATTTGTTAACTAAGAAAGACACAATATTAATAATGTTATATAGATAGTGGGTAGAGAAAGAGAATAAAATGATGAGAAATAAATGGAAGTTGAATTAGTGAAAGTGATTTATGCTAGAGTGATATAATACTAAAGAAACACTAAATAAATTATAATGAACACTAAATAATTTAAGAAAGTGCTAGTGAACAAGAAATACAAATATTGTCTATCATATAAATAGTAAGAGGAGAGTAGGCTAAGGTAAAGACTTAGTAAAATTACGTATGTTTTAGTTTTAAGAGTGAACAATACGTTTTAGTTTTAAGAGTGAACAATAACATTTAACAAGTTGCAATGAATAGTATTTAGGATAGAACATTTAATCAGTAAATAATGAACACTAAGTAGTGATATTCACTGTGATGACTAGTAAATAGTATTGTTATAACTTAAAAATGTATTGTAAAAGTTTAAAGGTGTGTTTCACAAGGAACAGTAATTAGATGGTGTTAATATGGAAGGGAGAGAAAAAAGCATTAGAAAATAAGTTTGTATCAACATTAATTTAATACCCATGTTATAAGGGGAGTTTAATGGAAAAAGTTCAATAGAGGTGAGATTGTTTAGCACCAGAACAACAAATAAGAAATAATGAATTATATAAACTATTAGTTATGAAATGGATATGGCTGTAAGAGTTATACAGACCATAGGCCTAGATGTTTTATTTTATATTGGAAATGAATAGCAAATAATTAGCAAGTAAGATTGAATAACATAGTTGTTACTAGTTAAAACACATCCAGATACTTTAAACCTAATTATAAATGCAAAATAACAATTTGGGACTCAATGAAATATGTTGTGTATGAAGCCACAAAAATCCAGTAATGGCTACTTAAATGTGAAACAGGCCTAACAGTCAAACATAAACAATTACTGATTGTACAAAAATCACCATGTAATGGACAAATCCAAGGTGACTAATTCATCAAGGATGAATAGTAGTTATTATTAAAAATCAAATATTAAATTAAGGAATTATATAAATAAAGAAATGTAATTAGTAAGTATGGAATTAATTTTAAACTTAGAAAACTTGATAAAACTTAATAAAGTCTGATGGATGCAGAATACCATTTCCAGAGGGAGAAGACGTTTAACTCAATATGAAATATCCAAATAAGTACAAACCAACTTTGAAAAAGATGCCGAAGCCTGAATAAAGGACGCTGGAACAATATTGATGCCATAATCTTTCCTTCTCTTCATCCCGAATAATACCGTACTGCAAGGCTGTTAAGTATCAGTTAAATTATTTCAACTTCCAAAAAATAAACGCACTTTGACCATTTCTCAATGTATGTTGAATACCACTAAATCATTTTTATTCTCTTACAAGGATTGATCCATAAAATTATATCACTGAAAAATTTGTTAACTATAGAACTAACCTCATATTTATGTATGACTTTTAAACAAAACAATTACCACTACACATTATCCTACATAAGGAAAAAACATTGTAAGGTTGTGTATTTTTAATGTTGTAACTGCATCTGAACCTTTTAACGTGATCCAAACAACTCACAACCATCGATCGAAATATTTGTTGATCGGCGAATTAGCACGCCATACTGTTTATATGTATTCGAAATCGATTGGTTTAACCTTGAGTAAGAGTCTTATAAAGAATTATCCGGTGCAGAATTATATATGAACAAACTAATTACAACTTGTGTCTATAAAATATTAACTTCCAATTAATAATAAATTTATACTGTGTGTGTTAAATCGTGTCTTATTTCTATTAGCAAAGTGTATGTTTAAAAATATAATGTATAGTGAAGGTTTCCAATGCGATGTCTAGCGCTCAAGTAGCGAATCCTGCAACTGCTATCTCGATTGACACAAAATTGAGAAAAGGCGGGACGGATTGAATTCGTCGCATCGTTCAAATAGAAAAGTGATAAGGAAATAATTTTAATTGTTTTATATAAACAATTTGGCGCCACCCGGAGATTATCCACTACGTTTGAACCTCAGATCGGGAACCACGATACCTGGTCCCCAGTACGTTCGCTACGGGCCCAAACATCGTGAAGTACATCGCCGTGCTAGGACGCAGTGGTAAGAAACACAGACACACTTTTACACTCAGACACACTGTTATATTTTACAGAGGTATACTATACGAATGAACAATAGCGACCTCTTCTATAGGTTATAATATGCATTCTCCTTTATCATCAAAGACTTTACTAATTACGTTAATTCAAAATTTAAATATTTCTCTTATCATTTACGTTACTAATTACTAAAGTTGATACAAGAAATATTATTCTAATTTTTTATTCTGCTTTTACATTTATGTATAATTTATTTATTTTAATATTGGTTGAATGTCTTTCACTCCAACTTTAATTAGTGTCTTTCAAATGTTTATAATTACAATGTTTTTTTATCACCTCGTTTGACGTGGTTATTCATCTGTACGTCCTCCTTCTGGTCCTCCGGTCGTGTTCTCCGTGTCCTTCTGGTCCTCTGGTCGTGTTCCACTGCATGTGCTGATTAATAGTCGTCTCGTCTCACGTCATATGCTGCCGGTGTGTCCATATACCTCATCATATGTATTCTGTGGCTCTGGTTGGACATCTAGTTTGTCCTGTCACTCTCACTATAGATGTGAATTGGCGTCGTCGACCGACATAGCCTCCTTCGGCAATGGTTGAATCGAGAAGAAAAAACTTTATTAGCGCGACCTGGTATTTTATAGCCAGGCCGTGCAAAAATTCCTGTCTGAACAATATTTGACCTGTCAGATTCTGTCGAGCGTCACTTTCCCCGCTCTGGTTCAAGTCACAATTTTCGCCTATTTTCGCGAATTATGAAGTTTGTTTCACATCACTCGATGCTCAATCGATCACTAATTTTTGTGATTACTATACGTAAATTTCACTTCTTTATGGTACTCACAAAAAGAGTTATTCATTTTTTATGTAATCAATTTCATTTTTTACGTAAGAGTTATTATTTTTTTAGAGTAATTGCACTTTTCGTCACATCGATACGGTTTTCTATACACTTTGGTGTCTTTTGTTTTATCCTATCGTACAATAGTTTTCTTATAATTAAAATAAACATACAACTATTTTACTTGAAAAGGGTTGGTTACATTTCAGGAACGGACAGGTTTCACACACACCAACAAAATACGCACGTACACAACGCTAGCGACAGGTGTGTCAAAAATACATGTCCATGCATGAATTCTGCGCTCCCTATTTTTACTACGATCCAGCTTATGCAATCTGAATCATGTTTATTCATTTATATATATTTATTTTTACTTTTATTTCATTTATTTTGGCAATGCACAGTACCGTTAATGTTTGTACTGTTGCAATATATAATAGGGTGCATGAATGCGCGTGTGCGCGCCTGTGTGTGTGTGTGTGTGTGTGTGTGTGTGTGTGTGTGTGTGTGTGTGTGTGTGTGTGTGTGTGTGTGTGTGTGTGTGTGTGTGTGTGTGTGTGTGTGTTGGTTAGAATAATATATATGTTATTGGGAAGGAAATGGATTTATTAATGATGCTATTATTTTCTGACAATCTATTGTTTTTAATAGTTTATAAAAGTAAGAAGAAAACTTTGGGAGCCTATTTCTATGTATATTTAATTAAAACCCAGGTGCAAGAAGTACTTAATAACACTCAACACACAATAATAGGAAGTACAGCTGATGTAACCCAAGGTTACTCTATAATAAGGTTGGGCCCGAACCAAAACGAATTGCTATTGGCTGTTGAAATGACGTCACCATCGAGGAACGAGCTGCGCGGTAAATACCTCTCAATACAAATATGTTACTTTTTTATTAACTACAGTTTGTTTGTTATTTATATTTTTATTTACGAACTTATTTTAGTGAATGAAGTACGTAATAATGTTATATGAAGCGAATGTTTGCGTAATTTAAATGTGTACGCTTTTAATATTAATCGTATATCCAGGCCCCGATTTCAGGTACCTTGCACCCTGGGCAAAGCATTCTTATAGCCGCCCCCTTTCATTTTTTTACTTTCCTCCCCCACCCCCACCACCTTTCACTAGGGAAACAACAAACTATAATGAAGATAAACATTTGACAGTTTTTATCTGTGATGAAATAAATGAAATTATATATAATTATACATATTTCACTACTAAGAGAACACATTGTTTTGCACAACGAAGTGAACGCGATAACATTGAAAGCGTATACTGAAAGGAAACATCAAACATGAAAGAGGAAATGACTGTATTAATTTTTTTTTTTACCGCAGTGTAAACAAGTTTGTTGTCAGTAAGAGTTACAAGTTACTGATACTGAGTAACGATATCAGGCGACATCCGCCGCTGTCGTTTATCAAAAGGCTATACGTCAAACATATAAGCAAAAGGCTATAAGGCAAACATCACACACACACACGCACAGAGGAAACTACGCGTAATATAATATTATTCATTACATATTCCTTGGCGCGTGCCGGCGTTCATTCGAAAGTAGTTTCCTTCATTCCTAGAATTTTAACAATAACACTCAACTGTCTACTGTCTTATAGTCATAACGCGTATTGTATTTCGTTTCTTGGCGCCCCCTTGGACCAGGCGCCCTCTGGGCATTTGCCCAGTCAGCTCATTTAAAGCCCGGGGTCTGCGTATAGCAACTGAAGAAGCAGTACGGATTTCCTATACATAATTGTTAATAAACCGATTGATAGTCGGAAAAATAATACCGAAACACCTTGCTAAAAATTAAATTTAGTAATTAGATCAGTCTAGACCGATATAAACAAAGCCTGAATACTAATGAAGCAAATTTTAGTAGACTAATTACAGAAGTGACTCGTTTTATCAAACTATAAACTTATTTGTTAGAATGTTTCCGTTCGCCTGCATACAATAGACACGGTTTGAAAAAATTGAAAGTAATGACAATTAAATGCTCTTTGTACTATTTTTAGTTCCTATTTTCTACACCCTTTTTTTATAACTTTTTAAAGCCCGTGTTAGACTTTAGAAATAAAATTGCAGTACAATAGGCTTTATAACTTCTCTTTTTTCATCATAGTATTCCTTATAATTTGATGAAAATATATAATTATTTGGTAGCGCTCATGTGTTCGCGCGCACACACATGTATTTTTTTCAACCACAACTTCCCCTCACGCTTTATCTAGGCTTGGGACTAGCTATATTCTGTACAAAATTAATTTAAAATTTTAATTTTACAGAATATAGTCGGTTTAAAAATTGTGGGCTAATTATACATTGAACCCGTTTGTTTATAGACGGAACCCAGAGTCCACTGACCAGTTACTTATCAGACCTCTACTCAGTTCAAAGTCCAAACCAGACAGCGGCTGTCTAAGTTCCGCCTTCCTGCAAAGAACAATGATGCCTATAATACCATCCTAATTAATACAAAAGTAGAAATATATTCATTAATGTGTGGGTTTAACTATGGACGATGCGTGCCACTGGCGTGATTTTCTCTTCTGTGCTTCTGCTGCTTTCACTGCTTTCATGCGGCAATTCATGAAACGAAGGCGAATGAACATTCTCGTCCTGGCGTATATTTTTACAACTTCTGTTGGCATCTCAGGAAATTTACTTAAAATTCTTGTAGTCATATTTTTTATAATATTTTTACCTTTATACAAACTATCCGGCCCATTGATGTCCCTAAAAATTATTTCACACTGTGAAATCTTGTGCACCCAGTCTTCTGAAGGAACAAGAAGACCTCCTCGAGATAAAAACTCTATCCAGCCTCCAGCAGAAGTACCAACGGGAGGGGGATATACATTTTCTGAAGGTGTTCCCATTGTAGGATCATGCTTTCTCCCACGATAGGCAATGTAGCCAGCTAGGTAGCGGAACCCCTCAGTAGAGCAGTCTACTCCATCACTGATTGCAGGAACGTCAACGTCTGCAGTAAATGACAAGGAGAAATCTTGCATTTCTGTTGACCCTTCAATCATAGATAGCTGCTCGGTCATGTCAGGTAAGATACCTTGCAAGAGATGAGAAGTCATAATTTCCTGATCATCATCTTGGACAAAAGGTGCTTCCTTCGAAAAAGGTATTTTATTTGTATTTTGACCCACCAAAAGCAAACGAAGTCGATGTTTAACTTCTGTCGGTGGTGGGTTAATAAAAAACTGCCCAATGCCTCGTATTTGGGAGAAAAGATTTTCCAGGCAGTCTTGATTTAGTCTTGCAGTTAAAATATATTTAAGATTGTTTTTTCATATATGACTAAAAAGGCCAAATAACGAGTTGATGGTCATCATGAAACCTTTTTGAAATGGCAACAAATTCCGAGATTTTCCTACGCGCATTGTTTCACAACAAGTATACATTTTTTTAAGTACGCCTTCTTGTACTTCGTGGTGAGTGCCATACCCGGTAGCCAAAGGTTTATTATCTACACATCTTCTTGAATTTAAAATATCGAAAGAATCAAAAAAACCTCGTATTAAAAAAACCAAAACTATGTCAACAGAAAAAAGAATAAATGGAAAATTAAGAAAGGTAATTGAAAATAATTAAATTTTCGTAAACACCGATACAAACGTATTGGTAACCTAACACTGTTACTGTCGAAACGTTCTTGTGAAACGTCACGAGATAAAACAAACTCTGCTCACAGAAATACACCAGCAATAACTGAAGTGTTTACCACAGAATTTAAACAGTTCTGTACCAAGTTTTTTTTTTGCAAAACACTACACATATTTGTTCTAAATCTGTATTGCTATACCTACGAGCAAACGCATAAATTAACAGTGATTAACTTCACAATTTATAACACCCGGATAACACCTATATAACAACGTAACAATAAGCAAGCAGTAAGGCGCGGAATCCCGCCTCGATGGTGACGTCATGCGCAGTAGCGTGGATTCAGAACGCGTACTGCGCAACTCATTCGGGCCCCCCCTGCTTTTGATTCCGAGGCTTGTCACTACAGTAGGTTGTTTAGCATATGAGTCTTTTGTGGATAATGAGGTGCTGGCCCATTGCTCCAACCCCCTGACTAGGAGGACCAGGATATTCTGTTAGGGTTCACTCCCTTAGCCGATGTGTTCCAGTTAAAGATGTAACCCCAACCGCATTTCATTACCTTCTTACTGTAGCTGTTGTATAGAAATATATTTAAGAATTTGCTTTCTGAATTCAATGTATACAATAATGTACTATGTTCATTTAATATACATTCATTACATCATACTAATCTAGTTAATGGACACAGTACACCGTTAAATGCTACCACAAGTTCTTTTTTCCCTAGGATTAGCCCCAAATTAGGGAATTGTATAGAAAAATGAAAAGATTTTGTGTGACTAATAGGGTTAACTATCCAAATTATCGATTCCATTAAAATAAAAATAAAAGTTTGAAAAAACAACTTGCAAACAACAAGAAAGGTTACTTAGGTAAGGTTATAACTAGTTACGTTTCAAGCACCACCAAGTTTACATAATATCTAAAACATCACATGAAACACTTAGTGTAGTGTAAATTGGATTACCTGTTTGTTGTCTTCCTCCATTACAATATACATACAGGCACGGCTTGATACGTACTTTTAGACAAATAGGTAAGTAATGGGTATAACGACCACGGGTAATATGTACACAGAAAACTTACGAGTATTAATAACTTCACAAGGGCACTTCTTAAAATTATCACAGTTCATCACAGACAAATTATTAAAATAACCAGAACGTGCGTGTAAATTTGTGAAATAGGACTACGAAAAGTTTATTTGTTCAGGTTATGGTTACGTCGTTCTGTATAAAGACATTGAGTTTAATGTTGAAAGTTTGTAAAAATTTTCAAAATGAAAAAAACGAGCCTTTTAGTTATTTAACTGTTAAAACAATGTTAAAATACAGAGAAACCAATGAAACAACACAATGAGGAAGCGCCTGACATTTGCCCCACACGACACATAGTCAGTCAAATGTAAGACCTAGGGATGCAACATCGACAACAAAACATCGCCCAAAAACCATCGATGTTTTTAAACATCCATTTTTTTTTAAACTGGTTTAGTAACCTCTAACATTAATGTTAGCTCGGCGGGGGGAGAGGATTTAATTTTACTCATTGATTGGGCTGTCACAAATGACAAAAACTTGGTTGCTAGAGTCAGCGCAAATCACAGAATTTCCATGATGCACTAAAAACATATTTGAGGCTAGGTAAAACAATATCGAGTACTGTCCAAATAACACACGCACACTATATAGTACTTTGATGTTTTGAGTGCCCAGTAGTTTCGATACACCATGCAGTGACGAAGAAAGATATCAGTTGTAAGTGGTTTTATCACTGAATGTAATGCTATGGAAAAGAATGGAATGTGAAGTTAAGTAAGAATATTTCAAGATTCGTTAAAGAAAAAAGTTATCAAGACATAATTTTTAATCCCTAACTCAGACCCTTCGCCCTTGGTCACTTTGGTCTGAAAGTATGTTCATTTTAATTTATTGATTGTGAAAATTATGCTATGTGGTTAATTTTTTTTATTATGGTACTTTTTTCATTCAAAATAAAACATCGACAACGTAAAACATCGAGCACAAAACATCGATGTTGAAAAAAACATCGGCTCCAATAAATCGATGTTTTGAAAACATCGACATCGAGGTCGCATCCCTAGTAAGACCTGGAATCGACATTACCCTGACACTGACCTGACATTTGTTCTATACGAAGTCTGCTGGTTAGTACATCTGTCAGAGGCGAAAGATAGTGTTCGTGTATTATAGGCTGCCTGTCGGTTAGGACGAATGTTTAGCTTCCACGATGTGTTGTAAATTTAACATTGGTTTGTCTATATTTTAATATTGTTTTAACAATGTACTGAGTAAAAGGCGCAACTTTTAAACAAACAACAAAACTTTTTGTGTTCGTAAATTTACACGCTGTTTATTGTTAGTACTTTTTCTGCGATGTACTGACTTTTAAGAACTCGCCTAGTAAAGCTAATTAATGTTCACAGGATTCCGTCTACATATTAATCATAGGTCATTATTCCCATTATTTATCTGTTTTTGTAAAACGTATCAAGCCATCGCTGTATACAATATAGTGTAAACTATGGAAGAAGACAACAAACAGGTAATTAGAAGGTGTACGTTACTCTAAGTGTGTTTCATATATTTTCAGTGTTATGGTAAATTTTAGGTATTGTGTAAACTTGAATGTATCTTTAATTAAAACCCAGCTGCAAGAAGTAGTTCAGTGTAACTAGTTGTAGCTTCACCTAACCAAACTTTTTCGTTTTTGCACATTTTTTTATGTAGTTGGTAATTAGCATACCTAACCATATTAACCACATCTAATCTTTTTAATTTTTCTATACATATTTTCTACTTGTAGGGAATTCTGCGGAAAAAAGAATTAGTAGTACTCAACAATATACTATTGCTGAGTACCAATATAATTATACTAGATAATTATATGAGCAACAAGATAATTATACTAGAGGATGTACCAACAAGATAATTATACTATTGCCATTAACTAGAGTAATATGCTTTTATGTGATGACAGTATTAATGAACATAGTATATTATCATATACATTGAAACCAATAAGCAAACTATTAAGTGTATTTTTGGATAGCAGCTACAGTAAATTAGAAACAGAGAAATGTATGAAAATTGTAATATAAAAAGCAGAAACAGCCGGTAGTGAAATGTGATGATGTTCCACCAACAATGCTTCTTATTGTTGTGAGTTGATTGTTTCAAAATAATATTTCACCCCAATATCAGAAAAGTTAAGAAAGTTCACAATTACCAAATAGAATAGGCTTCCACGGTCTTCAAAAATGTTTGTTTTTGAGCTAAACCCTACTTTGGTTACCACATATCACTACTTCATCAACAAGGTAACTTTGTAAAAATGCCTGCTAGAGCATTCCAAAATTAATACTAAATGTAGGCCTATTTACTTACACACTCACAACTTTGCTGTAAAAATAGTGTCTTTCAATTTGTGTGAATAGGCCTACTTCTAATCACCAGTTGCATAGTCATTGTAAAAGAATGGCAATACTGTCTCCAACAAACACATTTCCTGATGCAAAATTAAATTATACTCAGTTCCAATGAGACTAATTCCAATTGTTCCTCAAAAAAAAAAAAAAAAAAAAAAAAAAAAAAAAAAAAAAAAAGCCTATACTCTATACTAGGTTGAGCAAACTCTAAGCCTGTACGAATTGCATCGTAAACCCCTTAATGGTTCATTTAATTGACCACAATTTGACCTACATATGCTCAATTCTTTTCTTGTGAAAATTTAGCCTAAGTATTCCATGTAGTTATTGTAAAAGTAATAGAAAAAATATAATTATGGCATATAACAAACAATAGACATTTTCCAGGAATTTTCAGTTGCCAAATTTTTTAGATTGTGGTTTCTATAGTACGGGACATAGCATTGTAAGCTTCGAGGTGATGCAATAGTAACTGCGGTATTGCCATGTCGCTTCACTCACGCGCTACACTCACACTCATGGGCGCGTTACACTACGAAGCCAAACAAACAACGTCAGCGCATTCTCGTACAATAGAGATAACACACACACACACACCTCACGCTTCTACATCGATGAGCTACTACGATAAAAGAGAAACAAGTCCTCTTCTTTCCTCTGTTTTTTCTTTCTTTATATAATTTTTGTGTTATATTTTCAATTTTGTAAGTAATTATTTTCTTTATTAATATGACAATTCACTTTACATTTTATTTGTTTTTAAAACAGTCGTTTACAGTACACCTATGTTATTTAATGAAACATTTCATTTTTTTTTAATTTGGTAAAGAAAAATTATACACATTATAATAAAAAATATACACAAAAATTTAAGCATTATAATTATTTTTAAATTCTTTCAAACAGAACTGGAGTGATGGAAGAAAGTTCAGAAGATAGCGAATCTTCTGAACTTTCTTCCATCACTGCAATCACTATACGTTCTATAGCCAAATCTCTAGGGCATTCTTTCTTGTAGTCGTCCTTTTGAAGCTCTTCGGAATGTCGGACGCATTTTCTCCAGTCTTCAACCGTTACTTTAGCTATTGCTTTGTCCATCAGTTTTTCAAGGTCGACCATTTTAAAAGTATTATTTCGATCCGCCACATATCCTTTCACCTGTGCCCACACCAACTCAATTGGGTACATGATACATGATAAGGTGGAAGGCATACAACCTCATGACCCATTTCGTAGGCTATTTGATCAATTTCATATATTTTCAGCGCATTTTTTATTTCATTTTTGTTTAGCAATTGAGCCCTCATATCTTGCATAGAAAATTCAATTTTATGATTTCTCAACCATTCTTGAATTTCCAATTTTCTCCAGTTTGATTTAGGAGCTTTCTCAGCAAGTGCGGAATAATAACTCGCGTTATCCATTACTATGACAGAACTTTCTTCCAGTAAATAGAGGAAGTTGACGAACCACTCTTTAAAAAGTTTCGAATTCATTTCGTTGTGGTAATCTGTATTTACTGAAGATTTTTGTGCGTGGAAAATTAATTTGCATTCCTTCACGAACCCTGTTTCAACTGACCCCGCGTGAAGTACAATTAATCTGCCACCTTTTCCGACTGGCACTTTTAAACCACCCCTTTCCTCTGGGTCATCGATTTGCTGTGATTTTGGTTCACCCATGTCTCGTCCAAATAAAATATGGGCCTTTTTAAAATGCTATTCCGAATTTGATGCATTTTTCTCAGAAAAGTAGCGCAAGCACAAGCAATATCTACTCTTTCCATTAACAATTTTTGGCCGTCATTACACTTTTTATATTTAAATCCAATCTGTTTCAAAATTAGCTGTGCACTGATTTCTTGGAGCCCCTAAAATTTATTTGTTCAGCCAACTGCTGTTGGATTTTTCCTGATGTTGGGTATTCTCCACATTCATAAAAACTAAAAACACATCTTCGCACAACATCTTTGTCGAAGTTGTCCAAATTTGTTATTGTCAGCTTCTTTTTAAAATGCTTCCGCGGCGTACCAAACTTAGGTTCATTTCCTTCACACTTATCTGCGTCTCGCTTTACGCCTTGAACTGTCGATCGACTTATTCCACAAGCTTCGGCAGTCAACTCTTGAACCCTTTTAAAATTCAACTTTTTTTTATCGTCCGCGAGACTCTGTAAAAAGTTGTAAACATTGGCAATGATGTGTTTTCCTTGCTTCCCTAAGTCCTTTTTACCAGATCTTCCTCTGTTTGATGACACTGTAGGAGTTTGAGGAGCCTCAACAATTTGTAAATTATTATTATCATTCATCGTTAATAAGCCTTATATAATTATTAAATAACGACAATAATACAATATAATTATCTTGTTGGTACATCCTCTTCGTTCACTTTTATAAATATTATATATTTTAACGATACAACTGCAAATATAAATTTATTTGTGTTTGCAGAGCCCCACGATTTGGGACGCCATATTTTATGTAACGATACAACTGCATAAGTAAATATAATATAAATTTGTGATGCCCCACGTTGGAAGCGATATTTCTTATGCAACGATACGATATACATAAAAATAGGCGTGTCTGGCCTCACGTTCAAGAGCGACAAATTATGTAAGAATATAACATTTAATTTGGGTTTCAGGTGTATCTGTAATAAGAACTCTATGTAACTTGTAACGGTATTTCAAATTTATTTGATATTATTAAAATTTGTGCACATGGCACTTACTTCGACTTAAAACATTCGTTATTATGCCGTAAGGCTTATGCTATATACATCCTTACTGACTAAATATTCTATTCTGCTAATTATTGTATTAACGAAAAATCTCATTTCCAGACTACTCAGTCAATTAGTGTGTTTCAAAATATCAATATTTAAATATTTTCTTATATATTGCAATGTAACTCAAAAATATCAATAGTTACTGAATTTATCTTTTGTTACTCAGTATCAAACGCTAATTTTTAATTAAATGCTTTGTATTCTTTTCATTTCAATACTAATTTGAGCTCTTGTTTACGTTAATCTTATTTCAATAACAGCTATGATTTTAATTCTAATTTTACAATAAACATTGACTCTTTACTTAACGGTATTTCAAATTTATTTGATATTATTAAAATTTGTGCACATGGCACTTACTTCGACTTAAAACATTCGTTATTATGCCGTAAGGCTTATGCTATATACATCCTTACTGACTAAATATTCTATTCTGCTAATTATTGTATTAACGAAAAATCTCATTTCCAGACTACTCAGTCAATTAGTGTGTTTCAAAATATCAATATTTAAATATTTTCTTATATATTGCAATGTAACTCAAAAATATCAATAGTTACTGAATTTATCTTTTGTTACTCAGTATCAAACGCTAATTTTTAATTAAATGCTTTGTATTCTTTTCATTTCAATACTAATTTGAGCTCTTGTTTACGTTAATCTTATTTCAATAACAGCTATGATTTTAATTCTAATTTTACAATAAACATTGACTCTTTACTTTTAAATAGAACAAGAATGTCCTTAATTGTCTTTACGTTAATTGTTCGATTGAGATAAATAAGTTGTTTATCATCTTATCGTCGTCAATCATACTCAATCATTGGATCCCTCTGTAATCGTCCTCATCTCGAACTTCAGCATCACTCGCTCTTCTCTTGTCCAGCGGCGCCTCTCTCTTCTCCTCTTGTCCAGCGTCGCCTTTCTCTTCTCCTCTTGTCCAGCATCGATTCTCTCTCTCTCGTCCAGCATCGTATCGCTCTCTGGAACTTCTCCTCGTGCTGTTTCTGACGTCAGTTGATCTTCTGATGTGGATCTTCTTATGTAATTTTGTTACTACTTAAAAATTGTTTGTTTTACAATCCAGTTACATAACTGTATGTAACTGGAAGGATGAAACTATTTACAAAAATTTAAATATTCTGTGCGGACGGGCAGAAGCTCCCGCTGCACCGTGGATGATTTAAGAAAGAGAACCACTGTAGCTTGTGTGTCCTATTTATACCCATGTCTTGGTCAACATCTGCAGTGGTACGAAATCGACATGTCAGAAACTGTCTCTGAGTTCAGTTCCCCCACTCTTTGTCAATTTCGCTATTTCTTATATTTCTGTGAATTGCAGAGTCCTGTAAGTATACTCTTATACTTATCTTATAACTATTTTTTCAACACATGTTCACTGTAATTTTGGACATTGCAACTTAACCCTTTCGATTTGTACACAGTTATTTCACTATTACACTCGTACGGTGTGGCACTTTCACATGGTTTTCGTACACAGTATTTAGTAAATTTTCTTACATTTTATTGTGTTTTTGGATTTTACTTCTTAATTATAGTTTATGAATAATTACGGAAAAACAATAATTATGCAATTATTCATCTTGGGGTGGTAAACTCGCCTGCGTAGACCTGTGTTCACACACACTAGCAAATACTGGTGTACACACTTTCAGTTACACTTGCGTGTGTGTGCACGTAGATTCAGGTCGAAACACCTGTTCATATTTTTGTCTGAGCCAAGCTTGCAATCCCTGACATGCTTATTTCTAATACATTATTAATTATTTACAGTTTATTAGTTATATTTAAATTTTTATATTCAATGCTCAGTAAGTCACTTATTTGTACTGTCGCAATATATATATATATATATATATATATATATATATATATATATTTCAATCACTTTCTGCTACAGTCCGTTTCTTGATGTATGTAATACTATAATACTTATAACTATTTTACCTCAAGATGTATTTTTTCTTTAGGGACATGTTTCGGGAGATCCTGTTCTCCCATCTTCAACCTTCGCCATCTTGCTTCTGGTGCAGTATTTGTGTGTTGGCTTCTGGATGTTATTATGGTGGTTTGTTGGTCTTTGGTCCTTCAATGTTGCATTATTGTGTGTGGTCGTGGTATCTGTTTTTGTATTTTGTGTATTTTCGATGTTGAGTGCTTTGAATATTGTGTCATGTTTTGTATTGATTTGTATTTGTTCTGGTATTAATTTGTTTTGTGTTTTATGTTTGTAAATCTGTAAATTTTCCCAAATGTTCATTATGGTGCCTTTGTGTGGTATATGTTTTATTAGTGTTACATTGGTTATGTCTGGGAATTCATGTCCTGTGTTTATTGCATGTGTGGCTAAATTGGATTTATATATGTTTGGTTTTTTGTATGCATTTAGGTGTTCAAAATAACGTTTTTTCAGCTGTTTTTTTGTTTGTCCTATATAACATTTATTGCAATCTTGGCATTCAATTTTGTATATACCGTTGGTTGTTGTATTATCTTTGTTGTGTGAGTTATTTAGATTTTGTAATTTATTTTTATTAGTTTTGTATGCTATTTTTATATCTGTGTTTTTAAATAGTTTTGTTAGTTTTGACATTTTATTATTTATATATGTGAATGTGGCCCATTTTTTGTTGTTGTTATTATTTATGTGTTGTTCAGTTTGATTAATTCTTAATTGTTCAGTTTTTATTTTCTATTTTGATCATAGTATTTTTATTGTATCCATTTGCATAACCAATTTGGTGTATTATATTTCTTTCTTTGTCAGTTTCTTGTTTGTTTAGGGGTATTTTGTACATTCTGTTAAATAACGAATAAAATGCTGCCATTTTATGTTGTGGTGGGTGGTCAGAATGGTTAGGTATAATGATGTTAGTGGAAGTTGGTTTTCTATATATTGCATATTGTATGTGTTTGTTGTATCTTGTGATGGTTATGTCTAAATAGTTGATTTTGTTATGTTTTTCTTTTTCTTCTGTGAATTGTATTTTGGGATGTATGTTATTAATTTGTTTCAGTATGTTCTCTGCATCTGCAACAAAAGAAAAACAATAAAACAATAAAAGAAATTAAAAATAAAGTAAAGAACAATAATTTAATAATAACTAAAGCAGACAAAAGTCAAGCAACAGTAATCATTGATAAAACAGACTACATCAAAAAAACCGAAGACTTCATCAACAATAATAAATGCATACAACTAGATAAAAACCCAACAGAAAACTATCTTAAACAAACAATAAAACTAATAAAAACAAATAAAAACATTTTCAACAATAAAAACATAGACATATATATAAACAATAATCCAGAACCACCTAAAATGAACAGCCTAATAAAAATACACAAATTAAACAACCCAATATGTCCATTAATCAATTTCAAAAAAGCTCCTACATACAAAATAGCAAGAATAATAGCACAAAAACTAAAAAAAAAAATAACCAACTAACAAATAACCATCATAACATAAAAAATACATACGAATTAATAGACAAACTAAAAATAATAAATATAAATGAAAATACATTTTTCACATCATATGACATAACAAACATGTACACTAATGTCCCAGTAGAAGAAACAGTTGACATAATAATAAACAAACTTATAGAACAAAATGAAAACAAACAATATATAACCGAAATAAAAAATAGTCTCCAACTAATACTAAAACAAAATTACTTTGAATTTAATAGCAAAATTTATCAACAGAAAGAAGGTTTAGCAATGGGATCACCATTATCAAGCATAATAGCAGAAATATTCCTACAACATATAGACACCAAAATACAAAATATCATAAAAACACATGACCCAGATGGCATATGGATAAGATATGTAGATGATGGACTATATGTATCAAATAACAAAAACACAAATGCAGAGAACATACTGAAACAAATTAATAACATACATCCCAAAATACAATTCACAGAAGAAAAAGAAAAACATAACAAAATCAACTATTTAGACATAACCATCACAAGATACAACAAACACATACAATATGCAATATATAGAAAACCAACTTCCACTAACATCATTATACCTAACCATTCTGACCACCCACCACAACATAAAATGGCAGCATTTTATTCGTTATTTAACAGAATGTACAAAATACCCCTAAACAAACAAGAAACTGACAAAGAAAGAAATATAATACACCAAATTGGTTATGCAAATGGATACAATAAAAATACTATGATCAAAATAGAAAATAAAATCAAATACAAAATAAAAACTGAACAATTAAGAATTAATCAAATTGAACAACACATAAATAATAACAACAACAAAAAATGGGCCACATTCACATATATAAATAATAAAATGTCAAAACTAACAAAACTATTTAAAAACACAGATATAAAAATAGCATACAAAACTAATAAAAATAAATTACAAAATCTAAATAACTCACACAACAAAGATAATACAACAACCAACGGTATATACAAAATTGAATGCCAAGATTGCAGTAAATGTTATATAGGACAAACAAAAAAACAGCTGAAAAAAAGTTATTTTGAACACCTAAATGCATACAAAAAACCAGAAATATATAAATCCAATTTAGCCACACATGCAATAAACACAGGACACGAATTCCCAAACATAACCAATGTATCACTAATAAAACATATACCACACAAAGGCACCATAATGAACATTTGGGAAAATTTACAGATTTACAAACATAAAACACAAAACAAATTAATACCAGAACAAATACAAATCAATACAAAACATGACACAATATTCAAAGCACTCAACATCGAAAATACACAAAATACAAAAACAGATACCACAACCACACACAATAATGCAACATTGAAGGACCAAAGACCAACAAACCACCATAATAACATCCAGAAGCCAACACACAAATACTGCACCAGAAGCAAGATGGCGAAGGTTGAAGATGGGAGAACAGGATCTCCCGAAACATGTCCCTAAAGAAAAAATACATCTTGAGGTAAAATAGTTATAAGTATTATAGTATAATATATATATATATATTTTTTTTTTGTAATAAAACATAACGTGTTTTACTGCTGTCTAATTTCCACTTTGGAAACGCCAAATTTGTAACGTTCCGTGTGTCTTCGTTAAGCCCTCACTGTTGGGCTAGCCAATTTTGTAACAATCTCCTTTGTGGGTGTACAAAAGAAAATCTGTAATAATGGTGTTAAAATAATTTGAAATAAAAAAAAACCTTTTATTTCAAAAAAAAAAAAATTTTTTGTTATTGAAAAAATATTTTTGGTGTAATTTATATTCCTAATATTTAAAAAAAATAATCGTGATTAATGTTTGTGGTTAATAATTGAATGTTATTATGTTTATTAGTGTAGTAGTGTCACTTTCTGTAAATTCACTTTATGACAATCTGGTTAACTCCAGTCCTAGTCGAAAGACGGCTCTCTTCTTCTTCTTCTTCGATGCGTTCGTTATTTCGTATGTACCGCCTTTTGGTTAGTCTGAGTTCTCGATTAATTTCTTCGTTAAGTATTTCAAAGAAAAATTACATCCAAATTGCATAAACAGAAAGTTTATTAACCAATTATTTAAATTTATCGATAAGAATCGATATTACACAGCAGTATCGACTCACTCAGGGCCGGTCGATAAAAAAGTTTACATTGTTTTTAAATAAAAATATAGTTCTTTGAACGATTATTTAAGAATAGCCAGAGAAGGGTATGGATAGGAAAGTATAACACTTACAATGATAAATGCCTTAATACTAACAAATACAATGTTATAATTGATAAATAAAGTTTATATAATAATTATTTCAAACCAAATGCAGTCTAGAAATTCGCTGCCTTGCTGTGGTAAGAATGGCGACAAATCAAAATGGCCGACCTGATCATGCGCAGTGGAACGTCTAACCTCGACGAAATATTTGTTTCAAATAAAGATGTACTTTTCTCCATTTAAATGATGTCTATTTCACTTTGTCTATACGTATCGAGTTTAACCTGGTTTGTTCGTCTGTAAATTTTATTGTGTTGGTGTTATTTTAATTAATTAGGCGTGTGTGGTTCTGTTTATTGGTGATGCACTGTTTATAGTTTAAATTCACCGGTTCACAAGTTAAAACATTCAATTTAGAAATTTATAAAAATTTTTCACCGAACTCGGTTCAATTATAAGACGCCATTCATAGGTTATATAAAGCAACGATCTCGTTTAAGTACACTCTTCAACGGATAATAATGAACTGTTCTCATTTCCTTCGTCTCCTGAAAATCTTAGCCAATTTAATATATATTATACATTGTTTCAAATTATCTTAGTTTCCGATACATTTTATTTGAATACATTATACTCAGAAAATATTTTCGTTATTAATTAACTGTATGAGATTCTAAATATATATTCGGTTTCTTTATTCCATTTTGCTCATTTTGATACTAATTAATATAGTTCTACAAAGTTTTCATTTAAAAAAGTTATATTTCTTACATTTTGGAAAGCATGTTCAAATATGTGTTTCCTGTCACTGTTACTTAATACTCTAAACACTTTTTGTTTTTATCAGTTTTACATTAGTATATGGTTTTTTGGGGTGTTATACTTTCTTTTGTTACATTCATTTATTTTTGGGGTTTTTTGGTTTTCTCCCTATGGGGTTTCTATTTGTTATTGGTCGTTTCACTTCCTTTATTCTAGTTGATCTTCACTGGTTTCTTATTCTTCAGTATATTGGTTCATTCTATATTTCTTCTTTCTTCGTTCTTGGTTCTTCAGTACCATTTCGCTTTATATTCTTTTGTTTACTCTGGTCTGTTTTCTTTGTCTGGGTATCTTCATTGCCTGCTTCTATCCTACCTGGGTAATATTGTTATTCAAATTTTAGTTTTCTGGGTTTTTAATTTGTAGTATAATTATATTAGTTGTAGATTTTTTCTTTATGCTTACTTTTCTTGTTATTATAATAATTTATAGTGCTTTTTAATTGATTTTCATTTGGATCTTTTTGGATATTCCATATACTTGAGTTTTATTAATGATCATTTAGTAATTGATTTATGTGGATTATCTGTCATGCTACAGATTGCTCTCTTCCAGAAGTGATTAGTTCAGATCATACTTGGTTTGTCTGAAATAATTGCTTATGATATTTTATTCTAAATTATATTTCTTTACTTCCTTCACATTTCTAAATTTTTTCTTCTTTATTTTTGAGCTTATCTATATTTCATTATTAACTGGATTTTTCTTGATAGTAATAGTCATCTGAGGTTCGTTATTTTTTATTTTTCCATTTTCTTCTTTACTTGGTTCTTTATCCTTGGGATATTTATTCCCTAATATTCCCTAACACGTTAGCTGGGGCAGTTCAGAGGGGCACTGTAGGCTACACTACTCTGCTGGCCATACTACGTCATTTATTGATTACAGAGGCACATCATCTCTGATCAATACATAATAATACTGCTGGACTTATCTACAGACAGTTATTAATAAAAATTACATAAGAATAGTCCACCTTATGACTATAAAAAAAAAATTAAATATCTTTGGATATTTCACTTCGCATTTGAACAGATCTATTAATATTTCTATCTTAGTTAATTTCTATCTCAGTTACTTTTCTCAGTGGTTAGCTCTGTTGGCATTTTATTTCTCCTTATGGTTGGAAGCTGGTTTAATATAATTATCACTTGTTATTCAGTGTAAAGTTTTTATTTATTTTAATTCTCTGTCATACCTTGACTGTTATTACAATCTGCTTCTGGTCATTAGTAGCATATATTTTGTATTATATTTTTGTTTTTTCTTAATTCTTATGAATCGTTCCACTAGTTTATGTTCTTGCAATTACTCTTTTAATTGTCCGTTTTATAATTGACATTTATTTTATGATCATATTTTTCTTATGGATTTATTTATACATAGTTATTTCCTTCTTTTTCAAAATTTTCTTCTGCTCTTGCTTTTTATCCAAATGCACCCTTTAATTATTAATTCCATGTGGTTATTGTCTCTGCTTATCTTGCTTAAAAGTCTCATTAATTTTATTTTACAATAAGTTTATTCATTTTAATTGTATCAGTGGTTTTTATTGCTATTTCTTTATTCTCAAAATTTTTTCATAATTGGTTCCATATATAATTGTTTGTAATGTGAACTTACTCTTCCTTTTGAATGTTGTGGTTATTCTTCAAAATTCTTTTTCTTTTCTTTTATATTCCATGATTTGAGCTACATAGATGTTTGGTAGTAAGTTGTGCTTATTTGGTTTTTTGAATTTGTTCATTTTTTATCAAATTCTGCTTCTTTTTTATTAATTCAAAACTCGTTTCAAATATTCGGTAGTAAGTTGTGCTTACTTTGTTTTTAAATTTTGTCATTATATGTCAAATTTCCTCTTCTTTTTTATTAATTCAGAAGTTGTTTCAAATGTTAGGTAGTAAGTCGTGCTTACCTTGTTTTTGAATTTATATATTATATAAATTTTTTTCTTCTTGTTTAATTCTAAAAGTTGGTTCAAATATTAGGTAGTAAGTTGTGCTTACCTCGTTTTGGAATTTCTTTTTTATATATTTTAGTCAAAATTCTTTTTTATTTTTCCATAAAGTTTTTCTCAAAATAATTGTTTTGTAAGTTGTTCTTACATCATTTTAGAATGTATTTATTTATAAATTCTTCTTTTTATTTTTTCATAAAGTACACACAAAATTCAATCTTCTATACATCCAATTACTCATAATATTTTTTCATGGAAGCCTGGTTATATACACCCTTTATCCTTTCTGAATCTATTTCCTTTATTTCATAAGTATTATTATTTTTTACATTGGATATTACATATGGTCCGGTGTATAACAGCAATAACTTCTTCGTTATTCCTTCCAGTGTGCTGGGTAGTTCACGATTTTTTAATAAGATTTTTTCTCCCTTTTCATAAATTATTAATTTACCACTAGCCTTTTGATACTTATTTTGCCATTTTACCTGGTCTTCTGCCACCTTGTAGAATTTAGCTTTGTCAAATTTGTACCTATTGTTTATCGGGAACTCGAGGATATCTGCGATCTCTCGTGGGGTGGTTTTTCGTACATGGCGGAATATGGGGTTATTCCTATAGCTGGATGGTATGCCAAGTTGAGGAATTCCTCCGTGGCTTCTAGATAGTCTTGCCACCTTTGTTGTTGATGGTGACAATAAGTTCTTAGGATCCTCCCCACTTCTCGTAACACCCGCTCTGCCGGATTACTGCTCGGGTGGTAGACCGAGATCTTGTATGTACGAATGCCCATTGACAATAAGGTATCTCGCCATTTTCTACCCTTAAACTGGGTTCCATGATCAGTGCTGATCGAAGATGGTTTCCCCAGGTGTGGGATATACTGTTCCATTAATATCTCCAGAATTTTCCGGGTAGTCGCTCGATTAGTAGGGTATAGCTTAACATACTTTGTGAAGTGGTCCATTATGATTGTTAGGTATCGATATTGGTGTCGACCTCCACTACGGGGAAATGGTCCGCAAATGTCTAGGAATACTTTCTCCAATTTTGCTTGGGAGGTGATAGGAATCATAACACCTTCCTTCTTCTCATTATTTGTTTTTACAAGCTGACAGATTTTACAGCTTTTAATATACATTCGGACCTTTCTATTTATGTTTTTTATCTGGCAGCTCTCCTCCAGAGCTTTTATTACCTTGAGGGCGCCCATATGCCCGTATCGTATGTGGTAGTTTACTATTAATTCCTTTTCGATCTGTGTTGGAATAACTACCTTCCAGGTCTCCTTCAGGGATGTTTTAACGAACAATATCTGTTTATTTAGTTGGTAATATTGAGCAACGGTTTCATCTCCCTCTTCTAATCGAGTTTTGAGGTTTCTCAATTTCGGGTCCGCTTGTTGGTGGGTGCTCATATTTGTCAATATTGTTGTTAAATCGGCTCTGGTGCTAAGAAGATGGTATATTTTTAGCACGCTTTCCTTCTCCCCTTCGAAAGTTTGTTCTTCCACATTGACCCGGGATAACACATCAGCTACGACATTCTTTTTACCTGGGATATATTCCCATTTTAGATGGTATTCTTGAAGGGCAAGTATCCACCTCGTTAGTCTGCCATGGTTCAATTTGCAGCTTTTCAAGAACGAAATAGATTTATGGTCTGTTCGGACTGTAACAGGGTATCCCAAAATGTAAGTGCGGAACTTACCGCAAGCAAATACTACGCTCAGTAATTCTTTTTCAGTCACCGTATAGTTCTTCTCGCACTGGTTCAAAGATCTGCTCGCGAAGCTAATTACTTGATGTTGACCCTTCTCATCTTCTTGATACAGTGTCGTTCCCAGACTGATGTTGCTGGCATCGCAATTCATGAAAAATGGTAATTTAAAGTTTGGGTGGCGAAGTATTATTGTTGCCAGAAATTTGTCTTTAATTTGTTGGAAAATCATATCCTGTTCTCTACACCATACCCATTTATTTTTTGACGATAATTGAGGTTGAAATTTTGCGGTTAATTCCGAATATTGTTCCTGGAACTTCCTATAGTAATTACAGAGTCCCAGGAACGACTGTAATTGCTTTCTGTTTTTGGGTGCCGGGAATTTCTGGATGGCTTCCACCTTTTCTGCCGACGGTGAGATTCCTTGATCGTCCAAGTTAAACCCTAAAAATTGCACTTCTCTGGCAATAAACTTGGATTTTTCTAACTTCAGCGTGACGTTACTGACAGATAACTTCTCAAGCACGTGTTCCACATGGTAGCAGTGTTCCTCCCACGTTTCGGATGTTATTAGTAGATCATCTACATACACTGTGGTAAACTGAAGTGCTTCTTGTCCCAATATCTGGTCCATGCAGGTCACAAAGATGGCAACTGAGTTTACCAATCCGAAGGGCAATCTTTTGAATTGGTAATTGCGTCCCTCGAATATGAAAGCCAGATATTGGCGACTCCGTGGGTGTAACTCTACCTGCCAGTAACCGCACACCGTATCCCAGGTACTGAAGTACTTGGTACCGTGGAAACGTTTCAGGATTTCTTCAATCTCACCGGGCGATGTTCTATCATTAATTATTTTTTTGTTTATTTCCCGTGCATCCAAGCAAAGCCGGACTTGGCCGTTTTTCTTGGGAATAGCGACAATAGGGCTGGTGTATGGGGATTGGCTATGTTCTATAATATCGCTATTAATCATTCGGTTTATTTCCGCTCTCACAACCTCCTTTCATGAATGCGCAATAGGGTAGGATTTTCTATTAAATTCTACTGTATCTCTGAACTTAAGAGTACATTGCTAATTTTTTACCTTGCCTGGCTCATCTGAAAATACTGAGCGGTACTTCTCATAAATTCTTATCAATTGATTCGCTTGTGTAATGGGCAATTTCTCTCTAGTAATTCCGCTCCGGAAATCTCTTATTTCTTGTATCTTTTGGGACCATAAATCTTCGTCCGTGTTGTCGTATACTATTGGGTTAGAAATGGTGTTATTATTCGTATAGTTAATGTTACGAATTTGCTGGTGGATACTGCTGGGAAGTGTTATCTCGCTACCGACTAAATCGGCCGTCCAGGTCAGACCTCCGGTAAACAGCGATACCTTCTCCGATCGTAAATCAATGATAGCAGAGTTTTTTCTCAGCACATCGCATCCCACTAATATATTGAAAGGTAATCCTGCTGCAATTAGGAAGACCATGTTTATTGCTATACCCTTACTAATCACCTTCAACGACACTTGCTTTCTTATTGTTTTGTTTTGGCGACCAGTGGCACTGATTAATACTATATTATTGATAGGTAAGGTCGGCAATAATTTACCACATTTCTCTTGGATCCTCTCCAATTCTGTTGAGTTAATTATAGATACATTCGCACCAGTATCAATCATCAGCTGTGCGAATGTTTCTTCTATTTCAGCGTTAATATAAATTATCTCGTTATTTATACTATGGAGGCGAGTGTCGTCCTCCTCCAGTAGTTCATTTCGAATGTTTTTTAAATAGTTACAACGAATAATAGTTATTTTGTTGTTATTACTTGCTCTTGGCAATTCTCTTATATACCCAGGCGATAGAAGCAGCAAAAGGTCCTTATCATTTATTACTGCCTCCTCCCGTTTCAATTCTCATTATCCTGGTTATTAATTGGACCAACAGAGGCGTCAGTTGGGAAACCTTGAGTGGGTTCCAGCCGTTCCGTTCGCTGTTCATATATTTGCTCCCTATTTGTTTGCCGCTCTGGGTCATCTAGGCTGGTACTTCGCCTTGGCGGATTATATCTGGAATTATCCCGTTCTCGGCTTCTGCGTCGATCTTCGTACTCGTGGAAACTGTTCCGCTGTTGATGGTTATACCTGCGTTGGCTGTTTCCTTCTGCGCGTATAAAATTTACCCGGGGTCGGGAGAACCTGTTGTTGTTGTTATTGTTATTACTTGGGTAACCCCTATTGTTATTATAAAACCGCTCGGTATTATTGGTATGGTTGGGGTTTCTCTGGCTATTTACATTGTTATTTGGGTAATAATTATTTCTATTACCGGGGAATCCGTTATTATTTTGGTTAATGTTTGGATTTACATTACCGTGGTTATTGTTGTTATTATTACCGTTGGTAGGGTGTTGATTATGGTAATTTGGATTATACCGGTTCCCCTGGTATCCACTGTTGTTCTGTTGATTACTATTGTTCGGGGACGGATTATTTCGGTATTCTGGCCGCTCATTCCTTCTTCTACTTTGCCTGTAATACTCCTCATTCTCATAATTTTCCAAAAGCTCCGTCATTGCCTGGATGGTCTTTATTTGGCTACCTCTTCGTGCTCTTATGACCTCTTCGTCATAATGGTAGGAAAGCTTATTCACCAGGCATTCCTCTGGTATGGCCGGTTCCAGGTGCTTGGCCAGGCACACCTTCCCAAGGAAGTATGCGGTCATGGTATTGCCAAACTGGGTTTTGTATCGGCCATGGCAGATGTTGTCCCTTATTAGATTCTGGGTGGTCTCCGACCAATACTTGGCCTTGAACAAATTTTTAAACTGCTGGTAATCATCTATCTCGCTCCTGTTCGCCATCCACCAATTGTCCGTCATTTCACGGAATGATTCGTCCAATAGCTCTCGATTACTTGACCATCTGTTACTTCTATGTTTTGCCATATATTCCTCAATACGGGCCAAGAACTCCATCGGCTTCCTTTTATATTGGCGGAAGTTAAGCCATTCCCTGTTTTCGTTGATGGGGATATTTGTGAAGCTGGTTGGTCGGTTCCGAATTGCTTCCCATTTCCTCCTGGCTCTGCCGCACTTGACCAGTGATGTTAGTCATCACTACCTCCATTCCGTCACATCTTTCAGTAATTTGAGTCCGTACTTTACTGAGTTCTTCGTGGCTTTCCTTTCGGTTCTCTTCTGCCTTCTTGCGACTAGATTCTTCGAGATTTGTGACCTTGGTGTTTACCACTTCCTTGAACTCTTGTACCTCCCCTTCAGTCAGCCGACATCTTTCATCAACTTCTCTTATTTGTTGATTTATAGTTATTGTTTCGTCTTCCAGCCTTTTATTCATAGATTTCTTATTATCTTTGAGTTCTTTGTTCATTTCCTTTCTTAATAGTTCCATTCGTTCGTCCAACTTGTCTAGATTCTCCTGGTTAACTTTCCCGTAATTCTTCCCGTAATAGTTGGTTATCCTCTCTTAGCTCTTCCAACCTCTCCCCCCATCGTCTCTTCCATTTTCTTGTTATTTTCTCTTAATTCTTCCCTTAATTGTTGGTGTGTCACTTTCTGTTTTCTTACTGGTTTCTTCCATTTTTTCTTCCAAATTCTTCTTATTTTCTTCCATTTTCCTTTCCACCTTCTTACTGGTTTCCTCAATTTTCTTATTGGTCTTTTCGATCTTACGGCCCAATTCTTCCTTTGTGGATTGGTTGTTCTCCTTCAATTGTTCTATGTTTTTGTTTATTTCACTCAATTCTTCCTTGGTTGACTGGTTGTTGTCATCCATTTTCTTGCTTAAATTTTCCTCCATTTTCTTGTTACTCTCTTCCATTTTCTTGTTATTTTCTTCCGTAGTGGAATCCATTTTCTTATTCAAATCTTGACATCAACTTCTCACTGGTTGATTTGAATTCCCGGAGGAGCATTTCCACCATTTTGTCCATCCTTGTATCTTCTGTTGTCTTGGCTTTCTCTAGTTCCTTCATCTGGAGATGGTCCTCTTCTGTTTGTGTTGGCAATTCCCGTTGTTCCTCTGGTGGTGCAGGTTGTTTATGTCCCTCTGGGGTTAATAACGTTTCTACGTCCTCCACTGGGGTCGCCTCCTTATCCTCCATATTAATTTTTTTTTCGGCCTCTCCGCCGCTCTTTTCTTTGATGTGGCACGACGTTGCATCTTTCCTGTTTCTCTGGCTGGATAACCGCTGCCAAGCTGAATTAGAAAATTGGGTGAGTTATTACAGCCTTTCAATCTCTAATTACAGCCCTTTAGTTGGACGCCAATTTTGTAATAAAACACATAAAATATATAATGTGTTTTACTGCTGTCTAATTTCCACTTTGGAAACGCCAAATTTGTAACGTTCCGTGTGTCTTCGTTAAGCCCCTCACTGTTGGGCTAGCCAATTTTGTAACAATCTCCTTCGTGGGTGTACAAAAGAAAATCTGTAATAATGGTGTTAAAATAATTTGAAATAAAAAAAAACCTTTTATTTCAAAAAAAAAAATTTTTGTTATTGAAAAAATATTTTTGGTGTAATTTATATTCCTAATACAGTATTCCCTCGCCAACCGCGGGGGTTAGGTTCCTACAAAACATCACAGTTAGTGAATCCGCGGTTGGTGAAGTTAACTTTATATGGGAAAAGTAAGGTTAGGAGAATCTGAAACAAAGCCAGAAATATAAAATACTGTACGACTCTTTATTATACAGTATACACTACATTGTTCGAATGTATAAAACCAGTCCAATGATTTCAAATAGCTGACAGTTACTTAAATTATAAAAATTTTCAAAATGTTTAAAATACATACTGTATTACATTACGTATAACGAAAAAGCCGCTAAGACAAGGAAAAAATAGCGGCCAGTTTTTAGTGCTAAGTAAGTCCAGTTTTATAGCTTACTACAATTTTCAACTTAAAATTTTAAAATAAAAACAATTTTTAACACACAAACAATTTAAACGCAAAATTTTGTTCAAACGCCCTAACCTGTTCAAAACATCGAGCTTTTTCTCCAGCGGTAGTACATTCCTAGCCCTTTTGGCTAGCTTATCACCGCCAATTATGTTTTCCGAACGTTTGGAACACATTATGACAAAAGGATAGTTTATAAAAGAGTAAATTAACACTATATAATAAGAACAACGAACACTAAAAACTAAAGAACACGCAATACGTCACGGCAGAAGAGCAATGCGCGACTGACTGACTTCAATCCGATTTGAAGGGATATGTGTGCACGAAGCGCTGCCTAGCTGATGCTACTACAAACCGCGTATAAGAGAATTCCAGCCCCGCGGTTGGAAACTACTGCGCATTTATAAAACCGCGTATAAATGAATTCCGCGGTTGGAAAACCCGCGGTTGACGAGGGATTACTGTATTTAAAAAAAATAATCGTGGTTAATAATTGAATGTTATTATGTTTATTAGTGTAGTAGTGTCACTTTCTGTAAATTCACTTTATGACAATCTGGTTAACTCCAGTCCTAGTCGAAAGACGGCTCTCTTCTTCTTCTTCTTCGATGCGTTCGTTATTTCGTATGTACCGCCTTTCGGTTAGTCTGAGTTCTCGATTAATTTCTTCGTTAAGTATTTCAAAGAAAAATTACATCCAAATTGCATAAACAGAAAGTTTATTAACCAATTATTTAAATTTATCGATAAGAATCGATATTACACAGCACTATCAACTCACTCAGGGCCGGTCGATAAAAAAGTTTACATTGTTTTTAAATAAAAATATAGTTCTTTGAACGATTATTTAAGAATAGCCAGAGAAGGGTATGGACAGGAAAGTATAACACTTACAATGATAAATGCCTTAATACTAACAAATACAATGTTATAATTGATAAATAAAGTTTATATAATAATTATTTCAAACCAAATGCAGTCTAGAAATTCGCTGCCTTGCTGTGGTAAGAACGGCGACAAATCAAAATGGCCGACCTGATCATGCGCAGTGGAACATCTAACCTCGACGAAATATTTGTTTCAAATAAAGATGTACTTTTCTCCGTTTAAATGATGTCTATTTCACTTTGTCTATACGTATCGAGTTTAACCTGGTTTGTTCGTCTGTAAATTTTATTGTATTGGTGTTATTTTAATTAATTAGGCGTGTGTGGTTCTGTTTATTGGTGATGCACTGTTTATAGTTTAAATTCACCGGTTCACAAGTTAAAACATTCAATTTAGAAATTTATAAAAATTTTTCACCGAACTCGGTTCAATTATAAGACGCCATTCATAGGTTATATAAAGCAACGATCTCGTTTAAGTACACTCTTCAATGGATAATAATGAACTGTTCTCATTTCCTTCGTCTCCTGAAAATCTTAGCCAATTTAATATATATTATACATTGTTTCAAATTATCTTAGTTTCCGATACATTTTATTTGAATACATTATACTCGGAAAATATTTTCGTTATTAATTAACTGTATGTGATTCTAAATACATATTCGGTTTCTTTATTCCATTTTGCTCATTTTAATACTAATTAATATAGTTCTACAAAGTTTTCATTTAAAAAAGTTATATTTCTTACATTTTGGAAAGCATGTTCAAATATGCGTTTCCTGTCTCTGAGCAGATAATAGCCATTTTCTCTGATATAATTATTATTCTGTTGAATCTGAAATTGATATAATTGTCTATTTTTACTTAATTTCTTGTAATTTAGTTTATTAATTATTGTTTTTGAATACAATTCATTTATCTATGACTCCTCCTCTGATAATGTTAGTTAGTCCATTCCATTTTTATTTATAATTTTACTTATCTGCTGACCATATCTTTATAAAGTATTAGTTACATGGTATTACTATATGGTGGGTTTATCTGACATAAATATTATCAGTTTAGTTGGTTTATAGGACTAAATTTGTCAATTATTCTGTAGTCTAAATTTACTATCTGGCCTAGATTTGATCTGTTGCTATTTGCAAAGTTTTTACTAATATAGTTAGTTTGTACCCTTCTCTGACTTTCTATTCTTATATAATTTATTAACAATTTGTTCCTTGACTATTATAACATTGAATATTGATTTTACAATTAAAATATAACACTTATTTACTATCAAATCTGGTACTTTGAATCATACCTTTTTTTGTGTACTGATTACACACAGTAACATAATAAAAACATTTTATAATATAGGAATGGTATCTACATTTAGATATTGTATTCCCAATTTAAATTAATAACAAAATAACATACTGCAACACTGCTCAATACTAAATCTTATTTATATAGTTAATGTTTGGAACTAGGAACATAACATATTGGTTCCATTAAATGTTCAACCTCTTCTTAAAACTATTTATTTACAGTCTTATCTGTACTTCCCAATTTTAAGGATGTATTCCCTGTCACTTTATGCTAAACACAAGCTATCTGTTTATATTATTCATTCTATGGAATGTTCTAATAAAATCAGTGGCATTTCATTAGCAAGAGTATTCCTTGCTCCTTCACCATATTATTTGAGTAACTATTATCATGATACTGTTCAAAAACACTTAAAGTTATTTACTTGCACGGTAATTCATGTACCTTTTCAAAGTTTATTGATTATAATTTAATAACTTGCACTTGTCCCTGGTTATTTATTGATATTATCACTAGTCCTTTTATAGTTTTACAATATGAAATATTTAACCATGGGGGGACTGTTAAGATTTGTCTATATAAACTATACAATAACTTTTTTGGGTGCACTGTTACTTAATACTCTAAACACTTTTTGTTTTTATCAGTTTTACATTAGTATATGGTTTTTTGGGGTGTTATACTTTCTTTTGTGACATTCATTTATTTTTGGGGTTTTTTGGTTTTCTCCCTATGGGGTTTCTATTTGTTATTGGTCGTTTCACTTCCTTTATTCTAGTTGATCTTCACTGGTTTCTTATTCTTCAGTATATTGGTTCATTCTATATTTCTTCTTTCTTCGTTCTTGGTTCTTCAGTACCATTTCGCTTTATATTCTTTTGTTTACTCTGGTCTGTTTTCTTTGTCTGGGTATCTTCATTGCCTGCTTCTATCCTACCTGGGTAATATTGTTATTCAAATTTTAGTTTTCTGGGTTTTTAATTTGTAGTATAATTATATTAGTTGTAGATTTTTTCTTTATGCTTACTTTTCTTGTTATTATAATAATTTATAGTGCTTTTTAATTGATTTTCATTTGGATCATTTTGGATATTCCATATACTTGAGTTTTATTAATGATCATTTAGTAATTGATTTATGTGGATTATCTGTCATGCTACAATATATATATATTGTATTGAGATGAGTACGTGCGTCTCGTTGTGTCACGCAATGTAAGCCAATTTGTTAATAAGAACGGGTATGCTTCTCTGTCTCTCCTCTCTTTGGTCGTGTTAATTTAACTCAATTTCTGAGATATCTGGAGTTGGGGAATATAGTAATCTCGTTAACTAATATTAAATTATCTCTCTAATTAAAATACCAGTGTTAGTGTGACTGTAACTTAAATAATTTGTGTTTTATTCTATAATCTCGCTCAGCCCTAGTATACCTTGCAGAGAATTATGTAAATTTCGTATTTAATGCTCTTCTCTTTGGTGTCGGAGAATTCCGCAACAAGCGCTGTAGTTCCGGGACAACGAAACTTATAGGTTAATTCACTGTTTACGGTAACCAATTATTATACACTTAGTCAGTTACTTTTTATTCCCAACTCATTAAATAATACCCCAAATAATAAGATTTTGAAATTATATAAGGTTTCTTTATTTATTCACTCCATTAACATTAAATAGGATTGGTTCTAATTGGCATACAAAGGCTATATGTTGCGTGAATCGATTATTGTCCGGTCCAATACTTTATTTTATATTCAATTATATAATTTGTTTTTTTTTATAATTAATTTAGTTCAGGGTGTGAAGGTTCTTGTAACTGTGGGGAAGATTAAAAATACATAGATAAGAATGCAAGATATTACAAATTTGAAGTGTTGTGTTGTTAATATGATTTATACAATTATAATTTACCAGACTAGAACGAAGCAACTCGGGTAGGCAGTTGGTTGATAACCTCGTCACTCAGAATGGATATGATGTTCGATATTCCTTTCTTCGGTTCAATAATGTGGAATCCTTGTCCTGGTTACCTCGGAAATACAGCTCCCTTGGTTTATTTACGGCCAGACTGGTGGTTGTTCTGCAAATTCTGGATCCAAATATGTTCTTCTATCGTATGAAGTAACTAGTGATGTTCCATGTATTTAAAAGGTTAGGAGTTCCAATGTGTTGTGTAGTATTAGTTGTTACACAGTTGACTCTTTATATTGGATTAATATTTCATTAATTCTTTTTCTTACATTGGATAATTCAAGTCCTTCCTTGTGTAAGTCAATTACTGATTATTATTATTAGATGATACCAATATACAATCTGGTTATGGGTTGTTGGCCTGATTAATCCAAATAATTATTTATATATCGTGATAGGTAACGGTATTGAAATAAATTATAATATTTTAGTTGTATTAACCAATTTTTCTGGTTTTTAATCTCGTCACGTTCACATCATAAATAGCAATAATTGAAATCAACAACTTCTATTCCTTCCTGTTGTCCTTAGCAACACATTTATTTTTCTTCCTTTTCAATGTTTTGTATATAGTGATTATTTCATATATTTTTCTTCCATTCCTTATTAAAACTTCCATCATATCGGAATATAACTTTATCTATAGTTTGTTTATTAATTTCTACATATATTCTGCTGGTTTTTTTTATCTTAGTCTGTTTCTTTTATATTTATTATTTTTTCGATATCAAACGTTATCAATCGATATCATGGCATTATGGCATTGCCATTATTTGTTTAAATTGAGTTGGTTTATTATATATTATTACTTATCAAATGTTTTTCCTAGCTCCTTGAACTGTATTCATTAATTATTATTAACTTCCGTACCTAACCGTTATGTTATGAGTGGTTATATAGTGTTATTGGCTGTTAGGCCTTTTATTGTATATGGACCTACCTTTGATTATAACTGGTGAACAACTATAGCCTTTTTACATAAGTTCATACATATAATCAAACCTTAACTATTAACATTCACACAAACAATTATTCTTTTCAGAACTAATAACAATTTTATCTTGATCTATGGATCACATATAATAAAATTGAGATCCATTAACACTAATTAACTGCTTTCCTACACCCTTCTATAACAGTAATCGAATAATACATTTTGCTTCATTACTTTCCATTAATTCAACAAGTAATTTGCATAATATAACATAAACTTTAACATAACATTCATGGTAACAAAATAACATCATTTAATTCAGAATCCTTACTTACTATTACTATAATGTAAATTATTGTCTCGCTTTTATCTAATTTCATTGTCATTTACTTTGACATTTTCTGTACTAGTTTCTTTCTTACAATTCTTATCAGTATAATATATTTATTTACGTTTCACTGAACATGGATGTCTTACTATTGTCTATTTTACAGGTTTGTTTTTTATTGTTATCTCTACCTTGCATCCTTATTCATTTATATATATATAATTATAAATGTAGTTATTAGACCTTTGTATTATCATGGGAGTTAAATATTGATCTACTTATTATTTTGCTAATATTTTATTTATGTAACATTGAGGACTGCATTTCTGTGGCATTACATATGCTCCCCCTCCTAAAAGAGTTTAATTTACCTGAATGAAGTTTAGGTCAAGTAAACTTGTATTTTTCACATGCCTTTTCTTCACATCAACATTAATGGTTAACGATTCTCAATGTAACTTTGTTAGACTAGTATTCATAATTCTTTACTTAATAACATTTCATTATTCCTATTAACATTCTTGATCATACATAATTTTCTGTAAACAGTATTTGTTGATAGTTGGCTACAATATTTAATGATACTTTAGGCTCACCTCTCTTCTACTTCTAATTACTGCAATCACTGTATTTCTCAGTTATTCTTCTGTCAGCTATTTTCCTTCTGTTTTCTTCGTCATACTTTTCTGGAATCTGAGGTCATTCTTGCAACGATTCTAATATTCCTTAAATATTTAATTTCCCTAACAATCCCTAATATGTGCGTTGGTACAGTTCAGAGAGGCAGTGTTTGGCTTCATACTCTGCTGTCCACACTACACCTTAATATAGTACTGCTGGAATTCATCTACAGTCAGCTATAAAAATATAATAATCTCCTAATAATCTTCTTATTTAATTAATAATAAACATTTGGGAATTTTTTACATTGTTGCTTTTATATTTATTTATTCCTATCTTTCATACTTTGTGATTCCTTTTTATTTTCCTTAAACATTTTCTGATAATATTTCTGACAGTTATCATTTGTAATTAATTTTTTTTTTTCCTTCTTGTTGTGATAATCACGCTAAGTATCCTCTTCATTTGTTCTTCTAATCCCAATATTTTCTAACTTGTAATTGTTTTGATTATTACTATTACTGAATTTCAGTGTAGTTACAGTCATTAGCTCAACTATTATTTTTCTTATCTTATTTCATTACTTTGGCTGGTTATATTTCAATGAATTATGTTGATCATTATTTTTTCTCGTTCTCTTTAATATTACATTGGTCACAATTATCGTTTATTGAGGTTGTTCTTTTCACTTGGCAATGCGGTAGGTATTTTAGGTCATATTACTCTTCTTTTATAATTTTGCACAGGTATGTTTGATATAAAAAAATTTTATCTGGGGGTTTCATTATTCCTTATTCATAATATTTCTTCGTAGACATGTAGTAATAATTCTGGTTTTCTTCTGTTGGACGGTAGCTCGATTATTTTATTTTCTAGGTTGGCTAATCTGATTTATATCGCGCATCAATTTTCGCGTGGTTGTACCTTGCACAGTGCGTATAAAATGCTCGCGGCGGTAGTACCAAGCCGAGCACACCTTTCGCTGTCATTTATTCTCGTTTTAATGTAGGCCGTAGGCCGCACATTTGTACTTATGGCCAATTAGCGCCATAATTATCATCAATTAAATAATACACAGTGCATAGCTAGCTTCCTCGGCGTTCGGTTCGCCGAATCATTCGCTGTCAATTAGTGTCGACATTAAATGTAGGCTTTAGGCCTTTGTATTCTCGATTATGGCCGACTAGGCCCTCTTCATGATTAGCTAAATTCATACTAATTCGCAACATGCAGTATTAGCCAGCCTCATTCAAATTTATAGCTGTAATGTAATTATTAAAAATATTAAAATTATTCGTATACAGTCCACTTCTTGTTATTTCTTAATGCAGAATTAATTCATTTTACACATCATCTCAATCACTATGGAAGACCAGCCAACAGAATATTTAATTCAAGAAGCATACATTTAGCCCACTTGGGCCCAATTAATTAACACTTCCTGTCCACGCTTGTGGAACATTATTTCATTCAACAGTTTCGGTCCACTTGGACCGGGACTAATCATTTTTTGGTCACTCTGGACCTGGATTTCCACTTAATATCTTTATATCTGTTTCTGGCCATCACGGGCGGATTAGCGCGTCAGCTAATGCGACCGTGGCGTGATTTGCGTCGCCATTTCGCTCGTCATCTTTGGACAACGTAATAGCAAGTTCCTGCCGGCTGCAGTGCTTCAAAGTGGTCATCTTTGCCAGCTGTTCACCATCGTCACCAAGGAGCCGACGCTGTGGGACGTCGCCAACCAGGTACCACCAGCAACAGTAAAAAGGTGCGTAAAAAATGTCTGAAGAAGGCCTCAAGGTGCTGACCAGAAAGAGAGGCGGATTAAAGTCCGCGATAGTGCGGATACAATCCGCGGTAAATTCGTTTGATATTAATTTAAGCACAAAACATTTTCTGACTGTAAGATTAGAAAGTCTTAAGAGCTTAGCCTCGAAGTACGACGAGGTACAGTCTGAGATAGAGCTTATCAGTAAAGACACGAGCGCTGCTCAGGCAGACCGAGTCGAGGTTGAGGAAATGATATACTCAACTGAGGCAAACATTTTACAACTTCTTGACACTTTTAATACTCAGACTGTGCCTCCTGTACTATCGACGCCTATGCATTTAAAGCCGATAAGTTTGCCCTGCTTCTCAGGCAACATACTTGAGTGGCAACACTTCTATTCAATTTTCAATGATCTAGTGCATTCAAGATCCGACTTAACACCAGTACAGAAACTGCATTATTTGCATTCCTCGGTGAAGTGTGAACCATTAGACTTAATTAAATCATTACCCATTTGTCAAGAAAATTATGTAATAGCGTTGAACTTGCTGTCCGAGAGGTATAATAATCCGTTTATATTAGCCAAATATTATGTACAAAACCTACTTCAGGTTAAGTCCACAATAAAGGACTCAGTCCAAAGCTTGGCGGAGTTTACGAATACAATAACGTCTTCCGTTAATTCACTGGCGGCAATGAAGCTGTCCGTAAATTCATTTGAGTTTATTACCATACAGTTGCTCTCCACCAAACTTGACCCTATTACTTTAAAACTTTGGAAGGAGTCAATAGACCCTGACAACTTGCCCAGTTTTCAAGACTTTACGCATTTTTTAAACTTGCGCCGACAGCTTTTAGAAAATACAATGCCAATTGAATCCGGACAGCAATTCAACAAACCTAGCGTAAAACCAAACAATAAATTTGAGAAATATAGCTTAAGAAATACTGCTGGCAGCAATACCTTTAAGAGTTATCACGCAGCGGCAAGGCATTATTTATGCGTGTGTTGTAAATCTGACCACCCGCTTTACATGTGTAACAATTTTCGTATATTAAGTGCCGCTGAGCGGGGGCAATTGGTTGCAAATCATAAATGCTGTATTAACTGCCTTAGAGCAGGTCATTTGATAACAAATTGTAAAAGTAAACAGGTCTGTAAAATTTGTTCAAAGGGTCACCACACCTTGCTGCACGCTAATTACGTGCCGAAATCACCAGCTGCCAGCAGCAATTATTGCTCATTTAAATTACAGTGTAAAAACAATGTTCTTTTATCCACAGCGGTTGTATATGTCGTTGATCAGGCTGGCAACAGGCATGAAGCTCGGGCACTCCTAGACGCCGGTTCCCAGATCAATTTTTGTACGAAATCATTTGCGAAAAGGTTGCACCTTAAACTAACCCGATCTAATATTCCAATTACAGGAATAAACAACACAGCGTGTTGCGCTACTGACATTGTTTCTGTGCGTATTATTTCTCGCTATCAGAGACATAGTTTTGAGGCCAAATGTGCCGTCCTATCTAACTTAACTCATAATCTACCTTCAATCTCGTTTGACATCAACTGGTTCCACATTCCAAACAAAATTTTTCTCGCCGACCCAGATTTTAATATATCTTCACAGATCGACATACTATTAGGGGCACAATTTTATCTGGATTTAATATTAGCCAATAAATACACACGCGGACCCAACTTCCCTATCATTCAGGAAACAAAACTGGGTTACATTCTGGCCGGCAATCTGCCCAAACACTGCCACACCCAGGGTCCTGCGGTTTCGTTCCTGGCAAGGAACAATGACAGTCAAATTCTGCAATCTCTCGAGAGATTTTGGGAGGCAGAAACAATCCCTGGCGATACCCCTGACGGCGAGTCGGCTTGCGAAGAGCATTTTGTGCGCTCTACTCAGCGCAACCACGAGGGTAGATTTATAGTGTCGCTCCCATTCAAGTCTGATAATCCCCACTTGGGGGAATCTTACACAAGTGCCGAATCAAGATTTTTAAGCTTGGAGCGTCGATTCAGGCGCGATGCCAAGCTCGCTCGCGATTACGCGGACCTTACCAAAGAATGTAAGGATCTTGGGCACATGACACTCATCGATCATGGCGCTATCAATTTAGTAGCGTCACACACTTACTACATATACTTATGTGTATACTTATACATACTCATATACTTAATCTGGCTTTGCAAGACTGGTTGGGATGAACCAACCTCCGGTCGTTCGGATTGGCATTCTTTGTGTTCTAAATCTCGCGTGGCTCCCCTACGCCAAGTGTCATTACCTCGCATCGAGCTCTGCGCTTGTTTGTTATTATCGCGACTCGTATCTAAGGTTATTCCTGCTCTTTATTCGTTTATTGATAATGTACATTTGTATTCTGATTCTATGGTGGCTCTTTACTGGATTCATGCGCAGTCTACGCGTTGGAAGACATACGTCGCTAATCGGGTTGCTGAAATTCAGCGTCGCACGCAAGCTTATACCTGGCATCACATTGATTCGCGACGCAATCCTGCTGATATTATATCTAGGGGGTGTTTCTCTGACGTTTTGCGCGATTGCTCGCTTTGGTGGCACGGTCCTAGCTGTCTGTCTCAATCATCAGAGTCTAATCCTGTCCCATCCTTCGTACCGGCCACTCCATCGTCTTCGGAAGTCACCGCGGAAGAGAAAACTGCACACAACCGGTCGCTAATGTCTACCCTGGCTGTTGACTTATCGTTGGACTTTTCCTCGTTGCACCGGCTGACACGTGTATACGCTTACTGTTTTCGTTTCATCAGAAATATTAGGGACTCATGTGCGGACAAACTTTCGGGCGGTCTGACCCCTGTAGAAATTCATCAGTCTCTCAATTTCTTCATAAAACAATCTCAGTCGATCCACTTCGCAACCGAAATTAATTGTCTTCGGAACGGATCTTCTGTTTCCATTAGGAGCAAGTTGGCTTCTCTCGACCTGTTTCTTGACGACTCTGGAGTGATACGCGTGGGCGGACGTTTGCAGCATTCCCAGTTACCTTACGATTCGAGACATCCTATCGTATTACCCCCATCGGCGCATATTACACGCCTTATCATCGAACGTGAACACATTCGTTTACTTCACGCTGGTGCTCAGCTCGTGCATCATTCACTGCGTCAACGTTGGTGGATTGTTAATGCCCGGCTAGTCATCCATTCCATTATTCGTAAGTGTCTCAATTGTATCAGGTTTAGTGCCACACAGCAGGTCCAGAGACTTGGCATTTTGCTATCCCCTAGAGTCACTCCTTCAAGGCCGTTTCTATTTTGCGCGGTTGATTATGGTGGTCCCTTCGTGATTCGTCATGGCGGGCAGAAGTCTAGAACCTTTACTTAGGCATACGTATCTTTGTTTGTTTGCTTAGCAACTAGGGCTATTCACCTGGAATTGGTGTCCGACCTTACTGCCAGCGCATTTGTAGCTGCTTTACGTCGTTTTATGGCACGTCGGGGTATACCTAGTCAGCTGTACTCCGACAACGGCACGAACTTCAGGAAGGCCCGCACCATCTTACATGACATTTACAACTTTTGGCACAATAAGAGTGCCATCACCTCGATTAAGTCATTCACATCCTCTCAGGGGATATCATGGTCATTTATTCCGCCCTCCTCACCTCACTTCGGTGGCCTTTGGGAGAGCGGCATAAAGAGTTTGAAATTTCATCTGCGGCGCGTGGTAGGCAAATCTATATTAAACTTTGAAGAGTTCACGACCGTTTTGTCTCAGATAGAGGCATGTCTGAACTCTCGACCTTTATTTGCTATTTCTTCGGATGTTAACGACCCGGTGCCACTTACACGTGGCCATTTTTTGATTTGCGCGCCCCTAACTGCGATTCCTGACCCAGACCTTTCTCACGTTCCTGTTTCTCATCTTGGTCGTTGGCAACTACTTCAGAGGTTTGTCCAGGGCATTTGGAAGGCGTGGTCTCGCGATTATTTGCACCAGCTGCAACAGCGTCACAATTGGAAGTTTGCCAAAGATAATGTTTCCATTGGTGACTTAGCTTTGCTTAGTGAGGATAACTTGCCTCCATTAGCCTGGAAATTTGGCGTGATCATCGCCACATTTCCCGGCCCAGATAACTTGGTTCGCGTCGTAGACATTCACACGCCTACGGGTGTTTTGCGGAGACCAATACATAAATTATGTCTGTTGCCAGCGCGAGACGAGATTTGACATTATGATTATAGCACAATGCTGTTTTATTCAGCCATTGGCTTATTATTTGTTACGACCATTTGGTCAACATAATTGTGATGAATTGTCACAATATTTTTGTCAATTTTGCGTTGTGGCACGCTTCTAATCATCACAGTTCTGTGGTATCTTGATATTTGTATTGTATGTTAATTTTTGTGGCATACTATGTCTCACATTTTCATTGATGTTATGGGGTGTATTGCATGTCTTTGGGTGGTCTTATTTATGAAATGTTATTACATAATATTCGCATGTTTTGCCGTTAAGTAACCATGCATTCATTTCTTTATATTGTTGCTGATAAATGTGTACTATTCTGTGAATGTCTTTAAATTGTTAAATTGTTTCTGTAATTTCAGTATTGTATTGTTCTTTGACATTGCAATTATTTATCTTGTAATTATTCAAATTATTGTTGTTGTATTCACATAAATTGTGTCTATGTAAAAACTATTGTAAGCGTCTGCCGTATGTAACTGCCTCGTCTAATTTATTCATATTGTATTTTATATTTTATTCATTTTGTAAGTAAGCATGCACAATTCTTTATTTAAAATTATGACATACATGTCATAGCTGGGCTGCATTCAGCATCTGGTTTGCTCATACATTGTTACATATTGTAAATTCCTGAAACTTCAGGAATAGCATGTCTAGGTCAATACATGCCGCCCTGCTGAATATACAATAGAACATGCAACTACAACATGTTCAACAACAATTTTGTTCATGATGAACCTCCGTTCATGCATTAAACATTGTATAATTATGTATTTTTCTTTCATGTTTTATAATGTTACATACTGCACACACTTGTGTCAGAAATATTGTTAACCAGACTTATTCGTATATGAAACAGCTGTTCGCCAACCTTGGCCTACAATCGCCTATCTACAGGCTTATCTTATGCATGCTTATCACTAAACTAGCGGCAGACTGCCGTTATCTAATCTCAACTCAAGGTTCAACTTAGCCTTGAAGCTAACCATCGCTAGTAAGAACTGTACTCTTTTAAATTAAATTGTAAATGTATTCTAATTTATTAAAAAATGTATTAAAAAATCTTTTTGATTTTTGACGGGCAGCTTATGGACGGTAGCGCGATTATTTTATTTTCTAGGTTGGCTAATCTGATTTATATCGCGCATCAATTTTTGCGTGGTTGTACCTTGCACAGTGCGTATAAAACGCTCGCGGCGGTAGTACCGAGCCGAGCACACCTTTCGCTGTCATTTATTCTCGTTTTAATGTAGGCCGTAGGCCGCACATTTGTACTTATGGCCAATTAGCGCCATAATTATCATCAATTAAATAATACACAGTGCATAGCTAGCTTCCTCGGCGTTCGGTTCGCCGAATCATTCGCTGTCAATTAGTGTCGACATTAAATGTAGGCTTTAGGCCTTTGTATTCTCGATTATGGCCGACTAGGCCCTCTTCATGATTAGCTAAATTCATACTAATTCGCAACATGCAGTATTAGCCAGCCTCATTCAAATTTATAGCTGTAATGTAATTATTCAAAATATTAAAATTATTCGTATACAGTCCACTTCTTGTTATTTCTTAATGCAGAATTAATTCATTTTACACATCATCTCAATCACTATGGAAGACCAGCCAACAGAATATTTAATTCAAGAAGCATACATTTAGCCCACTTGGGCCCAATTAATTAACACTTCCTGTCCACGCTTGTGGAACATTATTTCATTCAACAGTTTCGGTCCACTTGGACCGGGACTAATCATCTGTAATCTTGGGGTTTGTTATTAACTCTTCTTAATACCTTCTTCATAACTATATTTTAATTCAGACTTACTTCTTTTTGAATGACATGTTTTCTATTTATATAATATTGTTCAAAAAATTCCTTTTTCTTTACAAGTGTTTTCTCTTCAAAATTGGTTATAAGTTGTTCTTATTTTGATTTAGAATTTATTGGATTTATTCATAATATTTCTTTATGGACTCCTGATTGTATGTTCCCTTAATCTTTTTCGTGACAGGGTTCATTATTTCATAGGTATTATTATCATTATTTTTTGTTATCACATATGGCCCAGTATATAATAATAATAATTTTTTCGTTATTCCTTCTAGAGTGCTGGGTAGCTCCCTGTTTCTTATTAATATTTTCTCGCCAATTTGGTACTTAATTGGTTTTGGATTATTCTTTTCATATTTATTTTTCTTCATTTCCGCCTTTTCCATTATCCTGTTATAAAATTTTAACATTTTCAAACTGATATTCTGGGTTTGTTGGGAAATTTATGATATCCTGGATTTCCCTAGGTGGAAGCCTTTCAAACATAACAGTATAGGGAGTATTTTCGATGGATTGATGGTAAGATATATTGAGGACTTCTTCGGTCAGTGACAAGTATTCGTACCACCTTCTCTGTTGGTCATGACAGTAAGTTCGGAGTATTCTGCCAACTTCCCTTAATACACGTTCTGCCGGATTGCTGCTGGGGTGGTATACTGAAGTCTTATATGTTCTAATGTTGTGTTTTAGAAGCTTATTTCTCCATTTGCTTCCCTTGAATTGCGTACCATGATCGGTGATAATAGATGACGGTTTACCAATCTCTGTTATGTAATGTCCAGTGACTATTTCCAGAATTTTCTTGGTTGTGGCTCTGCTAATAGCGTAAAGTTTAGTATATTTAGAAAAGTGATCAAAAATAATAATTATGAATTTATATCTATGGTTCCCTCCACTGCGTGGGAATGGTCCACATATATCCAGAAATACTTTCTCCAGCTTATATTTGGATGTGATAGGGATCATGACTCCCTCCTTCTTATCATTGTTATGTTTAACCATCTGGCAGATGTGACATGCTTGGATTGATTTTTGCACCTTTCTGTTTATATTTTTTATGTACACTTGTTCTTCCAGGGCTTTGACGATTTTTATGGCTCCCATGTGTCCATATCTTTCGTGGTAATCCAAGATTAATTTGTTTTCCACAGCTGTGGGAATTACTAATTTCCAGTTTATTTGATTAGGGGTAACTTTAATAAATAATCGATCATCATGTATACAGTAATATTTTGTAATAATTTCATCAGCATTTTGCACCTTCTGGCATATGTTTATTAATTTGGGATCCGATTTTTGGTGTTGATTAATTTCATTTGTGATAATTTCTAAATCCTTCCTACTCTTAATGATATTGTACACTTTTGCAATCTGTTCCTTTTCTCCCTCGAACGATTGGTCTTGTATGTTTATTCGGGACAAGATATCGGCTGCTATGTTCTTTCTTCCAGGTATATATTCCCAATCGATGCAATACTCTTGCAATGCAAGGACCCATCTAGTTAGCCGGCCATGACTAAGCTTACATCGTTTTAGAAATGAAATTGATTTATGGTCACTCCTTACGGTCACTGAGTATCCGAGTATGTATATGTAAGTTCTAAACTTATTGCATGCGTACACTACACTTAGCAGCTCCTTCTCGGTAACATTATAGTTGCGTTCGCAGTTGTTCAGCACTCTACTGGCGAAGCTGATTACCATGTGATGTCCTTCTTCATCTTCTTGATATAGAGTAGCTCCTAAACTAACATTGCTCGCATCACAATTTAAATAAAAGCGTTTGTTAAAATCAGGGTGGTACAACATAACCGCCTCTAGAAATTTTTCCTTGATTAATTGCAGAATTTTATCTTGTTCTGGTCCCCATGCCAATTTGTCTTTTGATGATAGTTGTTTTTGAAATTTGGCAGTTATTTCCGAATAATTATCTTGGAATTTGCGGTAATAGTTACAAATTCCAAGAAAGGATTGTAGCTGTTTTCTATTTTTTGGAGTAGGGAACAGTTGAATTGCTTCTACTTTTTCTGTTGAAGGTGTGATACCCTCCTCAGACAAATTAAAACCTAAGAACTTTACTTGGTTGGCGATAAATTTAGATTTATTCAGCTTGAGTGTTATGTTATTTTCGGACAATTTTCTCAGTACCTGTTCCACCCGCTCGCAATGTTCATCCCAATGTGAAGAAGTTATGAGTAAGTCATCTACGTAGACTGTAGTGAATTGCAGTGTTTCTTGTCCCAATACTTGGTCCATGCATTTTACAAATATAGCAACAGAGTTGATTAATCCGAAAGGTAACCTTTTAAATTGATAGTTCCTTCCGTCAAAAAGGAACGCCATGTATTTTCTACTATCTGGGTGTAACTCAACCTGCCGGTGTAACTCAACCTGCCAGTATCTGCATACCATATCCCAAGTACTGATGTATTTAATGCTGTGGAATTTCTTTAAGATTTCTTCGTTTTCGCCCGGGGAAGTCCTATCATTGATGATCATTTTATTTATTTCCCTAGCGTCCAGGCAAATTCTCACCTTTCCGTTCTTTTTCGGGATTGCCACTATGGGACTGGTATAGGGTGATTGACTGTATTCTATTATGTCATCCTGAATCATACGATTAATCTCTGCCCGAACTTCGTTTTTTATTGAATAAGCTATTGGGTAGGATTTTCTACGAAAGTCCACTGGTTCTTTAAAATTTATCACACACTGATAGCCTTTTACTTTACTTGGAGCATTGGAGAATATGTGTTTGTATTTATTATTGTGACGGTACGAATTTGTGAGCCACCCCAGTTTAATTTCATATTAATTCAAATCATCAGTTTAAGCACTTTCCAAATTGCCAGACTTTCACCTGTAAGGAGCCTCCAGTACAGCAATGCAACACACATACAGTCAGACAAAACAACTGCCAGACGCATTGCGTAATCACATAGCAGCAGCTTTGTGACACAGTCTGCAGTGTGTCAGTAGAGAGTGAACAACAGACAGCCAGCATCAGACAGTAACGTTTGTGGTTTAAAATTAAACAGTGGCCTCGGGCGCAAGATAGGCCGAAAATAATCTAATCGGCCTATCAAGTAAAGTGTTAACGCGCAGTTTGCCAAAAAAATGTGCTTGCGAACAATGTAAGCTGACCGATTGAAAAGAATAGTGCTGTCATTTGTGAAACAGCCTTAACATTTGTGATTGAGAAAATAATCCAAGTTAAACAGTATAAAATCAGTTTTCGGAGTGTTCTACAAACAAAAAGTGCGTAACACGTGGTGGCGGAAATTGTGGATTGCATTGACCAGATGAGTAGCCAACTAAAGAACATAATCAATTGAATAAAATCAAACACCATTTTTAGTAATTTCCTTTGTCATGTATAACGTATTAAATTTCAAACGAGATCTCTAAGGGAAAAAATTTACTACTGGTTCATAATAGTTTGTTAGAGGCTAGTTGATTAAGAAATGTTTATTTTATTAATTCATAAAATTTCACCTTAAAATAAATTCAGATTTTATTTAATATAAAGTATGTGTTAGAGTAAGTCATTACGCCATAACCATTTCCTAGTTTTCTGTGCTGAAAACCTCGTCTAACGTTCTTTGGGATTTTTCTGAGTTGTATTATAGTCAGATAGCGGGATTTTTATAAGGGCAAGTGTGTAGAATGGTTTCGATATTAAACCAGAAAATATCGTGGCGACCTTGGGTAATTTTTAAAGGTAAGTTTTACGGGGACCATGACGGTAAGTAAAATTCTGGCAGCGGTGAGTATTTTTTGATGAGTGTATTATATGTAATTATAAAAAGGTACAAGGCGAGGACCTTCACAGCGACGCCCCTGCCAGGATGTTCGTATAAATATTATAGGAGCTAGACCTGTTTTAAAGCACAGAAAGTAGGATTTGGTAACGGCGTATTTGTAGAAATAATCGTATATATATTTACGTTATAAAAGGTTATGTTTTGATAAAGGGTTATTGTGTTTACTTGTCCTGTTGACAATGATTGTGTTAGGTGTTTTGATTTTATAGGATAATAGTGGTTTTTTTATATATAAAGGGTATATTAGAAATAACATTTTGAACATGGCCGAGGCACGTGAAAATAAAAACTATCATATGATAGAGAATAAGGTAAATAATGATGATATGAGTAAATCTGATTATTTTTTAAATATAATGAATATGTTGCGAATGATTGATAAAAAATTAGATGAGAGGGCGGAAATTTTGAATGAACATTTTGATAATATGAATAAACGTTTTGACGAAAGGGACAAAATGTTAGATGAATGGTCGCGGGAACTAGAGACAGACCGATATAAAGAGAGTACAGAAGTTGAATTAAAACAGGTGAGTGATAACGATAAGGAATTAATAAATAACAGTGACCAAATAGTGGGTGATGGTGATTACAATTCTGAGGTAAGTGGTAGTACTACCAGTAATTATAATGATGAAATAACATTAAATAAGAACAATGATTATATAGTTGAAAATGGGGTATCTAAGAATGATACGGTAAGTAATAGTGGTGAAATTAAAAATGTGGTGTTAGAGTGTAAGGTTGGGAGCAGAGAAAGTGTGGATGAGGTTATAGGTGTGTGTGTAGAGAGGTTAAATGGGCAAAGGGCAGATGTTCCCCAAGTTTATGGTGAAACAGAGTTTTCACGGGTGTTTAATGAGGACAGAGTTTCCTCCGGTATTTGTATAGAAGACAAGGTGTCTTCAAGCAGTCCCCTAATTTTTTGTAAACCTGGAAAAGCCAGGAAGTGGTATAGTAAGTTTGTTGTGCCCTTTGCATGGAGTGAAGTAGGTCAGTGGTGTTGTGATAGGTATTGTGATGAAAGTGATTATGAGAGAGAGAAAGAGTTAGAGTGGTTCATGTAAATAGAGGTTATGTAGAGCTGATAGAGAAGATGGATATTAAGAGAGTTATGATAAATAATGTAGACATACCTTGTGTAGTAGTAGACAATGATTATATTGATGATAAATGTGTACCTGTAGGAAGAATTAGTGTACTTGTAGTGGAGGAATATGATGAGAAAATAAATTACCTGGGTGTAACAACAAATATTCACGGAGGCTGGATAAAAACAAATAATAGTGACAAGTCTTATGGAATAATAAAAGGGAAAATGAATGACATAGAGGTAATGGTTTATGATAAGAATAATAATAATAAATTGGATGTAAATAAAAATCATTTATGCTATAAATATGTAAGATACCTTTTTGACGATGGAGGCTAGACCATAAAACAATAAAAGACAGTTAAATTTTTGTTTTAAGGATGTTGACTTAGCTGATTTGAACATTGAAATATGATAACTGAATAAATAATGAAGTAGATTTGTAAACTGAATAAATAATGAAGTAGATTTGTAAATACATGTGTAGTGAAATTAATTGTATGTATTATAAAATGTTGAATGGTTGGTATGAAATAACATTGTTGTTAAATGTTTCAGAGGTTACACGGAGATATTGGTGTGTGTGTGTGGTGTGTATTTTGTATTCATGTCAATAAGTGGATTGTAAGTATAAAGTTCATAATACTAATAGATAGAATAAAAAGCTTACAGGTGTGAAAAAATGTTGATTCAATAATATGAATTGAGATAATAGCATTAAATAGAAATTGTAATTAAAAGAGAAATAATAACTGAAAGGTGAATTAAAAGTATATTTGGTTGAACTGTAAGAAATAGACATTGATAAATATGTTATCTAAAAAATTTATAAAGACTGAAAAGTACAGGTGTTAACATGATGTAACCAGAATGTTTATACTATGTGAGTCTTGCAGACTAGTGTTTATATAAACAGGTGTGGTATGTTGAGACTAATGTCTGGAGTCACGCTTGGTGACAATAACAAAAAATGTAGTCTGCTGAATCAGTATCTTGAGTAAAACCCTATTGTGATAGAAAAGAATTGAAATTAAATTTTTTTACAGACCAAACAATAATGAGGCCATTACTGTAACTTTTGAGATTAATTGAATTAATTAAAATAAATTAAATACAATTAAACTAATTTAGTAATAAAATTAATAGAAACGATTTTTAACAATGAACTTAACTTTATTTTCATTTAAATTCAAATTGGAATTATAAATTAAATGCTCATTGATGCCAATAATGATTAAAATATTTATTTAACACTGAGAACTGAGGGAAAATGTTCAGGATGAGATAGTATTTGGAAAATAAGATGGGTATATTACTGTCCATATAGACTTTACACATGTCATGAATTTTGTCCTACATACATATATAGTAGTTAAGAATATTTTGTATAATTAATGTGTCATTTTGGTTGGGCAACATTGTATGGGGAATATTATTCAATTTAACTGGAATTTATGTGTATCATTGTAAACCAATATTGTTTATTATATTATTAATATTACTAATATATATATATTATTAATATTATATTTTTGTTGGGTCTATAATATAAAATGAGCCAGTACGTTGTCAATGAACCAGTACGGCTAAGAGGAAACAAACCAGTCGTGGGATATGGAGTGATGGAAGGCCGTTTGTCAATGTTTAATTACATGTTTTAAAGTCAGGCGATACTGGGGCGGGTATCTGTCCGAGCTTATGGTGGTGGGATCTTGAGTAGAGAAGTCCCGTAAGATCGGATGGGTGCTGTCGCAGTCGCCAGACTAGGGGGGTAAGAACCCATGATGTAGTAGAGTGTTCAGGGGGGTTGCGGCGCCATATCCTCACTGATCCTCTTAGGTTTAGGCAATAAGAGTTTGAACGCTTCGGCCTTCAATCTCTTATTGGGGGGGTATTGTGACGGTACGAATTTGTGAGCCACCCCAGTTTAATTTCATATTAATTCAAATCATCAGTTTAAGCACTTTCCAAATTGCCAGACTTTCACCTGTAAGGAGCCTCCAGTACAGCAATGCAACACACATACAGTCAGACAAAACAACTGCCAGACGCATTGCGTAATCACATAGCAGCAGCTTTGTGACACAGTCTGCAGTGTGTCAGTAGAGAGTGAACAACAGACAGCCAGCATCAGACAGTAACGTTTGTGGTTTAAAATTAAACAGTGGCCTCGGGCGCAAGATAGGCCGAAAATAATCTAATCGGCCTATCAAGTAAAGTGTTAACGCGCAGTTTGCCAAAAAAATGTGCTTGCGAACAATGTAAGCTGACCGATTGAAAAGAATAGTGCTGTCATTTGTGAAACAGCCTTAACATTTGTGATTGAGAAAATAATCCAAGTTAAACAGTATAAAATCAGTTTTCGGAGTGTTCTACAAACAAAAAGTGCGTAACACGTGGTGGCGGAAATTGTGGATTGCATTGACCAGATGAGTAGCCAACTAAAGAACATAATCAATTGAATAAAATCAAACACCATTTTTAGTAATTTCCTTTGTCATGTATAACGTATTAAATTTCAAACGAGATCTCTAAGGGAAAAAATTTACTACTGGTTCATAATAGTTTGTTAGAGGCTAGTTGATTAAGAAATGTTTATTTTATTAATTCATAAAATTTCACCTTAAAATAAATTCAGATTTTATTTAATATAAAGTATGTGTTAGAGTAAGTCATTACGCCATAACCATTTCCTAGTTTTCTGTGCTGAAAACCTCGTCTAACGTTCTTTGGGATTTTTCTGAGTTGTATTATAGTCAGATAGCGGGATTTTTATAAGGGCAAGTGTGTAGAATGGTTTCGATATTAAACCAGAAAATATCGTGGCGACCTTGGGTAATTTTTAAAGGTAAGTTTTACGGGGACCATGACGGTAAGTAAAATTCTGGCAGCGGTGAGTATTTTTTGATGAGTGTATTATATGTAATTATAAAAAGGTACAAGGCGAGGACCTTCACATTTTTTTTTATGACCTTCACAATTTTAATTAAATTTTCGGCCTGTACCTTACTTACTTGTCGACAAGTTTTTTCCCTTTGGAATTCTCGGATCTCTTCTAACTTACTCTGCCACAGTTCGGGATCGTCGTCCTCATATTGAATGACTTCTTGGATTTTATTTTTCTTACAAAAATAGCTTTTTATGGCCTGACATTTGTTGTTAACTGGAACGGTTCTGTTAGCATCTACCAATTCGGCTGTCCATAATCCTTCTTCGGATGTTAAAGATATTATGCCTTTATGTAAGTCAATTACTGCGGAATGCTGTCGCAATATATCGCATCCAATCAACACATTGAACGGTAATCCCGTCGCGACCAAGAATCCTATTGGTATGGTTATATTATTATTGGTAAGATCGAGCAATACTTGTTTTTTAACTGTTTTATTTTGCCGTCCAGTGGCTCCGATAATTATCACATTATTAACAGGTAAGGTCGGTATAGGCAACTGGCCTTCTCGCTGAATTTTTTTCCAGTTCAGTACTATCTATCAACGAGATGTTGGATCCAGTATCTATCATTATGGTAGATGGTATTCCATTTAATTTGGCTGTTACGTATATAATTTCATTATTACTATACTGTGTACATGATTATTATCCTCTTCCAATAAATCTTCTCTAATATTTTTTAAATAGTGGTTATTGATTATAGTTATGGTATTATTATTCGTAGTTTTATTTACAAGTCGTTGTTCCCCAAGATTACGGTTCAGTGAAGGGTATTCCTCATTTTTCACTGCCTCTATTAGTTTAAATGAGGGCTTCCCCCATCTTCTCTATTTTCATTTGAATTATTAGGTTGATTTTGTACAGGTTCGGTGCGGTCCTCTGCATTAGGTTCCGCTATCCTATAATTTCTTTCAGGTTGATAGTTGTCTTCACGCCGGGACTGATTATAATGACTGTCATATCGGTGATTCCTTGGGTAATACCGTCGCTGATTGTTTTGAGGCCTGGAATAAATATAATTAACATTGTGCCTATAATTATTGGGTCGTCTGTCCCCATCTCCTCTATTATTGCGACTGTCGCGGTAATTATAAGGATTATTGCCACGATAATTATAATTCCTGGTATTATTATTCGAGTGATCGTTCTGTGTCCTATTTGCGTTAACATTCTGAGCGGGTCGATTGTGATCATTATTATGAGAATTGGTTTGTGGCTCATTATTCTACTTCTGGTATTTATAATTTAACATTCTGTTTCTTTGATATTGGTTCTCGTGCTCATAATTCTCAAGGAATTTGGCCATGGCTGAAATCGTTTTGATCTGGCTACACATACATGCATTCTTTATCCCTTCCTCATAATGGTAGGATAGCTGTATCACCAAACATTCTTCAGGAATTCTGGGCTCTAAATTCCTTGCCATACATACTTTTCCGAGGAAGTATGAAGTAGGAGACTGTCCTATGTTCGTTTCGTATTGGCCGTTGCTCAAATTATTTCTAATCATGTTCTGGGTCGACTCCGACCAATATTTCTCTTTAAATTGTTTTTTGAATTCGGTCATGTCCGGTATATCCGGGCGCACCGCTGTCCACCAATTATCATAGGTATCTTTAAATGTCTCATCAATCATACCGCGTATAATACTCCAGCGGTTTTCTCTATTTCTTGCGATCATCTCTTCCAACCTCTTTAAAAATTCTATCGGATTACGCTTGTAATTACGAAAATTAATCGACTCCCGGTTATCATGGTTATTTGTATGACTATGCTGGCATGTCCTATCCCGCCATGAATCTACTTCTTGTAACTGTAGTTCGCGTCTACCAATTTCCTCTATTTTATTTTTACTGGTATTAATTTGACCTTCCATATTGTTTAAATTGCCATATACTCTTTCGAGTCGTTCACCCATGTCTGTCTGTATTTGCGTAATACCTTCCTTATTCTCCTCCCGTACCTGATGTACTTCGTTTTTAATTTGCTCATATTTTCCGACAGTTTCCTGTTGGATTTCCTCGACCATTGTTTTACTCTCAATTTGTATGTCATTAATTTTATTTTGTAATTCCTCACGAGCCTGTATTATTGTTTTCTTAGTTTTTTCTAACCTTTCATTTGTTTCGGCTATTTCTAATTTCCTTTCCTCATTATTTTGGTCTACTTTTTGGTTAATTGTCACGTGGATATTTTCCATTCTTTCATTAATCTGCTTTAAATTTTCTTCATGTATTTGTAGGATGTCTTCCTTCATTTGTTTTAAATCCTCCTCATTCCTGTCAAATCTTTCGTTAATTTGTTTTGAGGTTTCTTTAATTTCCTCATTGGTTTTATCGACTTTTTCCTCCTGTTTTTTAAATTGTTCCTCCTGTTTCCTAAATTGTTCCCTTAAGTTTTCCTTATTTTCCTCATTTATTTTATCGAATTTTTCCTCCTGTTTCCTAAAATTCTGTCTATTGCTTTCCATTATAATCCTCAACAGCTCCTGCATACTCATGTCTTCCTTTTTGTTGTATTTATCTGGTTGGTCCCCTTGGGCATCTTCTTCAATTACTTCCTTTTCCTTGTCCGTAATTATTACAGTTTCCGTTATCTCGTTTGTCTGTTGTTCCATTTCACTATCTGTTATTATTTCTATTTCCTGTTCTTGTTCACCTTCTTCCTTCTCCGTATCTTCTGCCCTCATCTTTGATCTACCTCTGGTATTAGGCATTTTGATTCTCCCACAGTTGCCTGCTCTGGGTAAGTAACATTACTATAATTATAGTTACTTAACTTAAGCCCTACGCTAGTTGAGCGCCAATTTGTATTGAGACGAGTACGTGCGTCTCGTTGTGTCACGCAGTGTAAGCCAATTTGTTAATAAGAACGGGTATGCTTCTCTGTCTCTCCTCTCTTTGGTCGTGTTAATTTAACTCAATTTCTGAGATATCTGGAGTTGGGGAATATAGTAATCTCGTTAACTAATATTAAATTATCTCTCTAATTAAAATACCAGTGTTAGTGTGACTGTAACTTAAATAATTTGTGTTTTATTCTATAATCTCGCTCAGCCCTAGTATACCTTGCAGAGAATTATGTAAATTTCGTATTTAATGCTCTTCTCTTTGGTGTCGGAGAATTCCGCAACAAGCGCTGTAGTTCCGGGACAACGAAACTTATAGGTTAATTCACTGTTTACGGTAACCAATTATTATACACTTAGTCAGTTACTTTTTATTCCCAACTCATTAAATAATACCCCAAATAATAAGATTTTGAAATTATATAAGGTTTCTTTATTTATTCACTCCATTAACATTAAATAGGATTGGTTCTAATTGGCATACAAAGGCTATATGTTGCGTGAATCGATTATTGTTCGGTCCAATACTTTATTTTATATTCAGTTATATAATTTGTTTTTTTTTATAATTAATTTAGTTCAGGGTGTGAAGGTTCTTGTAACTGTGGGGAAGATTAAAAATACATAGATAAGAATGCAAGATATTACAAATTTGAAGTGTTGTGTTGTTAATATGATTTATACAATTATAATTTACCAGACTAGAACGAAGCAACTCGGGTAGGCAGTTGGTTGATAACCTCGTCACTCAGAATGGATATGATGTTCGATATTCCTTTCTTCGGCTCAATAATGTGGAATCCTTGTCCTGGTTACCTCGGAAATACAGCTCCCTTGGTTTATTTATGGCCAGACTGGTGGTTGTTCTTCTGCAAATTCTGGATCCAAATACGTTCTTCTATCGTATGAAGTAACTAGTGATGTTCCATGTATTTAAAAGGTTAGGAGTTCCAATGTGTTGTGTAGTATTAGTTGTTACACAGTTGACTCTTTATATTGGATTAATATTTCATTAATTCTTTTTCTTACATTGGACAATTCAAGTCCTTCCTTGTGTAAGTCAATTACTGATTATTATTATTAGATGATACCAATATACAATCTGGTTATGGGTTGTTGGCCTGATTAATCCAAATAATTATTTATATATCATGATAGGTAACGGTATTGAAATAAATTATAATATTTTAGTTGTATTAACCAATTTTTCTGGGTTTTAATCTCGTCACGTTCAGATCATAAAAAGCAATAATTGAAATCAACAACTTCTATTCCTTCCTGTTGTCCTTAGCAACACATTTATTTTTCTTCCTTTTCAATGTTTTGTATATAGTGATTATTTCATATATTTTTCTTCCATTCCTTATTAAAACTTCCATCGTATCGGAATATAACTTTATCTATAGTTTGTTTATTAATTTCTACATATATTCTGCTGGTTTTTTTTTTATCTTAGTCTGTTTCTTTTATATTTATTATTTTTTCGATATCAAACGTTATCAATCAATATCATGGCATTATGGCATTATCATTATTTGTTTAAATTGAGTTGGTTTATTATATATTATTACTTATCAAATGTTTTTCCTAGCTCCTTGAACTGTATTCATTAATTATTATTAACTTCTGTACCTAACCTTTATGTTATGAGTGGTTATATAGTGTTATTGGCTGTTAGGCCTTTTATTGTATATGGACCTACCTTTGATTATAACTGGTGAACAACTATAGCCTTTTTACATAAGTTCATACATATAATCAAACCTTAACTATTAACATTCACACAAACAATTATTCTTTTCAGAACTAATAACAATTTTATCTTGATCTATGGATCACATATAATAAAATTGAGATCCATTAACACTAATTAACTGCTTTCCTACACCCTTCTATAACAGTAATCGAATAATACATTTTTGCTTCATTACTTTCCATTAATTCAACAAGTAATTTGCATAATATAACATAAACTTTAACATAACATTCATGGTAACAAAATAACATCATTTAATTCAGAATCCTTACTTACTATTACTATAATGTAAATTATTGTCTCGCTTTTATCTAATTTCATTGTCATTTACTTTGACATTTTCTGTACTAGTTTCTTTCTTACAATTCTTATCAGTATAATATATTTATTTACGTTTCACTGAACATGGATTTCTTACTATTGTCTATTTTACAGGTTTGTTTTTTATTGTTATCTCTACCTTGCATCCTTATTCATTTTTATATATAATTATAAATGTAGTTATTAGACCTTTGTATTATCATGGGAGTTAAATATTGATCTACTTATTATTTTGCTAATATTCTATTTATGTAACATTGAGGACTGCATTTCTGTGGCGTTACAATATATATATACATATATATATATAAACTTTCACTATGAACTTACTATGATTTTATTTCCCCAAACGTTTCAACATGGTATACGTCTTCTTCAGTGGGAGTAAATACTGAATGTCTTTACAGAGTAACGGTTATGGGTTGTAGGTATGTGTGGTGGGGGTTGATGGTGGGAGGGAATTGGCACTGGGGTTCAGTAATACAATATAACAAATATAATAGTAATACAATATAACAAAAATAATTAATAAAAAGTTTAAACGCGTAATCCTAGAGCTACTGAATGTAATATGTACGTGGGTAATGTTGAGAAGACGGAGATGTTTATCCTGTAACAAGTGGAATGACATGTCAATGGAATGTGAAGTGTTTGCAACAGAGCTCCCCTCCCCGCCGTTGGCTATGCATACCAAGTGTAACGCGCGACAACGCTGTTGGGTGAGGGGCGGGGAAGAGCTGTTACTATTGTGTCACCTCGAAGCTTACAATGCTATGTCCCGTACTATAGTAGTGTGTAAATAAGGAAATTCACAGTTTAGATTCTCTCTAGAAGTGCTGTATTAACACTATTTTGAACAATTATTAATTTTAAACTAAAAACAACAATACTTTGTAGATCTAACTTGTCTAATAAACTTTCTGTGTATGAAATATTTTGAAAGAAGGCACTGCACAAAGTCCAACATCACATTCTGTACGCTGGTATCTTGACTCTTTTCTTATTTTATGTTCTGAGTACACAACACACCTTCTACTAGGACTCATTTCTTCTCTATTGTGGAAATATGTTTTGGAATGTGGTGCTGATGAAATCGTAGCGTATCAGTTTCAAGGGAAGTTCTTCCTCATTTTACCTTTTGTTTTTCTATGATCTTTTCAACCAAAGCCTCGCTGAATTCAACTGCTGTAATTTTTTCACCACATTATACATGAATAATGTGAGCATTACAGGAAATTCGGGTAACTTTGCCCCCAGGGGGAAACTTTGACCTCCTATCATGATTTTTTTTTACTGAATATGCCATGCCTTCAGAATTGGAGATTTTGTTTTAACTTTTGTAGCAGTTGGCAGCCGTGTTAATCAGCTGTGAAAAAAAAACAACAACAAGAGTTTCTGGCCAGATGGTCAGCCATTGCAGTTTTAGCAGCACATGGTTTTTAGCCTATTTTGGATAGGTGTTTTCCTTTTTACTTCCATATTTCCTTAAGGAATGGAAGTATGGTGATGGCAAAAAAAATCGTGTTCGAGATTATTGCAGATTCTGATTCTACTACACTCAAAACATGAAAAAAAGTCGTTTTCCGAAAAGTGTCTGTGTGTGTGTGTGTGTGTCTGTGTGTCTGTAGATTTTTTTTCTATGGCAAACGATAACTGCCACAAATTCAAACAGAATCAAATAATTTTTTGCATACAGCCCTGATATGTAGAGGACTCGCGACCTATTGTTTTTGGTGAAGATCGATTGAAGGAAAGGGGTAGTTTACCTGCAACGGTTTTTTTTTATCAAGGGAAATTTTTTTTTTTGGCAAACGATAACAGCCGCAAATTCAAACATAATCAAATAATGTTTTGTATACAGCCCTTAATTGTAGAGTTCTCAAGACCTTTTGTTTTTGTTGTAGAGTTCTCAAGACCTTTTGTTTTTGGTGAAGATCGGTTAAGGGAAAGGGGTAGTTTACTTGTAACGTTTTATGTTTTAACAAGGGTATTTCCTATGGCAAACGATAACAGCCGCAAATTCAAACAGAATCAAAAGATTATTTGCATACAGCCCTAAATTGTAGAGTACTCGAGACCTATTGTTTTTGGTGAAGATCGGTTAAGGGAAAGGGGTAGTTTACTTGTAACGTTTTGTTTTAACAAGGGTATTTCCTATGGCAAACGATAACGGCCGCAAATTCAAACAGAATCAAAAGATTATTTGCATACAGCCCTAAATTGTAGAGTTCTCAAGACCTATTGTTTTTGGTGAAGATCGGTTAAGGGAAAGGGGTAGTTTACCTACAACGTTTTTTTAACAAGGGTATTTTTTATGGCAAACGATAACAGCCGCAAATTCAAACAGAATCAAATAATTTTCTGCATACTGCCCTGATTTGTAGAGTACTCGCGACCTATTGTTTTTGGTGAAGATCGGTTGAGGGAAAGGGGTAGTTTACCTGCAACGGTTTTTTTTATCAAGGGAAATTTTTTTTTTGGCAAACGATAACAGCCGCAAATTCAAACAGAATCAAATAATGTTTCGTATACAGCACTAAATTGTAGAGTTCTCAAGACCTATTGTTTTTGGTGAAGATCGGTTAAGGGAAAGGGGTAGTTTACCTACAACGTTTTTTTAACAAGGGTATTTTCTATGGCAAACGATAACAGCCGCAAATTCAAACAGAATAAAATAATTTTCTGCATACTGCCCTGATTTGTAGAGTACTCAAGACCTGTTGTTTTTGGTGAAGATCGGTTGAGGGGAAGGGGTAGTTTACCTGCAACGTTTTTTATCAAGCGTATTTTCTATGGCAAACGATAACTGCCGCAAATTCAAACAGAATCAAATAATTTTTTGCATACAGCCCTGATTTGTAGAGTACTCGCGACCTATTGTTTTTGGTGAAGATCGGTTGAGGGGAAGGGGTAGTTTACCTGCAACGGTTTTTTTTATCAAGGGAAATTTTTTTGTTTGGCAAACGATAACAGCCGCAAATTCAAACAGACTTAAATAATGTTTCGTATACAGCCCTGAATTGTAGAGTTTTCAAGACCTATTGTTTTTGGTGAAGATCGGTTAAGGGAAAGGGGTAGTTTACCTGTAACGTTTTATGTTTTAACAAGGGTATTGCCGATGGCAAACGATAACAGCCCAAATTCAAACAGAATCAAACGATTATTTGCATACAGCCCTAAATTGTAGAGTACTCGAGACCTATTGTTTTTGGTGAAGATCGGTTAAGGGAAAGGGGTAGTTTACTTGTAACGTTTTGTTTTAACAAGGGTATTTCCTATGGCAAACGATAACGGCCGCAAATTCAAACAGAATCAAAAGATTATTTGCATACAGCCCTAAATTGTAGAGTTCTCAAGACCTATTGTTTTTGGTGAAGATCGGTTAAGGGAAAGGGGTAGTTTACCTACAACGTTTTTTTAACAAGGGTATTTTTTATGGCAAACGATAACAGCCGCAAATTCAAACAGAATCAAATAATTTTCTGCATACTGCCCTGATTTGTAGAGTACTCAAGACCTATTGTTTTTGGTGAAGATCGGTTGAGGGGAAGGGGTAGTTTACCTGCAACGGTTTTTTTTATCAAGCGTATTTTCTATGGCAAACGATAACTGCCGCAAATTCAAACAGAATCAAATAATGTTTTGCATACAGCCCTGATTTGTAGAGTACTCGCGACCTATTGTTTTTGGTGAAGATCGGTTGAGGGAAAGGGGTAGTTTACCTGCAACGGTTTTTTTTATCAAGGGAAATTTTTTTTTGGCAAACGATAACAGCCGCAAATTCAAACAGAATCAAATAATGTTTCGTATACAGCCCTGAATTGTAGAGTTCTCAAGACCGTTTGTTTTTGGTGAAGATCGGTTAAGGGAAAGGGGTAGTTTACTTGTAACGTTTTATGTTTTAACAAGGGTATTTCCTATGGCAAACGATAACAGCCGCAAATTCAAACAGAATCAAAAGATTATGTGCATACAGCACTAAATTGTAGAGTTCTCAAGACCTATTGTTTTTGGTGAAGATCGGTTAAGGGAAAGGGGTAGTTTACCTACAACGTTTTTTTAACAAGGGTATTTTCTATGGCAAACGATAACAGCCGCAAATTCAAACAGAATAAAATAATTTTCTGCATACAGCCCTGATTTGTAGAGTACTCAAGACCTGTTGTTTTTGGTGAAGATCGGTTGAGGGGAAGGGGTAGTTTACCTGCAACGTTTTTTATCAAGCGTATTTTCTATGGCAAACGATAACTGCCGCAAATTCAAACAGAATCAAATAATTTTTTGCATACAGCCCTGATTTGTAGAGTACTCGCGACCTATTGTTTTTGGTGAAGATCGGTTGAGGGGAAGGGGTAGTTTACCTGCAACGGTTTTTTTTATCAAGGGAAATTTTTTTGTTTGGCAAACGATAACAGCCGCAAATTCAAACAGACTTAAATAATGTTTCGTATACAGCCCTGAATTGTAGAGTTTTCAAGACCTATTGTTTTTGGTGAAGATCGGTTAAGGGAAAGGGGTAGTTTACCTGTAACGTTTTATGTTTTAACAAGGGTATTGCCGATGGCAAACGATAACAGCCCAAATTCAAACAGAATCAAACGATTATTTGCATACAGCCCTAAATTGTAGATTTCTCAAGACCTATTGTTTTTGGTGAAGATCGGTTGAGGGAAAGGGGTAGTTTACCTGTAACGTTTTATGTTTTAACAAGGGTATTTCCTATGGCAAACGATAACAGCCGCAAATTCAAACAGAATCAAATAATGTTTTGCATACAGCCCTGATTTGTAGAGTACTCAAGACCTATTGTTTTTGGTGAAGATCGGTTAAGGGGAAGGGGTAGTTTACCTGCACCGTTTTTTTATCAAGCGTATTTTCTATGGCAAACGATAACAGCCGCAAATTCAAACAGAATCAAATAATTTTTTGCATACATCCCTGAATTGTAGAGGTCTCAAGGACTTTCGATTTTGGTGAAGATCGGTTAAGGGGAAGGGGTAGTTTACCTGCAACCTTTTACGTTTTAACAAGAGTAAAGTACTTGCAAATTTATTTAACCTTTTTGAAACCATGGTAATTGTTAAAAATAAAATAATTTTGTTGCCAGGCAATAAAATTAAAATTTTTTAATTTTAATGTAATATAATATTTTTCATTTAATACGGCAATAAAAAGGCAGGTAAGACACAAACACACAATTCACGTTATTTCTGGCCTCACTCATGTTTATTTTCTTACGTTTGCACGCTTTTTAAATGGAAAGTGCCAAAACCCACACCAACATAACGCGTGCAAGCCGAAAAAATGGCCATCAATTTGCTTACTGGCGAAGCTAGTAGTTAATGAATGGGTAGGCAAAAATCTTATCTTAAATTTTTTTTAAGGAATCACTAAAAGGACGGTGGGTCAAATCGGACGCTGAGGTAGAGTTTGCTGTAACCGAATGGTTCCACAAACAGCCGTAAGAATTTTACTAGCAGGGAATCTACAGGTTAGCGCAACAGTGGAACTCATGTCTTAATGTTATTGGAGACTTCTTTTAAAATCGTTGAATAAAAAATGCTTTACAGCTCTATACGTGTGTCTATTGAACAATCCTTGTATTAGTCATACACAATAATACAACTGATTGAACTTCAAATTTTTAAACTTGGTTAGTTTCTATATATATGTTTAATGTTACAAATAATTCAAATAACAATCTTGATCATCTGTTAGTTCAGCGGAATAACAGTGACACTTTTAATAACCGCATAAAATAAACACTTAGTAACAACACAGGCGCTTTAACTTAACTGTTTGGACCACAGAAGTGAGGCATGCCTCAACGCTCTATGTGTACAGCGCGGGACAATCCCCCCTCCCTACACTTCCCTATCACACCACTACATTGCTTACATACGATGTATACAAAAAACGCTGAGGCAAGTTCAGGTTGCCTCATTCGATTTAAACGAACTATGCCGAATCTCACCTGTCACCATCTAGCGGTCGCTCAATAAAGCACGTTTCGGTTTAATAAATTTGACAGTCACAGTAACAATGTATAATCTTTACGTTATGTAGTTCATACGTATTTATAATTTTTATTCTACAGAATTTGTTAGGGTAGGCATTGCCTCAATTGCCTCCATGTAACTTCGCCACTGATATATATGTGTACAACGTTATCGGCAACAAAGAAGTAGTTTTTGTTAAAATTCCTTCCCGGGATATTTGGCCGTAGTCCAATGTTTTCTACAAAACCAGACATTTCGGCAATGCCATCGACTTCCATCATCAGTGAAAATCGAGTGCGATAACGTGAGGTGGTATACGTTAGTGACCACAGTACTGTGGTTAAGGCTGAAGCAGTAAGTAGAAAGAAGTAGTTTCTATGGTAATATTTCATTTCAAAAATGATTTTAAATATAAATCTTAGAATATGGAAGTCATGTATGGTTCTCCATACCGATATTTGTTTAATAAGATGATGTTACAATTCCACTAAAAGTATGAAATATTGAACTGAAAGAAGATTAATTGAAAAAAGAAGAACACAATGAGTCAGGTAAGTCTTTTAAATAATTATTTTAAAATTACATTCCATAATAACCAGTAACCAAAGTCACCCAGTATCAGGGTAACTTTGACCCCAGGGTCAAAGTTAGACCAAGTAATTTAACGCATGGCACACCTAGATTTACCAATGTAAATAACCTATTTCAATGTACAGTATTTTAAAATCATGCAATGTAAACCTATTTCAAGACAAAATTTTTGAAAAATTTACTTTTAAAACTTAATAATAAGTTTTACTATTATTAAAATGTCAACAAGGATGTAAACAATAAACACATGATTATATTAATCAACAGGTGAGCATGTCGCGTGACGCGTGACTTCACGATCTACGGAATGATGGCCAGTCAAAAGACATTATTAGCATGTCAAAATGAACTATAAATTGTTATTACTCTTACAATGGCCAAAACCATATAATGACATACACTATATAACCATATAGTGACATAGGCCTAATTTTTTTTCTTTTTTAGGATCGCAAAAAAAGCTCATCCTCACTGGCGAGTCCTCAGGTAGGGATACAGCGATATGGATGTAACAGCCACTACACTCAAGATCAACTCAATGAAGCTCTGAGTAAAATAAAAGATGGATCTTTGGCCATCAAGAGGGCTGCAGCGATCTATGGTATACCCAGAAATACATTAAAGAACAAATTAAGAGGTAACCACTCCAATGATGTAGGGCGTCCAAAAGTTTTTTCACATGACGAAGAAGTAACTTTCAAAGAGCATGTCATGAAGTTGAGTGACATAGGTTTGCCAATTACGATGACTGATCTTAGATTTATAGTAAAACAGTACTTGGACACCCAAAAGAGAAAAGTGCCTTGCTTAAAAAACAACCTACCTGGATGGGAATGGGGAGACAATTTCCTTAAAAGACACAAAGACCTGAAGGCAGTTTTCGGACAGAACATTTCTCGGGCTAGAGCCAAAGTTGACTCTGAAACTATAAATAAATTCTTGGATAATCTTGAGAAGGAGTTAGCAGACGTCCCTCCTCAATGTATTTATAACTTTGATGAAACCGGATTTCATGATGACCCAAAGAAAAAAAAAACTTTTATTCAGAAGAAAAATTAAACATCCTGAGATAATTAGGATCTCAACCAAAGCTTGTTTAACTGTTATGATGTGTGGTAGTGCAGATGGAGAAGTTATGCCTCCTTATTTTGTGTTTAAAGCTAAAAACAAAATGTCTGACTGGCTACTCAACGGTCCTAAAGGGTCCAGATTGAATGTGTCTGACAGTGGCTGGGTGGATCTGGTTTTTTTTGAAGATTGGTTTGCTCAACATTTTCTACCAAAAGTTAGACATATCCCTGGAAGAAAAATTATAATTGGGGACAATTTGGCTGCCCACTTAAGCTTAAATGTTCTTAAGTTATGACAAGAAAACAACATTTCATTCATTTTTCTACCACCAAACTCAACACATTTCCTCCAGCCACTTGATATGAGCTTTTTTGCCCCCTTGAAATCCCACTGGTGTCAAGTTTTAAATGAGTGGAGGAATTCTGCACTAGGTAGAAAGCTCATTTCAATGCCCAGAAGTGTTTTTACCTACCTTATCAAGAAAACTTTGGACTTGTGTAAATCTAACGAGTCGGCAAATCTCATTGCTGGGTTTAAATCAACAGGGATTTTCCCTACAAATAGAGACAAAGCTCTAAGCAAAGTAAGAAGTGTTGCTGAACCTCAAGAAAACCAGAATCAAGTTTCCAAAGTAGTTGGAGATCAGTTTATAAACTATATTGAAACCATGCGAGCTCAGATAGTTGCCCCAAGTACTAGAGGTAAAAGATTTGCAGTTGCAGTAGAACCTGGCAAAAGTGTGTCCTTCGAGGAGTTGCAGGTAATGGTAGAAAACAGAACAAAGGCTGCAGAAGAAAGAAAGATGAAGAAAGATAACAAAAAATGTTCACAGAAAGTAGAATTGGAGAATGTTGCAACAAGTAGTGGAAAGCAAAGGGGCAGGCCAAAGAAGAAAGAAGAAGATAACCAAAAAGGTTTAACTAAAAATCAAGGTAGGAAGAGAGTTCGATACATTGAAAGTGATGAAGATGAAGATGACAAGATAAGAGTAGTTCTAGTGAATTAGAGTATCCAACAGGCCTTGAACATCAGCCTGACGTACCAGGCATAAACTCATCACTAACTAACATAGAAGAATTCAGAGCAGATGATTTTGTCGTGGTGAACTACGAAGGTTCCTTTTTCCCCGGTAAAATCAATGGTTTCCAAATAATTGATGAAGAAGTGAAGGTTTTGATTAGTGCCATGGCTATCAATGGAAAGAACTGGAAATGGCCAGACAACAAAGACGAAATCTACTACCATGAAAAAGACATTGTAAAGAAACTAAACCCATCAGTCATTGTGCCTGTGAATACTAGGGGTGACTTCAAAATTAATGACAGTTTTTTGAACGAGAAATGGTTTTTAAATTAAAAGACTTGAGACTGAGTGTTATAGTAGTTTATTTTTAAAGTATTTTACAATGTTTTTATTATAAATAATACACTTTTTAAATGCAATTTATCAGTTTTTTCCCTTTGTTAATGCTTCCCCGTGGCACGGTCGTTGGGAAACAGCAGGCCACTGTTTATTTAGTGATTGTAAAAAACTGTAGTATAGTCATATTTTTTGTAAAACAAGACTATTTACAACTACTGAAGGGGTCAAAGTTGGCCTACAAAATTAAATTTGAGCTAAAACATTAGTTTAAATGGGAAATTCGATTGGGGGGTCAAAATTACCCTAATAGTCAGGGTAACTTTGACCCCTATGTTTTTAATTTTTTTAAGGTACTTTGGTACTTTTAACAGGCTTTTTTATGCTTTCTACTAATTTTTCATCCTAACTCTCACTAAATAATACACTGCCAATGTTTCATACCAAATTGTTGACAAAATATTCTAGAAAAAACATGTGGAAAGGGGTCAAAGTTACCCGAATTTACTGTATATATATTCAAACACTTTTTGCTACAGTCTGTTTCTTGGTGTATATAATATATATTTTATAATGACTTTACCTCAAGACGTTTTCTCCTTATTTGGAACATGTTTCGGGAACCCTTGTGTTCCCATCTTCAGCTTCCTGATTTTGAGCCTTGTGATAAATATGTATATCATATTTATAAGATGATGAAACTCTTTTGTATACCATACTTTTTGCCTCTTTTGTTCAAGTGGGTAGGAAGACTACCATGTAAAACAAACATGATTTGAAACAAGTAGGCATGTCTAACATGAAATACAGCCTAACATAGCGGCAAAACGTGGAACTACCATTATACACAACCATGTCTGAATACTTAGAAAACAAAATAATGTTGGAGAAATCATAGCGAGATATATTCTCGTCAGTGGTACTTTTTTTTTGAACAAATCAACTGACATATTATCGTTGACACAAACCATTAAGCAGTTAATAAGACATGATAAATGAGTTAAGGTAATTCTAAATAATAATTATTATTATTATCATACTTAAATTTTAGTTTAAGTATATTACTTATAACCAGTGAGACTGTTCAAAAGTTTTTAAGGTAAGAGTGTACATTAATAATTGTCAGAGTCACTATATAGGCCTAAGTCAGTTTTTTCAAATTGGAAGGAGCCACTTTTTATAGGCAGATCTCTATATCATACACCTAGGTGACTGCTATAAATAAATAGTGAACTCAGTGTGTGTAGTCACTGTGCAGACTTAAATCGTCATCATGTTTTGCCGTGGAACACCCCCCTCCCCCCGGCTTATAATCTGATCACAGCCTTTGCTTTCTTGTCTTAATTTCTAATAGACTGTTAGTCTGTATTGCTGCCATCTGATATTCATATATATTTAGTTCTGTATATATTTACTCTAACCCCTATTGGGAAATGTATTCAAATACATTTTAATTATAATTAAATTTTAATTATTATATTGTTATGACATCACAGAACAATCTACATGTTTCTCGAACGATCCAGTGGAATACGGTTAAATGTTGTGGCGTATGTGATTTCAACATGTGCTCACGAGACTTTTCTGGAAGCCGCCAGCCGCGCGGACTGTGTCAAGGCCGCAATTAATTATATCGTAGTGCAGCGCTAACGCACAGTATGGAATAATCTAGTATTTGTGGGGGGGGGCATAAATACCAGTACTCAACGGCGTTCAGTTTCAGTTATAGTTGCGATATATTACAGTGCGGTTCGAGTTTATTGTCGGGCGATACTGTGTGCGTTCAAGTGGTTGTTAGTGAAGTGTTCTGTTTTATAATCGGGCGGTATAATTGTAATACATTTGTGTTTTATATTAGTTGACATTTTATTGCGTGTGAACAATTTTATTTGATTTGTTGTAAGAGACTGTGCTGTTAATTACGAACTGTTTAACTGTGAAAATTAAAGCTGATAATTAGTGACTTAATTGGTGTCTTGTATTTTGTTTTCCACTGTACCTACGACATCAAGTAGACCGTCATAACAATATTGTAAAAGAGTATTGTATGTTTTACATTGCAACAGACAAACTTGTACATATTTGAACTATTTGTCACAACTTAAACAAATTCTTGTCTCTTCCAGATGGGCTCAGTATCCTGTCTAATTAACAGTTCTTCTGTTTTCCAATTTGAAGCTGTCAATAATAATGTATGTTTGACTAAAATAAAAACCACTCAGAATTATATTACTTTTCCAAGTGTAAAGTGTATTTTATTTAAGAGTGTCCACTTATATAGACTTATAGTATTGTCTAAGAAATCCCACTTGAAAATCCATATAAGTGGGCCTTCTTAGATGAATGTACAGTCTTTGCATTCTTAGCTTAATCCTGATGTAAACAAACAGGCGTGGTACATCTGAAACGCTATTTGCTGTTTGAATTAGAGGCGTGTCACTCTGACATAAGGAGTACAGACAGGTTATATATAATGTTGATACTGTATAAACACGTGTAAATTGTAATAATTTGTCCTGACCAAAATAAAATTTGAGTGACTGTGTCAGGCCAACAGTGAAATATTTTATAACACGGAGAGTTAATGGCTTTTTTATTCACTGTTTGAATATCGCAAGAAAAAAAAAACAGCCCTATATTTAAAGCGAAAATAGAAGCTGTGATAATTACTTACCAGTGTACTGTGTATTATCAGTGCTGTCAGAGAGTAATTCAGTGCCTTCCATTTCTGTGTCGGAACTTGAATCACTTGAGTCAGCAGTGTTAATGATAAGATTGTCCTAGACGATGTCGGTAATTTGGTCGAATTCCTATAGCTTATCTTTTTCCTTGAATACATGCTGGACACAACAACTCCACTTGTTCATCGTTATTTCATTTACCGCCTGCTCTATCAGTTGTTTTACATCATGCAGTTTATATGTTGTGTTGTGACGGACAACATATTCTTCTAACTGGCTCCATATTGTAACGTCACAAAACGTTTCATAAAGAAAATAATTCCAAAAGTAAATTATCATAAGAGGAAGGTGAAATGAACAGAATCAAACCCAAGTAATCAAGAACCCAAGTATCGCCGGAACCCTATGGAATTTTTAGAAAGGATGGAAGAGGTCATAGAGAGAAATAGGGAAACAAGATGGGATAGAATACGGGAAATGTTAGACGAAACATTCCGGAATACAAGAGATAATTGGTGGATAGCAATACGACTCGAGATAACGAACCTGAATGAGTTCAAACGTCAATTCGAGGAAAAATATTGGTCGGAAACGGCACAAAACAAGGTAAGGATGGATATATTTTACGGGAAATACAACGCATCCAAGGGACAATCACCAACATCATATTTCCTGGGAAAAATATGTTTAGCTCGTAAATTAATACCGCCAATCCCAGAAGAATGCTTAGTAAGACAACTGGCTGGACACTATAGTTATGGTATTAAAGACGCACAATTATACCAGCAACTCAGTAAAATCACAGACTTAGCGAAATTATTAGAGAACTGCGAGTCTGCGGGAAAGTTCCAAGATTACCAACCCCCCCAGTCGTAAGGTAGACTATTACAGTAGTAACAACGGGCCAAATCGGAATGGAAGCGGAAATGGTAGTAGGTTCAATCCGGACAACCATAACAATAACATCCCAATAAATAACCGCAATAACAATAATCAGAGCCCGAATAACCATAACAATCTGGGACCAAATCGAAATAATTACCCAGAAAATAACTATCATAGAAATAGCTATCAAGGGAATAATTATCGGGGTAACAATTGTAGAGGAAACAACTATAATTATAACCAAAGAAATAATTATCAGAACGGAGGCAATCAAGGGGGAGGTGATAGAAGAAATCAGGAGTACAGACCCCAGGTAAACTATGCAGTGGCCAATAGTCAACGACTGTACCCACATAATTTACCAACGTATGTGTATTACCCACAGCAAACACAAACAGGTAATCAAAACAATGTAACAAATAGCAGACCTATTAGTGGTAACCCAGAGATCAGACAGGAACTGGTAATCCAGAGGTCAGACAGGAACCACAGACAAGTCAAAACCCAACGTTCCGGGAGACCAGGCAAATGAGACAAACACTCATTTAAACTAGACGTGGCAGTGAAAACTGAGGACAGCCCTTCACTGATCCAATATTATGGGGTAACTCGACTAAGAAATAGACATGACAGTACCAATAATAACAAATAATTATCTCAAAGATATTAGGGAGGAATTGTTAGAAGAGAGAGATAATATAATTGACAATAGTAATGGGAATAGTGGAATAGTACAGATTAAGGCAGATATAAATGGAATAGATGCCACCTTACTAATTGATACAGGATCGAACGTATCGTTAATAGACAGTGTGGAGTTAGAAAGAATTAAACAGAATGGTAATCTACCCATGCCCACTCTGCCTATAAATAATATTATACTAGTCGGAGCGACGGGGAGGCAGAATAAGTCTATAAAAAAACAGGTGTCATTAGAAATGACCAGTAATGGTATAACGTTGCCAATAGGACTATTAGTAGCGAACAATTTACCAATGAATATTTTGATAGGATGTGATATACTTGGACCATTTAAAGCCATAATAAACTTAGATAACAAGGTGATAACGCTAAAGACGAAAGAGGGAATTTGGACCACTAAGTTAATTGATACCCAAGGAAATAGTCCAAGTAATGCACATTATCAGGCCATTGTAAATCATTATTATTGTGCCGATCGACCACTAAACATGCCCTTATATCAGGAGGATAACCCAGAATTATGGTTAGAGAAATTGGATGAAATAAGGGAATTCCAAAGGACAAAAACAAAGGGTCAGATTAGCGAAGCACAGGCCGAACAATTGATTACAGTGTATAATAATTACCGACATATCTTTTAAAATGCTCCGGGCAAGGTAAAAAATTATCAATGCACCATCAAATTTAAAACTCCTGTAGATTTCAATAAAAAGTCATATCTGATTGCTTACTCACTAAAAAATGAAGTTAGGGAGGAACTGAACAGGATGATAGAGGACGACATAATTGAATATAGTCATTCGCCCTATACTAGCCCAATCATAGCTGTGCCAAAAAAGAATGGACAGGTGCGAATATGCCTCGATGCTAGGGAGATTAACAAGATGATTATTAACGACCGCACATCCCCTGGGGAGATAGAGGAAATACTCAAAAAGTTTCACGGGACAAAATATATAAGTTCATGGGATACAGTATGCGGTTACTGGCAGGTAGAACTCCACCCAGATAGTAGGAAATATATGGCATTCATATTTGAGGGCAGAAACTATCAATTCAAGCGATTACCCTTTGGTTTAATTAATTCAGTGGTGGTATTTGTAAAAATAATGGACAGGATATTGGGGACAGGAAGTGCTGAAATTTACGACAGTATACGTCGACGATTTACTGGTAACTTCAGCTAACTGGGATGACCATTGCAATAAGGTTGAACAGGTGTTAGAGAAGCTATCCGAGAATAATATTACCCTCAAATTAGATAAGTCCCAGTTTATTGCAAACGAGGTAAAATTTTTAGGTTTTAATTTAACCGAACAAGGGATTACTCCATCCAAAGAAAAAGTAGAGGCAATACAGAAGTTCCCCACCCCAAAAAACAGGAAACAGCTTCAATCATTTTCAGGAATCTGTAATTATTACAGGAAGTTTCAGTCCAATTATTTGGAACTAACTGCCAGGTTTCAAAAGCAGTTATCAGCAAAAGACAAATGGACTTGGGGACCAGAGCAAGATGGAGTGCTCAATCTGATAAAGGAGAAATTTTTAGAAGCGGTTATGTTACATCACCCCGACTTTACGAAGCCATTTTATCTAAATTGCAATGCCAGTAATGTTAGCTTAGGTGCTGCCTTATATCAGGAAGATCAGGATGGAAACCATTTAGTGATTAGCTTCGCCAGCCGTGTGCTGAACAGTTGCGAACGAAACTACAATACCACAGAAAAGGAGTTATTGAGTGTAGTTTTCGCATGCGGTAAATTTCGAACATATATATTAGGATACCCCATCACGGTTAGGAGTGATCACAAGTCTATCTCGTTTTTAAAACATTCCAAGTTAAATCATGGGAGGTTGACGAGATGGGTTTTGGCCCTACAGGAATATAATATCACGTGGGAGTATATACCAGGCAAGCAAAACATAGCAGCCGACGTCCTATCCTGCATCAATTTACAAAACCAGACATTTGACGGCGAAAAAGAACAAATAGCGAAGGTATATCATATCATTAAAAGCAGGGAGGATTTGAGAAATATTTTAAAAGATGTGAAGGCACAACAAGAGGCTGACCCAAAATTAGGAAATATTAGGAAAAGGGTACTGGAAGGCGATGAAATTGTAAATAAATATTACTGTATATACGATGATACTTTATTTATAAGGAACACCCCACACCAAGAGAATTGGAAGTTAGTAATCCCACCAGGAATAGAAAGGCCACTAATTATTGATTATCACGTTAGATACGGACACATGGGTGCCCTCAAGGTAAGGAAAGCGTTGGAAGAACAGGTATACATCAAAGGGATTAATAAAAAGGTGCAACAGGCGGTACAGTCATGTTATATTTGTCAGAAGGTAAAATGTAATAACGAAAGAAAGGAAAGGGGTTATGATACCCATAACATCCACCGAAAAATTAGAAAAGGTATTTGTTGATATCTGTGGTGACCATTTCCATGCAGCGGTGGAAGGCACAGGTATAAATTCATTGTAATTATTTTTGACCATTTCAGCAAATATACTAAGATTTATCCGATAACTAGGACTACGACAAAGAAAATTATAGAAATTATAATAGAAAGGTGTATAATGGAAGTATGCAAGCCAAATTCTATAATTACAGACCACGGCACCCAATTTAAAGAAAAGGTATTAATCCGGAATAGAGAATTGCCCAGTACTATACAAGGTATAACTAAAAAATTATTACTTTTATATACGGGACCTTTTATAATTACGAAAGATAAAGAAAATAATACATACGAAGTAACAGACACTATCAATAATAAAATAAAGGGTACGTATAATCAAGCGTCGTTAAGAAGGTATTATGAATAAAAAATATTAGTCAACGTTAATTTACCAACTTACCCGTACTTATAGAAGGAGAGAAGGAAAGGAGGAAAAGACATAATTTACTATGTTATTCGAATTGATTAAATAAAATATTGAACAATCAAATAATTGATATTACTAAGGAGGAGAAATACTGTCATATAATTGATACTAAAAGGAAATGATAATTGAAAATAAAAGGGAAACTGTGTGTTATATAAGGAGGTGATGATGAATTTATAAATATAGCTATGAAAACAACAACTGATCTATTATTGACATCGAATGATTTTAAAAGTTAATTTTACCTGCGGAGAACAGTATATTGATATAATTGAGAAATCATCAGAAGAGATTAAGAAAGAGAATTTATGTGTAGGAGCCTATGATCTTTGAATATTGTATTTTAAATGAATATTATTATTATTATTATTTGTTGCGAAGGTGCAACTTATAAGTACGTCTTATATTTTTCTGGACAGAGATGTGTTTCCTCTGATTTCAGTGGTTATAGTTAGGGAACGGCGGAGAATGGATTGCCAATGGGGCCCCTCTGACTCCGAACCCGCTATAAAAGTTAGGGAATTGTTAGGGAGGTATAATGTATCAAAGATTAAATAATTAACAACAAGGTAAAGGAAAGGAACAGGAGTTATGGTAAGGATTGAGACATGGATAATGAGATGGATTAATATATTAAAGGAGTAGTTCAGGAATCTAATTATAATATAAAAGAATGAAATAATAATGATGTGAGAATATAGCAAAAATGATCAAGTTAATAAAAGGTTTATATAAAAATGATAATTTCATCAAAACTGAAGAAATGTTTTTCCCAAATTATCAATTTTAACGAGGAGGCATATGTAACGTCACAAAATGTTTCATAAAGAAATAATTCCAAAAGTAAATTATCATAAGAGGAAGGTGAAATGAACAGAATCGAACCCAAGTAATCAAGAAAATTTAGTAATATTGTTCAATAGTTAATATCAATAATATGTAAAAACGACGAAGACTTTGACCAAGACTCGAACCCCATATATTGTTTAAGTGAAGAATAGAATAAAGCTAATATTGTAAAATAAGAGAAACAAATAATCTTAGAAATGACCAAAATCATGACCAATGGTCATGACATGTTAGAAATGTAACTCAGAATAGAGCACAAAAACCAATTTATTGTGAAATAATAGATAAGATCTAGACCAATACATTATAATATATATATATATATATAATAGATATATCAAATGATTTAAATCCATCATTAAAGAGGATATAAATTGAAATAAAAAAACGTAAACTTGTAACAGAAAATCAAAGTTTTAGAGTTGAGACTAATCACTCAGATGTATGTGAAAATTAATTGTTATAAAATTAAGAAAAAAAACTAGATGTAAATGTCAATTAGACAAAGACAAAAAAAAATACTTCAAATAGAGAAATCTGTAAATTGATTAGAAATCAATGAAAACAACCAAAAACAGTGCTAAACTGAAAACATGTAGTGAACATGTAAAATTGTAGACTTTATGACTTTAAAGTTATCAAAATGCAACGAACTTGTATTTTAAAGTTGAACCACAATATAAAGTAACTATACCTATAAGTATGACCACCTAAAACACTTTAACAATCAAGTTTTAAAACTAACTACATATATACTATACTAGGTTGAGCCAAAAAACAGTCACAAAATTAGTCATATTTGACAGATTAAATGATTAATACTAGAAAGAATATAGAAAAAGGATATAATTCTATCATATACAATGGAAAAATACTTGCTCAATTGAAGACAAGCTTAATTCATAAAGAATTTTTGAGTATAAAAGTGAAATTTGTCACACACATGAAATAGCTCATCTGTACAAAGACAGTGAGATGCTAATTGAGAATACAATAAAAATAAAATGTATTAGGGAAAACCAGGTATTTCCAAAGATAAACAATGTAACAAACTCTCAGTGAATATCCTAAAAATCACAGAAATAATACCAGGAAAGACAAAATACAATAAATAGCAGTGACAAGAAAAGTAGGTCTTATATTATGCCTACAGAAAAATGAAGTTATTTATATATTATGTGCATTAATACTTGTTTATTTTGTTATGTACAACTAATTATGTTATTTGTTAATGTTATAGTAAGAGCAGAGGAACTTAATTATACAATTAATTAAGAAATCTGTAATTTTGTATATATACTACAAGGTAAGGATGTGTATTTTGTGTTAATTTCATAGATTTAATTTATTAAAAACCAATCATGAATGGTATCGTTTTAATCAGTTGAAAGCAGAGAATCTAAAAATAATAATGACATACAGATTGTAAGTAGTTCTGTAAAATTGTTTGACAAGTACCAGAATAATTTCAGTAAAATCCCTTAGTATGAAGTAAAAGAAGTTTTGTTCTAATGCTTCTACGGAAGTCGAATTTGTTCCGTCATGTTCTATTTGCATATTCTCGAACGTTCCAGAAGAAAATTTTACTAAAAAAAACACCGGAAGTCATTAATAAAATTAAAACAATGCACCCTACAAAGAGTATATAAGCGAGACCAAAATCGACCCAATATTCACTTTCTGCTTTGAAACCACCAGAGACACTACACACACGAATTCGAAGAGAGAACTTCTAATCCAAGGCGAACTTAAGAAGAGGAATCCAATCCGAAAACTCAAACAAGGCATTTCCCCGTACCAGACGAAACACACACTTAACCTGCAAAGGAGTATATCGGTATACCACTAACGTGCATTTTGAATGGAGCAGAGGCACACAAATTCTAATAGAACACACATAGCCAAATATCCAGCGGCCCTGCCAAGGACCGATTTTTAATAGAGAAAAAATCAAATTTGGATGGTATTAGCGACATAAACAGACTTTGACAAAATCCCAAACAAATTACTGAACGCAAGCCTATATTGAGTTGATGTGGAACTAGCGCTGTGACGTCAGCAGAGCAAGGTCACGCAACGCAGTCAGCTGTTCATCGCCGGCAACTATTTCAAAGCACAGAAGCAGTACAATTTTTAAATTTTGTGCGGAGTTTTCAAATAGTAATTTAATGTTTAAATAATTACAAGTGCTGGAAGAAACTAAAATACGAAGATACGCAAGATTGGAGTCGTTCCAAAAACAGTGTCCAGTGAAGGAAAAACCTACCTACTGGAACGTGAGTTGTCCAAAATTAAATTCTCTTACCTGGTATTTTTGTCACACAATTGTACTACATATATCAAACACTTTCAATTCACACAAATTTTGTAAAGCATCACACTGATTTGTCTTGATAGTTCCAAGGAGTCACGTCCTGAGTATAAAGTTTTTTCAAAGATTAAATTCATGCGATTCAACTGAGCAATAAATTAATTAATAGCCGATACTTAATAAAATTGTTTCAATAATTTCTGTAACTTTGCAATTTTTTCATATTTTTACTGTTAGTCCTTCAGACAATTTATATAAAAGAAAAATCATTAAACGTATTTTATTTGCAACTCGACTTGTCCTGTTTATATTTTTTTTAACTATGAAAAGTCAATTTAATATAATAAGAATTTCTTGGACTAAATATCCAAGTGGCGCCCACACATATATTAGCATAAGTTGTGTTTACAGGACTACGTCTTCGGAGAAGAAGACAGGAGTAAGTATAAGTGCGCGGAATATAACACCCGATACCAAACAAGAACATTATAATATTAATTCAATGAGATTCAGAATACAATGATAAGGGAAAAGTTTTAAAATGGCGTGCCCCGATTTTTCGGCAATATCATTTTCTAAAAACGTTTTAAATGTATGTTCATTTTGCTAGCGGCCATAAAGTTCTACTATGTATTCATAAAGATGATTAAACGTATTGTAATACAATCATATATTACTTGTGCTTCTTTTCTTTTTATTTATAATTATCTTGATTTAATTGGTAAAATATTTATTTATAAAAATTAAATAAATATTTTTTTCTTCTTCGAATTTAATTTGTTTAATTTAATTTACTTTGATTTGATTTTTGTCGTTAAAACAGTATTCAAATATTTTAAATATTATTTAATTTTACTTTCTTTGGTTTGATAAAAAAAATAGAATTCCTAAAAAGAATGTTTTGTTTATGTTCAGTTCGATTGTGATATCGAATTGGCTAATGTAGGTTATCTTCTTAATTTCCTAGTTCCGATGAAGTTCCGATTGCCAATGTGAGTTCACCCTTCTTTTCTTATCTTAAAATCTTGTAATCTTAATTTATTTCTTAAAATAAAACTTATTTAAAACCAATTTACTATTTTTCATTAACTTTTATTTTATTCAAATTCAGTTCTACGACTCTTAGGTCGAAATTGTTTATTTCCCGGATCAACTCTTTCACTCAGTTCGATTGTGACAAACATTATTTTTTTATTTTATAATATTACTTCTTGGGTTCTTGGTTAACTGCTATTAAAAAGTTTAGAAATGCATACATGAAGTACAATACCTCACAATTATTTAAAAATCTTAAACACTAATACAATACAGAGTTAATTTTAGTTAAGTGTAACAAAAATTATAATTTAATTCAAATTACCACAACAAAACTGTCATGGCGTCTTCCAGAGTCCAATTTGATAAAAATGCCAAGATGGCCGCTTGTTACTCACTTCACACAATGTGAAAAATATTTGCCACCAGTTTCTTTTAAATAAATGAATTTACTAATAATGTTCACTGTGTTTATATTTAAATCTCTTCTCTTTCACTATTGTTCTGTTTAAAAGTGTTCGTGAAGTTAATCTTGGTGTTTGAGTAGTTGTAAACTGTATTATTAGAATAAGGTTAATTCTCACCAATATCTAGTAGAAATATTTTCACTTTATTTTATTTTATTTATGTATGATATTCTTCTTACTTATTCTCCTGTTATTTGTTATTATTATTATTATGCTATCTTCATTTTGTTTTCAGTTTTATTTTATACTTTGGTGTTATAATAATTTTGCTTCTTTTCCGGAGGAATTTGCCTGAAATCTCCCAAGAAAATTATTATTTTACCGCCAAACAACTCATCCTTTTGCATCAGGTCTCTGAGAGAGCGGTCCAACATTTCGATTAGTTTTTTATGCGCCATAGCAGCTTCATCGAAAATCAGTAAAATCGCCTCTCGGATGAGTTCAGCTCTCTGTGTCCCGTTGGTTATCGACCAGAAACCGTCATCGCGTATATCTAGGGGTAATCTGAAAAGGCTATGTGCAGTTGTACCTCCGGTGAGATTTTGAGCGGCGATGCCGGAACTGGCTATGCATAAGACGACTTTATCTTGAGACCGCGCGAAAGCTGAAATAATTTTAAGAAGGAGCGTTTTTCCCGAACCGCCAGGACCGTCCAAGAAGAGAACTTTTTCATTTTGTTCGCCGCGCATGAGCAACTTAAAGTAATCAAAAACCCTAGATTGATCAGAAGAAAGCCGCGATTCCCATTCCTCAACAAAAGCATTCTGAACTGAGACGCTGTATTGAAGTTTTTCGCGACCTAATTCCGTGGAATCATCTTCAACTACGGGAAGACCGGCCTCTAGAAGCGAAGATCCATGTTGGCGCAGACACCTATCTATGTGAATAAGACCTAACTTATACGCTCTTTCCTCATCTTTGTGAAAATGTTCCAAAAAATCCTCGCATAAATTTGCTTTATATTTCTCCCACATTTCCGGCAACGGAGATCCTATCGCCGAGAGCATAACAAAAAGTTGCCTCAATCTGTCGGCTTTCATGAAGCGTGCAGCCTCTTCAAGAGCGTCAAAGTATTCTTTTTTATCATCCGCGAGTCCAATTCCCTAGCCGCCTGCTGGAACGTTTTGCAATCAGGGCCTCCGAGAGCGTACAAGTCCTCATACCCACGGCATGGATACCTGCATAGCAGCATTCTCAGAAAATACTGCTCACCTCTGGTGGGAGCGACCCAAAAGAGTCTCGCGACACAATCACCCCTCTGTCTTCGCGTTATGAAGTGTTTCCCGTCCGAATGCCGAACCGCATTAAGGGAGGATTTTGGACTGCTCGGGTGGATTCTGTACTGCTTGTAAAAATCTAAATAAGTGAGGTCATTCATTTCCGGAGTATCAGGGCGACCGAAGTATAAAATTAAAAGGGACGTTGATTTTTCACATGCTTCCTGTTCGTTACCGAGACGAAAAACGACGTTGTGCTTTCCTTTTAGGTGAACCGGCAAATTTATAACTGTTGGTTTGTGGCCTGTTAGAACGAATTCCAGAACCCTCCAAGCAGCATCTGAAGCTCCTATGTACCGTTTTGTTACGTATTCTTCAACTTCGTCGACTTCTTCATCTTCCCGAACTACTGTCATGCGCTGAAGCGGAGAACCCTTCGAAATGTATTTGAAAAGATACTTTACTACTCTGCGGGCCGACGCAATTTCCAGGTTAGTGTGGCATTCATACTTCAGCAGAAAAGCCGCATTGTATGGCACTATCCACCTATCATCGACCTCTATCATTTGATGTTTAAATTGTACGGTCGTTTTGTTTTCGCTGTTCCGCTTGTAGTGTACGAATCCTCTTTCGTCTATGTACGTGGTGTCCGTATGGGGTTTTGGATAAAATTTATTGCATTTTTGCAGTTCTCGATCCCAGCACAGCAAATCTGTTCTGTATGGGGGCCCGCAAGGTCCGTGCTTCATGTGCCGCAAGACAAGACTTCTTAGTCTGCCGCCAGCCTCTTCTTCGCCCGGAATATGTGCCCTAATTATCCTGTCTATTTCCGTGTTCTGTTTTGGGCCACCATCTTTAACCCTAAAACAAATATGCGCGTGAGGTAAACCGCGCATTTGAAATTCTATTACCCATACTATATACGCGATTTCCCCGAATAATCTACCACTTTGAATATCGCGCATTAATTCTCGCCTTTTAAGTTCGAAAACCTGGTTACATAAGTGGGGCTCATGTCTACTGCCGGGGTGTTTGGATTTTTTAATTTCTTCCCAGCCCCCGCAAGCTGTAAAAGTTAGGAAATACATGGGGCCGCCTAATCGGGATACGAGGGCCATCGCGTCCATGTAACAACTTTTCATATATCTCGGGCCACCGGTAAACGTGTGAGGAAGATATATTCTTCCAGCGACTATTTTTCCTTCTCCTTGCACCGTTTCGTCATATAATATCTCTTTCTCAACCGCCGCTTGCACCTCATCCATTGGGCCAGTTCAAAGTCCTCCTGGTTTTTGTGCTTTCTTCTGCTCGTTCTGAAAAAAGAACAATCGCTGTCCTTTGATCCGCGCGTACATGTCGATCAGCCAAGTTTCCGAAAGAGGGCCGAACCTTGAAAACCTATCTTCCGAAAGAAGTAAACACCGAGTATATTTCAAGAGGGACAATTTTTGTCCCTTGTTATCTGACCTACCCAAGTGCCAACCCGGTTGGCCTTCGGGATACAGAAGAGGGTATTGGAAAGGTTCGACCAAAAAATTGTTGGCGTGTATAATTCTCGGCTCTGTTGATCCCTTTTCCAAACGCAGAATTTTCCCTGCGGTGGTTCTGATTCGTCGCAACTGAGGACTGCCGAGACTTCAGTGGAAAGCGGCCTGTCACCTAAAACCGGTCCGTGTGTTCGTCGCGAGGTGGTTTCGAATTCAAGGTGGGCATTTTCTGAAGGTTCCTCATATAACTTCTTGTAAAGGGAAACGTATGGGTTTCGGGATCCAAGAAATTGTTGGATTTCGTGTATTATTTCCGGTTCCAGTTGCTTCTATTCGCCCTCAGCGATCCGCGCTTTACCGTCATCTATATAAAGAAAACTATTATTCCGGCCTCCGCAATTTAAATCACACACCAGATGGTATGTTCGACCTAATATTTTCATAAAAGAGAGTCCTTTAGGGTGGTGATAGCCTAAGGGAACCGAAAGGGCACAAAAAGAGAATAGGTCGTTATACCTCTGCGAATGTTTTAGGAACCGCTTGTCCGAATAAATTTTATCTGAAAGAATTGGAAAATCCATCACATTGTATTTTCCTAGTGCACAGCACCACTGTGTTCTTCCAACTTCCTCCTAGAAGAGTCGCGTTCCACAGTGAGAACACTTGTGGGTTCCATCAAGTAGAGAAGGAGTTTTAAGACGATAGGCCTTTATTTCATCCAAAGATTTTCCCGTCCGTTCAGCAATTATTGGTCCTTTTCTAAGCACTGTCGGTAGATGAGGTCCAGGATGAGAATTTTTGTATTTCTTGACTGCCCCTTTATTTACCTCCAGATTTTCTTTTCTATATTTCCCTACCGCCTTTCTGTTTACCTCAGGATGTTCTTGTGTGTATTTTTCTACTGCCTTTCTGTATACCTCCGGATGTTCATGCGTGTAATTTTCGACGCCCTTTCTGTGTACCTCAGGATGTTCTTATGTGTATTTTTCTACCGCTTTTCTGTTTACCTCCGGATGTGTTTGCGTGTATTTTTCTACAGCTTTTCTGTGTACCTCTGGATGGCTTTTGGTGTATCGTTGAACCGCTTCTCGGTGCTGATCTCTTGTGCTCGACGAGGAAGTCTTTGGACGACCACGGGGCCTTTTCGGAGGCCTTCCGGCTTTTCTTTTTGGCGCAGTTTTATCCTTTGAAAGCTCAGTGATGTCTAATCCCCCAATATCTTCCAAAACTACCGATATTCGCGCTTTAAATTTCGGATCCAACTTAAGTTCGAGTGGAATTGGTCTCTTTGTAGAACACTGGGGCTCCTGACCTCTTGTTGCTACCACCCGCATAATTTCATATTGGTTAATTAAACCATTAAAAGGAGACCTTTTCATAAGAAACCTTGCCATTTCTTTCAAATTAGAAAACGCGAATAGGCGGCCGACACCGTCAGAAGAGAGGGTTCCATTCTCGTTTACCGCGTGGGAATCGAAAATAAAATATCGGGAGTTGCATTTCCAAAGCGAAACCGCGACGTGTAATCCGATAAAAACGAAACCCGAGTCCGCGTAATTTTCGAATAAATTTGTAAGCTTTTCTTTCAATTCCTCCGTGCAAGACCCTAAATCATTATCCGAAGATGGATAAACACCGTAATCTTCAAAGTGCGATTCAATTTTAAAAGTTTGACTTTATAATTTGAGATATTCGGCTACCTCGTTCACCGTTAAAAGAGCATGGCGGTGATTTTCCCCGAGTGTCCGTTTTGTTTGTTTATAATAACAATCGCCCTGAACTATCAAGCGGTCAATATCTTGTGTTGTGAGATAATCTCTACGCACATTTTCGATGAAGCAACAGGTTGCGACTGAAATGCAAACACATTGAACCATAACGAGTTTCACTAAATCGCGGATTGGCCTTGGAAATGGTACCGAAGGCTACGCATTCGAAACGCGACATCTTTAAAAATAATTTCAAAAAAATCTTAGAAATAAACACACAAAAATAATAATTGCTTACAATGTAAAGGAAAAATATAAATAAACAATAAATATTATACTAATAATAAAAATACAAAATTATCATGCAATAAAAACGAAAATAATAAAGTATTAAATTTTTTTAAATCACAAAACGATGCCAGCCTGCGTTAATCCTGTTCCTACGATAATCTGGAACTGATGACGTATGATCCTCTACAGCTGCTAATCCTCGTCAGGTTATCAGATGTCTTCAATGATGATCCAGACCGCAGAAATAAAGATGAACTGCAAACTGTGATGTCTTGAAATCTGGAACTGATGGCTTCTGAGTTGTCAGCTGCTAATTTTCCTCTGCAAAATGTTTTTCAGATGTCCTGCGTGATGATCCTCGCTGTAGTCGTATAGTTGAAGTGAAGTGAAAAATGTGATTTCAGAAAATTGAGTAACAAAGTAGCACGGGTTCCCCCTTTTTTACTTGTTTACTCTTCGGCTCCTGATCTCACACTGAGTAACATTCTGACGTAACAGGGTGACTCATCGATTGTGCAATATTGTGCAATACCTTTCATTTTATATTTCTACATTTAAATACATGGTAAATGGTACGTTTATTGCAGAAAACAAATGCTCAAAATAAGAAACTAATACCAGTCCCCCACTGGGCCATAAAACAAACAAGAAACAATAAAGTTATTCGTAAATATCAAACAACCGATAATCGGTTTACATTTAGTCAGGCGAGCCGACTGGATTAAAATTACTCCCAGCTCGATAGCGCTAACCATTCTCGAGATAGGCTCCCCTCTTATATCCGGTATGAAAATCAGTCAGACGAAATTCGTTTTTTCGGGCTTCCGGTTGCACAAAGCTTTGGTTTTATAATTTTTCCCCAAGTTACTTCGGACGCAGAATAAAAAAGGTCTCTTGTGTTTTTTCGCTCCGAGGCTTCCTTATGGGTTAGAATTTATGTCAGTCAGTGAGTCAGTCAATCAGTCAGTGACCTCTGGGGCTTTATATGTTATAGATTAACATACTCTTCATATTCTTATAATATTATTACATCAACAAAAATACAAACATGTTAACTCAATGTCATGTCTTCATGACTGAGACTCTGATAAACACTAAACAGATAAACTAACTTCCCAAAAAACACAAAAAGTGTTTAACATATAATACAAAATAACTAATTCTTAATAAATCTAACAACACTAATAATTATTATTTTATGTTAATTTCACTTGTGAAACTTACTTGTTGATATTCCCTCAAACGGCGTTTCGGAGTTGTATTCTCCTTCTTCAGTGAGGTTTGAATACGGAATGTGTCAAGTAGTCGGTAATTTGTAACGGTTTTTTAGGTGATTGGTTGTGTGTGTGGGTGTGGAGATGGAAGGGGTTGGCGCGGAGTTTTGAATTGTTGTATGCGTTGTGTATTATTGTGTTGAATAGTGTGTTTGATTTAAATTGTAAATGTTCATTGAGTATGTTGTTTGGTTGTGTTTTGTTGTGTTTGTATATTTCGTATTGTTCGGCGGTGTTGAGTTTGCGACTTTTGGGTAGGTAGTGTAAAATTTCAAGATTGTTTTTTATATTGGTGTAACTGTGGTTTTCTGTCTGGATGTGTGTGGCAAATGTGGATTGTATGTTGTTATTGGATAATGCTTTTGTGTGTTCAGAAAATCTGGAGAAAATACCATACTCAATGAACATTTACAATTTAAATCAAACACACTATTCGACACAATAATACACAACGCATACAACAATTCAAAACCCTGTGCCAACCCCCTTCCATCTCCACACCCCCCACACAACCAGTCACCTAAAAAACTGTTACAAATTACCAACTACTTGACACATTCCGTATTCAAACCTCACTGAAGAAGGAGAATACAACTCCGAAACGGCGTTTGAGGGAATATCAACAAGTAAGTTTCACAAGTGAAAGTAACATTAAATAATAATTATTAAGTGCTGTGAAGAAAAGTAGTGATGAACATTCAAAATAATACTAACAACACTGTTTAACTTGTATTACTATTATTGTTCCTAGTTTATTTAATTCTGTTATTCAATGATTACATCAAACCAATTTAATTTAATTCTTCCTAATTGAATAGGGAATGTTCATTATTGGTATTGATGTCCCTTTGAATCAACATTAAAACTGTTTAAAGACATAGGGAGCTTTTATAATTAATTACAAAATTGGTAATCCTTCTTTTTGATTTAAAAGCATAATTGGGAACAACTATCATCATTACCCCTATATTGTTTTATACCCTTTTTTGTTTTGTTGTTCACACTTTTGTGCTTTTGGACAGTTTGTGTTTACACTCATTTTGTCACTGACAGAATTCATTAACTTACACAGTCCTGTCTGCTTGATTAACTACTATTCTTTTCCACTTCTCACTTCACTTCTACTAATAAACATTGTTTACAATTTTTCTTGTAAATTATAATACATCAATTTTTATTGGATACTGTATTGTACTTCTGGGTTACTATAGGGGTTTTATTTATTTTATTTTATGGGTTTAAGTTTTTTTTAATTTAATTAATTTGACCTTATTTATCTGGGCCTATCTACAGTACTTCTGTTACATTACAGTATTCAAAAACCACTTGTTGCGGTTAAGACAACTCTCACATGACTGTACAGGCTATTCAGACAACTTATGTGCGTAACACATTACTGTGTACACAGTGTCAACACCCCTGACCAATAGCATTTCAGATGAGCCACGTGGGTTTGTTTACATCAGGATTAACCTAAGAACGGAAACAGTATATATATAAGGCCTTCTTAGACAAAATACATAATCTGTACCTCATCACTGGGGTGAATTGGTGGACACCGGGCCAATTGTTACCGACACTGATGACGGCCTCCAATGTGTTTATGTCAGCATAAACTCTAGACCATGGCCTAACACCCCTATGTGGACACTGGCTGCGAAAGGTTGAGGAACTCTTATGTAAAGTGTATTGTTGGTGTAATGTAAGTAAATGACAGTGACACAACTTTTTATTGAAAGTAAAGTAAATTAAAGTAAAGAACTAAGAACTGATCCACCACAAAAACAAGTATTGTGTTACAACAAAATAATGGGATAACCTACAGTATTTAAAGTGAGATCGATGGCAGTACCCTAAAATCATAAGTACAGAAAAAGATATGTATAATACGATAATTTTCTCAATATGTCATTAAACAGTATTACTATAAAAAAATTTTTTGAAAAATGTTTACTATCTTCAGTTTGATTATTTTTGTTTTGTTTTGGCTTTTTTTTCACTGAAGTCAAAACAGCGCTTTGTTATGGTATGAAGAAATGTGGCCCCACAAATCAAGGTGATGAGAAACATTATACGCAGAAACACAGCAACCCCTGTCAGATTCTGCAGCGCTTGTTTGCTGATATCTGTTACAACAATGTTTAATGTTGTGGTAACTATCGTGGTGTGATCAGTAAATTAAATGAAAGAACACAAGAAGTTTGCCATTTGTAAGACAGCAAAACCTCATGTCTTGCGTACATTCATTTACCATAAAATGACTAAAAATATGAAAAGCTTTTATAACTCCTGGGATATAAAATTTATAACATGTGCTGACCTGGAAGTGGTAGAAGTGAAATAGTATCTTTTTGCTAATAAAAATGGCGATGGATTTACTTAAAAGTTTATTTTTTACTGATGAACCTTTGTGACTGAGGTAGAAAGAACAATGTGTAGTTTCAGTATCGGTTCTGTAGTGTAGCACCAAGAGTTTATCTACAGTCCTGTAAGCGTGTTTGGATGCCAAAGCAAAACTGTACCAATAAGCTAAAACCAAACCTACTGGTACTACCAATCTTGTATTATTAAGCAGACCAAATCGTGCAACTCAAGATGTAGGTTGGCTTGTTATTGTTAATTATCAACATAATCATTGAATTAAAGTGTTAATAAAAGTTTGGGGGGTTCTGAAGGTATGCTATACAACCACCAGTGACTCCTTTTGAGTGATGTTTCTCTATAAATTTCGTTTTCCCAACATTCTTCTTACAGATTCCTTTCATTTATCACCTTTACAATCCATTTAGTTTTAAAAATTTTCTGTTACACCACATTTTGGATACTTTCAATTTTTCCTTGTGGACCCTCCACTCTGTCGAGCACTCATTGGTGTGGAGACATACATTGAGCTCCTATCTTTGAACTTCCTTAAAGTTCACACGTTTCCTGATGGTAAATATTAAGTAAGTCAAATAATAAAAATTAAATTGAATACAATTAATAACACTGTCAAGACAGAATGTAAGTTTGCCCCTGCACGCTGCTGTTGCTAACTTCACTTATTAAATTTTAATATTTTAAGTGTTGTAACAAACCGCAACCGCGGTTGCGACCGGTATCGAACCGCGTAGACCAGCTGAGAACATTCTCCACTTTTTCCCCCGTCCAGTGTGGCATGTGTTGCCCCATTCAAGGCCGCTCACAAGTAGGTGTTCTAGTATGTTCAAGAACACTTGAGATACGCATTAAGCCAGTGTGCAGTAAGGAGGGAAAGCTGTACTGGACCTTTGCGCTACCTATAAAAACCCATAGCAGCTAGGTTGTCAGGCAGTTACATGAGTGATTTTCCTTAGCACGGAACGAATGTTTGTAGCGAAGTGTTGTTATTAGTGTGGAATTCTTTATTAGTTAACATTATTATTGCGTGTGGACAATTTTTACTTGAATTGTTGTAAGAGACTATCTTGTTGATTACAAATTGTTAATTGTGATAATTAAAGCTGGTTTGTAGTGACGTTATTGGTGTCTCTATTTAGTTTTCCACTGTACCATACGACGATCAAGGAGACTGTCGTAACAGTATGTACATGTGGTATGTGGGCATTGCAATTCAGACCTTTCTGTGCTGAAATGTGTTTCTTTAAGTAGCTTACGTATTCTTTGTGTTTTTATGTTTCTTTATAATTACAAAGGACAAACAATTACAACAAATCATTTAAAAATTATATATCAGGCATCATTTTGCAAGCAGGCAGATCTGAAAATACAGTACTAACTTGTCTCTTAATTTGCAGGTTGCTTTATCGGTAATAGAAGCTGGAATGAAGGAAGAGTATGTTTTACATGAACCATATAAAATATTGGTTATGGATGTTAAGCAAGAATCCTCTGAAGAATTTACAAATTATCAACATGAAGATGAGGTACTGTATTTTGGATAGTCATTTCATGTCTATTGCGAATAATTGACAACAGTTGGTAGAAAAATTTCATATTTTTAATGCTGTAAGAAGATGAAACGTATTTTTACTTGTAAAAGCAATCACAATTTTAGTGTGAAAGACTAAAGGAGATATCCATTAATATTCTTAATGATAAACATTGCCATTTACAGAACTTCGTTTTGGAGGAGATAAATATTATGCTCACCCACATATCTGTTGATATGATATATTCACTTAATTACTATTGCTTATTATAAATAATATTTAAACCTATTGGGAAGATAATAAAATGACTTAATTTGTATTTTATTTTATAATGAATGTGATTTTTGGGGAGAGGGTTGATTCCCTCTGCTTACGCCTATTATGTGAAAGTATCCTTTAAACATTAAAGTTTTAAAAATTCATGCAATTTAATCCATATAAATCAGTGCACTTCCATAATGTATCAAATAAAAAACAATGTACTGAAGTTATTATTAGTGATATACAAATCAAGATGTGCTCACATTGCATGTGAAACAGTGGTGGACAAGGCTATAAGGCCGTGGTCCATGGTTGTTTTGTGCAAATGTTTCGGCCGTGCTTTCGATGGTCATCTTCAGTGTAGAAGGCTGCAAAACACTGACAAAGGTTTTGTAGTCAGTGACCACTGAACTATGGTTAAGGCTGAAAACCTCAGACAGAAAATTCGGAATATTTATGAAAATTGTTGTATTCATCTGAAAGTTCAATTGAAGACATACATTCCTACAAAATGTCCAAGATTACTTAATCTTCGCAAACTACTACTTTAGAAACTAATGATAATGTGATGTATTTATAATGTAAACACACTTATTGTTTACTAATGGTACCTATAATCTCAATTTTCTATTGTATTGTATTTATTGTTCATAGCCTAAAGGTACCGATACCATACATACGATTTGCAATAAAATTTGTATTACTTACATTCTTAAAAACGATCGATTTCGGTCACAGACCATCGTCAGCTCATATACAGCACACTTGTGGTCACAATATCGTAAAACGGACACTATTTACAAAAACGAATTCGTAGACATTGATTAATGAACATGATCGTACGTCGTTGTCCAAAGTTTCCCGAGAACTGATTTTGTTACATAGTGTTTATGTTCACATTCCATTCTATATATTATATCAGCTGATTACTGAATGTTGATATTCATTTTGCCGCAAAATATATTTCAAATGTGATACATTTTTGAAGTCCGTCATGATGTCAGTAGTTTTTCATGGCCCTCTTCTTTTACATGTATATTCGGTATTGTTCATATATATTAGATTTTATTTCATCACTGCATGTTTTCAATACGGTTAAATGTTGCTGTATTGGACCATATTCACAAGACAGTTGTTTTATGTGTTTGGCTACTGTTGAGTTCGGATTTGAGTTCTGAGAATGTTTTGTATGTTCAATATATCTGTGTTTAAATGATATTGAAGTGAATTCTATATATTTTTTGTTGCACCGTACATTACATTCTGTCAAGTTAGCAGGCTGACATTGATATTGGTAGACTCCAGCTTTTTCATAAATGCTTTTCTTTTTTGTATTGCTTATTTTCAAATTGTTGTAGATGCCATTGCTTGTTCTGAACGCTAATAGATAGTCGTATTTTTCAAATGTTCTAGATAATTTTTGAGAGTTGTCGTCAATGTAATGTGCAGGTATATAGGTTTTCTTCCTTTTGATTGATATGTTATTTGTTTCTGATTTATTTCTTTTTTGTTTTTCAATGATTTTATCGATCATTTGAGGCTGATATCCATTGCTTTGAGCTATTTGCTTTATGATGTGTATCTCTTTTTCATACTGCTTCCTGCATAGAGTATATGTGAGAACTCGATATACCATGCTGTTGTATGCAGAAATTTCGTATAAGTAGGGATGGTTGCTCTCTGCGTGAATGGTAATATCTGTTTGAGTATCTTTTCTGTATATAGAGAATTTTACCACTAGATAAGCCAGAACTTAAACAGCTAATTTGTGTCTTATTTCCAGGTTGCTTTATCAGTAAGAGAAGTTGGTATGAAAGAAGAGTATACTCTGCCAGAGCCACATGAAACAAATGTTACCATCAAACAAGAACCTTCTGAAGACTGGACAGAAGATGAGGTATGTTGTGCTTAATTTTTTTAATGTCTCTTGTTGAAATGGCAATAGTTGTAACTTATATTTCATATTTTCTGTGGTATAAGGAAATAAGAAGTATTTTCTCATGTGAACACACACACAGATTTTAAAATACTAAAAGAGATATGAGTTCATATTCGTAATATACAATGAAAGTGCTCTTTAATCATAAAATAGTTTATTTTTGTAGATTTTATTCTACATAAATTGTTGGGTCTCTATTGAATAAATTGTACTAAAGTTATGATAGTGACAACATACATATGTTCACTTTTTTTTTGCATTAGATTAAAAGCAGACATAATCAGTTGTTTTGATTGTTCATCATCTTTTTTCACAGCACTAAACTTTATAGAATATTGAAACTTTCAACTTGTGAAACTTATGTTTGAGATCTGTCTCAAAGCTGACAAAGGCGAACACCACGCCGAAACGCGTACGAGAAGAAAAAACAAGTAAGTTTCACATAATCAGTGGTGGATATAGAAATATTACCAAAACATTTCATAAAAGTAAATACATGATATGTACCTATATTAACATATTTAACACTTTGAGTCACAAGCTCAACCCTGGATTGCTGTGATGCGTACGTTATTTTCTACACACATCTTTTGGAAATGTTTGGGCAGAGTGAATCTAATGTAAAACTTTGGAAAGCCTATTTCACTTTGTTTCTTTGGTCTAATCTATTAGACAGATTTCAAAGCAAAAGGAAGAGTTTTTTGAGAACATGTGTAGGTAACAGACTTTCTGTAAGTTATAGATTACAGTGGCAAATTGTTGTTAGAATAGGATGTACAGCTGTAAATACCAGGGACGTTCACGTCAATCCGTGGCGTTTGTTAGACAAGAGGTGTAAATGGAGATTCCTGCGTGTAACGGTACAGACAATACAGTTCAAGGACATATTGGGAATATTAATAATTTTATTGGGGAAAAGTTACTGTGTAAATTAGATACAGAATCGGCAATCGAGCGGTGGAAGACATCTATATTTAGCGATCTGACCTTCGAACTTTGTGCATTTGGAATCAGGCCACACGACGTCATGGGCTGCACCTTCGATGATCTAACTCTGGAGTGTGTGTCGGGTTCAGCCATGCCTTAAATTTTGCATGCGTGGCAGAGGTGAAACAATAGGACGAGATCACGTGACCGCCCTTCCAACTAAGATTTTTCACCAACTTTGCTCATTCCAGTTTAATTCATACTCTTGTGCTATACAGTCACAAAAGGTCCGTGGACAAAATTTTGGGTGCGCCAAAACAAACATAAATGTGAAAGAAATCAGTTTAAATTAATACAAAATGAATTAACAGTTTCAGTTTAAAAGTTGAATATGTATACAAAATATCAACAGTGAAAGTAAGGAAACGTGCGGAGTGATCGAAATTGCGTGGTGAAGATGGACTCTTTAGGACAAGTTCGCAGATAAGTAACAGTCGGGGTGAAACAATATTTAAAAGGGCTTGAATAAAATCAAATATCAATTTTTTATTATGGAAAGAAATGTTCAAATCACCAAAATTGAGATCTCATAAGAGTCTGGGGTGCGCGCGCGCGCGCGTGTATGAGTGTGTGTGTGAAAATTAAGTAATAATCTTAAGAAGTGCTGGTTTGTGATTTGTTTAATGAATTAAATTAATGTTTTTATAGTCCGTTCTACTTGTGTTTTTGAGATATATATATATGTATTATAACTTAACCCTTACGTCTTCTCTTTAATTAGTATATATAATATTTGTTTTGTGGTGATTGAAAATTATGTATTAAGTGTGTAATTCTAATTTTCTCGTTCAAGCCTAGCCCGAGTTTGAAGAGAAGAGAAAGAATTCTTATCGGTTTCTCATTCTCTTTAATACAAAAGCAGTCCGCGAGTAGCGCTGTGGTTCACAGACAGCTGAAAATTGTAGGTTAGTTACCCGCGTACAATAATTCCTACGTTACACTCTCTACTTGTATTATAACTGGTTCACACTACACTAAATATTATATAAATGAGAAGATATCGTTAAATTCTGAAAGGATTCTTTATTATGATTTTTATATTTCTTGCCAACAAAGTTCTTCCTTTATGGAGATACAAAAGTCTATAGTATTAGAAGTAATCGATTATCGATCGGATTCAGGGTTATATATTATTTTAGTTATGATTTTGTATTTCCTTAAACACAGGGAGTGAAGGTTCAACTGTTAGTAAGGTCAGAAAATGCATAAATAGGATTACAAGGTATTACAATATAGTATTAAGTTCTTATTTAATATTATTTAAAATAAGTGTAGTTTTACCGTCCGCTGGACATCGTGACTCGGTAAGGCCATGTAAAGCTAACCTCGTCGTAGTGTTTGGTCAATAATGGAATGCAGTTGAATTAATCCTCGCCAGTCTTCACTCCAAGTTCGAAATAAAAGTTGAATTCTTGGTCCTGGGATGATGCAGAAATGCCGCTCCTTTTTTTCACCAATGTCCGAGTTTTGTGGTTACGTGTTTCAACGTATTTCGTGTCCAACTACGCTTTTTCTATTGAATTGTGGAAAATGACTTTCAAGTATAATTTTGTGATTTGTTTTTGTTCTTTATAATATTGTATTATATAACTCTATTCAGGTAGTTACTTCTCTGCTTTGGTTGATTAATTAAGTTAATAAGTACTCATTACATTGAGTTTTATTATTAGAATTCTCACTTAGATTTTTTGTCAATTTTCATGTACAGGTTTATGATTGTTCGGTTATATAAGACGGTTGAATGTCAGTGAGCCATACTATGGTGATTTATTACTTAATTTGTTTCCCAATTGTATTGTTTTAATTTAATTTAGTCAATTCTTTTCTGAGTGCATCCAAACTAAACCGTCTTCGTTCATGGATAATTATTCAATAATAGAGTCAACAAATTTTATATCTCTCGTCGTCCTTGACAACCATCCTGTCTCTTCTTATTGGATATTATATATTATACTATAACCATTATCATACAATGTTCTTACACTCATCAAAATAATCCTTTACTAAATTTACATTATATCCTATTATAATTTTACATATTGTTTGTTACTAATTTTTATACATTTTGCTGTCGTTTTCTCTTAATCTACTTACTCTAACAAGTATTATTTTCTTGTTATTAAACATTACCTTTCGGTATCATTGCACCATTGCATTTTTGAGATTTTAGTTAAATTGAATTTATTTATCTGCTATCAGCAATTATTATTAATTTCTCCTCACTCATTATATTCTATTTAGTATTTTTTACAAATTTCTTTACCTAACCTTTCTGACTTGACTTACTATACAATGTTACTGGTTTTAGGCCTTCATTACATTTTTATCTACTTCTGATTTTAATTTGTTACTACTTACATTATTATAGAATCCTTCATTTGTTTATGATATGATTACACTAAACCCTTTTGTATCTCATTAACAATCATAGCCTTTCTGGCCAAGTTTACAATTATAATCAGCCTACTAACTAAGTACATGTACACAAACATTTAACTATATAAAGTTTAACAACATCTCTATAATGATATATTGATAACACATAAAATGAAATTAATATTAATTAATTGGTATTCTATTAAAAGAATTACTCCACTTGCTACACACAAAAAATAACATAACTATCATGATAATAATACAACATGATAAAACGTAATAACAGGTACATTTTTATGAAATAAATCATATGTAATACTTAATCATTCTCCTTTCATTCAAATCATCAATTATTATAAAACAGTCTAAGTTAGTTTTTACATTATTTGTCAATGTCTATCGTTTACACCTTTCACTGAACATTGAAGTTTGTATTTATTAACATTATTAATTTTTTTTTCTCTCTCTCTACCTTGTATTCTTATTGGGGGATAATTCATTTATTCAATAATGGGTTGTGTTTCTGACCTTTTACTAGTATGGATAATTATTATTTTTATTTTTATTTTAAAACTTGTAAACTTATTTATGTAACGTAGGGGACCATATTTTCGTTACGTTACAATATATATATATATATATATATATATATATTGTAACGTTGATAAATTCGGGTGGTGTGTCCGTGTAAAAACGTGTACATCGTTTTTTAAGTATTAGTGTGGTGTGTTCGTCTCACACCTGGTCGTTACATCAATGGTTGCTGCTAACGAAGTCCGTAGCGTTGTCACAATTATCAGTACAACCTAGTGGAAACCTTACCTGTAATTTCATAGGGGTTTGTGAATCCCGGGTGGCACCAAATTGTTTGTTGAAAACAATTAAATTTATGAATTAATATGTTAGTATGGTGTTTTCAGCGGTGACGGCCAGCGCGTTTGAATCGGTTCCCGCCTTTGTACAGCTTACTGTATTGCACAGATAGCGAAAGCGCTAGTTGTCTGATCTGTAAGTTCGCTAACACACACATATATAATACAATTTCCTATGAAATAAAACAATGGTTACACTCTGTACTGTTTCTTTAATGGTTGTTTGGCAATTAAGTAATGTGACAATAATATTATAATTTATTATTCAATAAAATTGCTCCGACATTAAACATGAAACGCATTATCTCAAGTTGACGAAATTGGTTTTGAACGAGCTATTCTGATGCCATCATGGCTACTGTTTGTATATTATACGTCAACTCGTCCAAAATCTGGAGTCCTTTAGATTATAAAGAAAACATTAAATATGGTTACAATAAAAAAAATACACTACCGTACATTATCCGTACTTAAACAATATAAAGTGTGGCTACAATTTGTTCTGCAGTGTAGTAATAGGTGTTAGAAAAGTTCGCAATCTAGAGTGAGGTTATTTTTTTAGTTAACAAGTTTTTATACGTAAGTTTGTTTTATTTAATCCTTGAAAGAAAATTATTTTTAATTCATAGTGAGAGTTCGTATAGATATGAGAAATATTTAAAGTGCTTTTATTCCTGGGATTAGGGTATTTAAATGATACTTATCAGTTCAGAAGGTTTGTGATAGATCGTTGTTCTTTGGACATGGAAAATTTCATCAATTTTGAGTGACTTAGGCTGCTGGCGTCCTTTTCTAATTAGTCTTGGGAATTTCTGCTTTTAATTTTTGTTTATATTGTTCCTGGACATCAGTTAAATGTTATTCCTCTTCCTCTCCTTCTCACTGGTACATGTTTTTGGATTTTGACTAGTTTTTGAACATTTTAAAGTAAAATTTGTGTTATACAAAATCTTGCGTCCCTACTACACAAGCGTCATTATACGAGTACTGAAAATTAATGGAAAATTAGTAACCAACGGCTCGTTTCTATGGTAACCTGAACCCTTTGATTGGCTAAGGCATGGTTTATTACCATTGTTATCATATTTGAATTTTTATTCAAAATTACTATATATTTTCTGATTGATTTTATTCTTCTGTCTTCCTTCCTGAGCATTAAATATTATCACTATTGTCCGTATTTCCTTTCAAAGATTAAATTCATACCTCATAAGGTCATGTTCTATTAGATATTAACTTTTGTACATTTATGTTAACATTTGTTAATTACATATTTCTTTTAATTTAATTTCTTATTGTAACATTTTTCTTTTAAAATGATTTGCACATTATTCTTGGCTAGTTACTTGTCTTAGATTTTTTTAATTTCCTTGTGGATTTTATACAATTTGTAATTATTGGTTTTGACAGTTAGGCATTTCAGATGCACTAGTAGCCATTGACTATATTTACTGAATTTATACAAATGATGTATCATTTTATTCTAATGTATTTTGTTTTGTTAATGGTTCTGTTATTTTCTACATTTACTGATTTTCTAGTGTAATTAGATTTGTATTGTCTTAACTTCTCAATTATCTATTTTGCCTTGGTTAATAATATGGCTACCACTCCCTATTCTTCCTCAATTAAAACATAACATCTAGGCATATGCTCTGCACAATTTCTTCAGTCATATCCTATTCATAAATATAACTATACAATTCTTTAACAGTTATTAAGTAACATTTGTTAATAACTCATTTCCTTAATTACTATTTTTTGGGTGTTAACTAACATCACCTTTTGAATAATTGGTTTTCCCTTACAATCTGGGGTGTTTATTTATTACATTATTAATTGCTTATTTCCTGATTAAACTCTACTCTCAATCCATGTTAACACTAGCTGTTTATCTTTTCATGGGATTCTCCCCTTTTAATTACAATCGTTTACAATTAATCTTAATTCTCTTAATTAACAACGTTATTATCACTTTCCAGTGTTCATTTCATATTACTAATTGTTTACATTTAATATTATTATTCAAACCTTATATTTTTAATTGCTAATTTGTTTCACTTTTAATCACATAGTGTTTCCTCATCACTCTTCAGTGTTTATTCCACATTATGAAGTGCTTACATCTAATGCTATCATTAAAACCTTATTCTTAATTATTATTGGATTCACTATTAATCAATTATTGTTTATTATTGATTATTGAGCGTTTTATTATCATAAATATGGTTTCTAACCATTTTGGGGTTTCACACTTTCACTATTACACTTTTTAACTGTTTACATCAAGTGTTTCTTAGTGGGTAATCCCTATAATTATTTCTCTTTGTCACTTTCTCACTATTTCCTTCTTTACAAATTATACACAGTATTACTAATGTTATTTTTCTATAGATTTTTACTACATCTAACTGTAATTCTTGGGTTAGTGTGCTTTTCTTTTTATAATATTACTTTACTGGGTTTTGGTTAAAACAATTACATTAATTATTTAATTGATAATAATATTTATTTCTGGTATTAGATAATTATTGGTTTTATTCCCAATATTGTACTTGAGTGTAACATTTGTCCCTTACATATTTGTGGTGTTTCTTATTCCTTGGTTTCACTTCATTTCCTTTACACTTAATTAGTTTCATTTTCCTTTTTCTTCTTCTTCTCCTTCATTTTCATTGGCTTCATTTTAGTTTGGTTCTCCCCTTCTTGTTTGGTTTTATTTTATTTGGTTGTATGGATTCGTTCACTTCCTTCAATTGTCTTTATTCTTATTTGGTTTCGGGTTTTTCCCTTCTTATTTGTTTCCCTGTTTGTTTGGTCAATGGCTTGGGTTAGGTCATTTCGTCGTTTGTCGTGTCACCGTCTTTATATTTTATTTATATTTAATATTTTATTTTATATGAAGTATATTTATTTTTAGTAGCATCTTTTTCATCCCTGGTATTGGGGTGGCTTATTTGTGTTGTTACATAATGCCTCTCCTTCAAAATTGATCATTTTAATAAAACACTAACATAGTTTTTTATGAAATTATCAGTTATATACTATTTTTTCTTTTATCTCTTGTTTGTTTCTCCATTCTTTATTTCTCTTCTTACTTGATTCATTCCATTTTATTTGGATCTGTTTTTATTTATTTCCATTAGTGTGTTCTCCCTTTTATACAATTTCTTCCCTAACTTTTTAGTAGCTGGTTTCTTCCATTACTACTCATTTTTTCTGAGACCAGAGGAACATCATCTCTGCTCAGTTTATTTTGATTGCTGGATTTTTTCAACAGTCAATCTTAAATACTTTTTTGTCAACTTGTGACTTAAATTAATAATAATAATATATTTTGGGATTGTCCACATTGTGGTTTGTTTTTAGATCACTTTGGCCTTTTACTCATTCTTCCTTCCGCTGTACCTTTGCTATATACTGCCATTTTTCTCATACGGTTGATTGTTTTTTATTTATTCATATGTTGATTTCATCATATCTAATTTTTTGTTAGTTTGCTTTTCTGTTCTTCTTGTGATCAGGTTAAGTATCTTAGACATCTTTATTTTTTTTCTTGGTTGTTTAGCACTATTCTGCTTTAGCCATTTCTTGTATATTTGTTTTATACATAACTTCTTTTTCTTCCTTGTACCAGTTCAGATTTTTTTTTTTATTTTTTTTTATATATTTTTTTTTCAATCCTCATATGTCATCGAAATAATGTAGTAAGTTGCTCTTACAGACTTTTTGAATTTTGAAATTTGTTTATTTTATTTTTAGTAATTTATTTTTCTTCATAAAACTTTTTTATTGAAGCTTGATTGTAAACTCCTTTTATCTTTTTTGTGTTTATATTACTTATTTGGTAAGTATTGTTACCATTATCTTTGGTGATGACATAGGGGCATACATAGTGTTGTACACAGGCCCTTGGTATTTATACTTTTTTGTAAGGTGATCTTCTCCTTTTCTTTCATTGTTATTGCCTTCTCTTGTATATTACACTCTTTGTTGTCTTTCTTCTCTACTCCTTCAAATGTTAGATGTTTGAACATTTATTCTGGATAATTTTTAAATTTATTTATTATGGTTTATTATTTCTCATTTAATTCGTCTTGGTCGTTGAGTCATTTCTTGTTTTGGTGATTCTTATTGGTCTAATTAATTTACTGCTCCTTCCTCTCCATTGGTTTGCTTGGTCGGTAATTCGAAGATCAGTCCCTTTTCTTGGCGTGTGGTATCTTCGCTTAGTTTACCCTTGTTCATGCAATTTAATATTACTGACATCCCAACAGTACAGTGTTAGCCATAAGTACAGTCACCAACAAATAGTTAAAAACAACGGTTAGGGTCGGTGTTACTATGTACATCACTTTTTAGGACTCCAAAACAATTTTTATGTTTCAGTTCTAATATTTTGAGAATCAGTCAATACAAATTGTGCTTTAGATGAGCCAAATACATGTCATACATTACACTATCCAATTTCTGTGTGGTGTATGTTCCCCATTAATTTACGTTTTTGTCATAGTTGTGTTTCAGACCTTTTTTATGACCTGACAAGCTGTTCGGATTATCTTAACACTGCAGTACACCTCAGTAGTGAAACAGAAAGTAATATTGTTTTCTAGTGAAAAGGTATAACCTGAAAACAAGTGCATATACACTAATATAGATGTGTCATAGTCTAATAGACAGACGCTTAGAGCATAAGAGTAAAATAAGTGTCAACTATTATTCTTTTGATGGTATGTGTACAAAGTGCTGTAATGTGGCATTTTGACCTACCTGGGGTAATTTAAATAAAACAATAACATTTTTTCGAATATTTGGGACAAACGTAAACCAAAAGGTAAAATTCAGTTGTAGCGACAATAGCGACGGTGGTAACACTGCTGGGTGACAATTTAATTTATTCATTATTCATGAATTTCTATAACGCAGAATCAACGAGCTGGAATTGTACCAAGGTCAAAAAATGACACAAAACCAGTCAACAACTTATATAACGAAACAACAGGCGATCGTTACGTCAGCGCTTTGCATAACAAGAATGTAGGTGTGTCGACGCCAACCGCGTTGTGGCACACAGCAAACAAAGGCCAGTCTCATTTCAACGCTCGCGCGAGCAATACACATAAAAGTTTCGAAACATAAATCGCAGGCGCCCGCAACCTAAAATGTAAATACCGCAGTTCAAAAGGTGTTTTTAAAACTTCAAATGATTTAAAATAGATAAAAAATGATTCATAATATAAACAGACTGTGTGGTGACCAACAAAAATGTAATAACTGTTCGGCAATAATAACTGTGTAAAACAAAAAGTGCGAGACAACAATGCGGAGGGGACGATTTCAGATCAACTCTTCGAACAGCTAAGTATTCTGCTGAATACCACCATATATTTGAAATCCAATACAAAAATTACTAAAATACTATAAATTATAAAATTAGATCTCTAAAAGCTTAAGTAATAGTATGTGTGGGTGTGTGAAAGCGCTGGTTTCCGTTTTATTATAAGTAGTCATAAGTTTAAATCTATATTTATGAATGTGTATTCAAGTTAATAAATTTTGATAGTATGGCTAGGTGAATCAAATATTATTTTGGCATATTTTAATAAATTTAAACCGAAAGGTAAACAAAGAATTGTCATGCTACAAAAAATAAAGTACCATTTATTTGTGCTTGCAAAATAGGTGTTTGTCATTGCAATGCCTGTCGTGTTTCTCTGCCTAAGTACATCAGACGACACCCTGGTAAACCCTGGTAAATAATTGCAACTGGTAAGTGACAAATTTCAGTATTCAATAATTTAATTAAAGCTCGTAACGCTTTAATTGGCGCCCGAACAGGGACTTTGTAAATTAAGTAAAGTTTTCAAACTGATCGAAAAATGGCAGAGAAAAGCGAGAGTGTAAATTTATGTGAAGATGTTGTGGAGGGGTCAATTTTCAATGTTACGCAAGACAATTTAATATCGACAAATATTAACGAGAGTGTAGACAATACAACACACGAATTAACGATTGAGACAGTAGACGCAAAAGTAAGCGATAATATAAATATATTTAATCAGTTAGCGTTAATAATGGAGATGATGTCAGGAATGAAAACTGAGATCAAATCAGAAGTAAATACTATAAATGTTAAACTGACTGATTTAAATAACGAGTTCATAAATGTGAGGAGCGAATTGAGAGCGAGTGAAATAAACATGAATAGCCGTTTGGAAAGTATGAATGAGGTTATTGTTGGAGTGAAAGATGAACTGATTAGTGTTATACATAAGGTACAAGACGAAATGAGAAACGATAGAAAAATAATTAACGAAAAACAAAAAGATAAAATGCTAGAGACAAATAAAAAGTTTGACACATTGACAAGTAAACATAATGATAAAATTAAAAAGCCAAATGACCAAATGGACTGTAATGTTAAATGTATAATTAATGAGGGTGAGCAAATCAAACGAGTAAGTGAGATACAAGAAAATATAAATGATGAATTCAGAAGTAACTGTGAACCAGTTGATGCAATTATAATTAATGTAGCTAGTTTAAAAAATAAACAAGCGGAACATGAGCGTGAAATAATTAAAGTCAGAAAAGACTTAAATGTAACCATTAATCAGATATTAACTAATGTGAGTGAGAGAGATTTAGATAGAGAGTTGTGTGCAGAGAGAGAAATAGAATTATATAAGTTAAAGAGAAATTATTATGAGTTAGAGAGAAAGTGGAAAGAGAGAATAGAGTATGTGGGGCAGAGGGTAAATTTTCCTATTAATTTTTCTGAACCAAGGTGTTCACAAGTGTTGTTTAAGAAGGGAAAGAGTCCCGTATTGATGTTGTATAATGTTGTACCCTCTGTCTGTAATAATGATGTTGAAAGTATGATTTGGTATTGTGGTGAGAGAGATATAAGTGGAAAATGGTATGTTAATCAAGTAACAGAATTATATAATGTGAATCGAAAGTATGACGAATGGAGAGAAAGTTTTTTATACTTGAAGAATAATGAATATAATAATCTGACAAAAGTAATTAACCCGATCATGAATGTATTTACCGATGGAGACTGGACAATAATAACTTATGTTGACAAGTTGTATGAAATGTTGGTGGGGAGTAACCCTATCAATTATAATGACATAATGAATGGAATAAAGGTAATGGATGATTATTATAATGATAGTAATAACAAATTGAGTGTGTATAACAGTGATGCATGTTACAAATACATTAGATATATATATAACGATGGAGGATGAACTAAAATATCAGTGTATAGACATTGGTAAATATTGTAAATTTTGGTAACGACCTTGCAGATTTGGACATATGAAGTGTGAAACAATTGAACAGTTCTTGACGAATGATTTGTAAATAATTTGTGAATTCATTTGTGTAGATATATTATTAATATTTTGCAGTTTACATAAATAATTATGAAGACAATAATTGATGCTTTGTAAATTTTGATAATAATTGAAATATGTTGTGTTTAATAATCAATTGAAGTGAATAATTTGAGATGGTTAAATATTGTGATTTAATGTTGTATGATTGAATTTTTATGAGATATATAAATTATATTAGGAGATTTCAATTGAATAACAATTAATGACTAAATAAATCTTAAATAGTTTAGTTTGTGGAATAACATAAAGGTTAAAAATAAATGTTAATAATAATTTTGAAATTTTAAGAAATTCTTTCTATTGTATGACGGTCCATATGAGGTTAGCCAAGTGAAAATGGAGAATGCTTATGTTTTAGTAGATTTGCAAACTCGAGAAATAAAAGGAACTTATAATGTGACCCAATTAAAAAAGTATTATCTAGCTGAGTGATGATGGATGTATTTATAGATATTAAAATTTCCATACATAAACAGACATTTTTATATTCTATTATTATAAATTGTTATTATTGTTTTTACACACATTATGTATTTTATGTAAATGAAGATCAAGGCAGGGAAAGTTAAGAAAGAAATGTATTAGGTTAAAACACCACCAAGACTAGAAATGTCATGAAATGTAAATTATTAATTTTAGTTTTAAAATAAAAGATATCTTACTTGTGATTCCCCAACTTTTCGGGCGGTCACGGCCTCACCGAACCTTGACCGTGGAATTGGTTTAGCTTTAACAGCTATGGTTGGGGCACATTACGATTACGCGCTGACCATAACTGGCCATAGCTGTTATCGTTGTAAAGGTGTATTTTGAAATTGATGGGGGGTGAAATTTAGGGGAATCACCAAACTAGGGAACAGCGGCTACCACTCTGTCCGAGTAGGGACAGCGAAGCCAGGTGGTAGACCCGTATTAAGGGCGCATATTTATATAACACAGATATTATGATATCTAAATGTTAAAATGTAACGCAGAAGCAAGGACACGGAGATGTCAAATTCCTCCAAAACTTCAGTCCTTGTGGACGCAACTGGACGCCACAGTCCAGGGGGGGTCATAGTGTGTGTGGCAGGGAGGTTACCGCTAGGGGGTAACGAATTAAAAAATTTTTTGTTGCATTTTAGTAATGATGACTCGCTATTAATTAATTTTGTTAAAATTAGAAGAAATAGATGCACTAGATATTTTATATATTGTGTTTATTATGTCTTATTGAGTTGATTGCATGTAGTATGTTAGGAATAAGGATTATAAAAATATAATAATAAGTTTTCTGTGTTTAAAGATTTTTACTAAAAATGAAATAAATTTATGATAGTTAAAATTTTCAATGAGTTATAAAAAAAAAATTTTTTGAGAAACGAATTAATAAAAGTAAAGTGAGTTTAAAAGATAATTTTATGATTTTATATGCAAATTCAATGATGTAAAGTGTGTGAGTTTTAAATATAAATTGTTTACTATAAGATGATAATAACAATGTGAATTATTAATGTACTATGTTTTCTTATGTTATATTGTGTTTGTTAGTGTAAGAGAATTTTATGAATTTAAATATTTTACATGCATTTTAAATTGGGGATGAGAGAAATGTATAATGTGGTCATAGGAGATGTTTATTTAAATTCTGATGGGAATCAGGGCAATAATTTTGAATTTTGGGATTTTAAAGTTAATAAGAGAAAGTAGATGGAATGAGATTATGGAATTTTAAAAGGGGATCATGTGTTGTTAAGTATTTTGATAGATATGTTAGAGATAAGTGAAAAAACAAAACCAGTGCTTCTTAGCGCAAACCAGCACCGCTAGGGGGAAACAGATCAGTTGGTGATATGGTGTTGTATAAGGCCACTATTTGATATTTTAATTTATTGTTTCAGTGTTTGGTGATGCTGTGGCGGCGGACCTGAGCTGGCCAGCGCGTCAGAGCAGGGGCGTTAAGTATCTGTCTGACTCTACAGTGTTGGGATCTCAAGAGAGAAGTCCAGTATTGTCATTCAGGTGCGGTCACAGTCACCAGACCAAGGGTGAGTTGATTATATTTTTTGTAAACCATACAGGGGGTTGTGGCGACATATCCTGGCTGATCCCTTTAGCAAGTATGAATGTGTCAATGAGATTTTTTATGCTTCGGCATAAAATCTCTCATTGAGGGGGGTATTGTAATGTGGCATTTTGGCCTACCTGGGGTAATTTAAATAAAACAATAACATTTTTTCGAATATTTGGGACAAACGTAAACCAAAAGGTAAAATTCAGTTGTAGCGACAATAGCGACGGTGGTAACACTGCTGGGTGACAATTTAATTTATTCATTATTCATGAATTTCTATAACGCAGAATCAATGAGCTGGAATTGTACCAAGGTCAAAAAATGACACAAAACCAGTCAACAACTTATGTAACGAAACAACAGGCGATCGTTACGTCAGCGCTTTGCATAACAAGAATGTAGGTGTGTCGACGCCAACCGCGTTGTGGCACACAGCAAACAAAGGCCAGTCTCATTTCAACGCTCGCGCGAGCAATACACATAAAAGTTTCGAAACATAAATCGCGGGCGCCCGCAACCTAAAATGTAAATACCGCAGTTCAAAAGGTGTTTTTAAAACTTCAAATGATTTAAAATAGATAAAAAATGATTCATAATATAAACAGACTGTGTGGTGACCAACAAAAATGTAATAACTGTTCGGCAATAATAACTGTGTAAAACAAAAAGTGCGAGACAACAATGCGGAGGGGACGATTTCAGATCAACTCTTCGAACAGCTAAGTATTCTGCTGAATACCACCATATATTTGAAATCCAATACAAAAATTACTAAAATACTATAAATTATAAAATGAGATCTCTAAAAGCTTAAGTAATAGTATGTGTGGGTGTGTGAAAGCGCTGGTTTCCGTTTTATTATAAGTAGTCATAAGTTTAAATCTATATTTATGGATGTGTATTCAAGTTAATAAATTTTGATAGTATGGCTAGGTGAATCAAATATTATTTTGGCATATTTTAATAAATTTAAACCGAAATGTAAACAAAGAATTGTCATGCTACAAAAAATAAAGTACCATTTATTTGTGCTTGCAAAATAGGTGTTTGTCATTGCAATGCCTGTCGTGTTTCTCTGCCTAAGTACATCAGACGACACCCTGGTAAACCCTGGTAAATAATTGCAACTGGTAAGTGACAAATTTCAGTATTCAATAATTTAATTAAAGCTCGTAACGCTTTAGTGCATAGTGTAAGCTCAACCCTTTTGTACTAAAATCTAAGTATATTTTATATTTTAAGACATATCAAGTCTCTCTCTCTCTCTCTCTCTCTCTCTCTCTCTCTCTCTCTCTCTCTCTCTCTCTCTCTCTCTCTCTCTCTCTCTCTCTCTCTCTCTCTCTCTCTCTCTCTCTCTCTCTCTCTCTCTCTCTCTCTCTCTCTCTCTCTCTCTCCCCCCCCCCCCCTAGATTGTAGGTAGACATATAAGTAACTTATGTTAACTTTTTGTATTTTCAGCTGTCAGATTCTTCGCTTCTAATAAAGGTCGAAAGTGTGACAGAAGCGCCAGGTATTCAGTCAGTCATAAAGGAGGAAGACTATGAACATATTAATGAGGTGGTATGTTGGATAACAATAATCATTGCTTTTCTTGTGATAGTATAACCTGTCAGCCTGAGGGTTTTTTGAAAAACTCATAGGCTACTGTATAAAAGTGTGTGTTGCATTACGTCCATGTACATGGAAAGTGTGTGTTTTCCATTGCTTTGTGCTACCATGTCCACCCTATGAACAGCTGTGAACCATCAGGTTAGTCTGTTGCATTATTCATTAGAAACAGCTGTGTATACGAGAATCAGTTGAAAAGTTCACGGAACAACATCTGTAGCTTAGCAGTAAAACTAAAATTTTTCATGTGGTGCAAGATTTGTATTTTATGTGAACTCAAAATTTCCAAATGTATCTATCAATTTATTCATTGTTTAGACGCTGTTTAAAATTGATGTGCCATGTGTGTTTTAAAAAAATTAACAAAATCAATCATGGTGTGATTCTTAACACACCATTAAAAATTGTTTAGCACCAACGGAAATTCAGAACAAAATTGTAAATGCGTCAGGAGATGCTGCGACTTCAGATAGTTTGTAAATAGGCATTTGAGTTTAATCTTGGTCATATGAGCATTGAAGATGTTCCTCCCCCACACTGAATGCCCAAAAAATGCAACAACTCCAGATGTGGCAGCCATCTTGAACAACGGTTTTTCACAGCCAGTTCTTGAGTTAAAGTGTGATGCACATGCTCATATGAGATGCCTATGATTTCAGCAATGTCATCCACTCCTCAGTCTGCAGTTTTCCAACACCCTACGAAATTTTTTTCAATAATGTCATTTGTTGTACTTTTTGGATGTCCCTTGGTGAGATCATCTTCAGTGCTTGTACAACCATGTTTAAACTAGAGTGTGCCTCACTTACCATTGTTTCTGAAGGCGCAGCATCTCCTAACACATTTACAATTTCGTTTTGATTTTCCACTGGTTCTAAAACGTTTTTAACAGAGAATTCAACACAACACGATGTTTGATTTTGTACATTCTGTATATAGAGAAAAGATACTCAAACAGATATTACCATTCACGCAGAGAGTAACCATCCCTACTCATACAAAATTTCTGCATACAACAGCATGGTATATCGAGCCCTCACATATCCTCTATGCAGGAAGCAGTATGAAAAAGAGATACACATCATAAAGCAAATAGCTCAAAGCAATGGATATCAGCCTCAAATGATCGATAAAATCATTGAAAACAAAAAAGAAATTAATCAGAAACAAATAACATATCAGTCAAAAGGAAGAAAACCTATATACCTGCACATTACATTGACGACAACTCTCAAAAATTAGCGAGAAAATTTGCAAAATATGACTATCTATTAGCATTCAGAACAAGCAATGACATCTACAACAATTTGAAAATAAGCAACAATACAAAGAAGAAAAGCATTTATGAAAAAGCTGGAGTCTAACAATATCAATGTCAGCCTGCTAACTCGGCAGAATGTAATGTACGGTGTAACAGGGCAAAATTTACATAATAATTTTATAAATACCTTCATGGAAATAATTTAATATTGGAAGATGGGGCCCACATAAGGGGATGCGACAGCCAGTGAGAGCTTCATAACCATATACGGTTTTGAAGCAAATCGAGAGTTTATTTGCGGCCAGTGACTAACACCAAGAGAATTTTGTTGATGAAAATCTGTTTGTGGCGAGTTGAAGAGGTGATACAAAGCCCAACGGAACTTTTCAATACCAAGGACGAGACGTATGGCGGGGAACGGAATGAACTGGTTTTAAAGACGTCACCAAAACGGAAATTTTAATGCTGAGACGCAGGCGTAACGCCAATATTACAGTCAGTCTCCAGCCCGACGTCAAACAGAGCGGATGTAGTGTGCGCGCACAGCTAAGGTAGGCCTACCGAACAAAAGAACTTTTAGAAGTGTTTGCAAAAGAATACTTTCAATCAAAATTTAAAAGTGGATATAGATTTGAGTGATCGGAACATTTACTGGTATATTTTACTCTTTCGTCAGGAAAAACAACAACAACATGGTGCAACTACGACTCGGAGACTACTTACAAAAAGATAAGTAACAGTAACAATAAAGGACAAATTGGTCAAAATTCAATTTCAGTCAAAATGTATTAAACAATTAAAAAATGAGATCTCAATAAATAAAAGATATATATCGATATGTAAAAGTATGAAAGTGTGTGTGGTTGTGTGAACAAATATGTAAGAAGTGCTGGATTTGCGTGTATATATATATATATATATATATATATATATATATATATATATATATATATATATACACATAGTTAAACTGATGATTCAGTACAATCTATTTTTGATGTAATAATTACTTGTAAATTGTTTTGCGCCTCAGGGCAGAATAGATGTGTTCATTTTGAGGGAATGTTAGTATAAAGAAAAATAAAATAATATTCAGTTTTAACTTTATAAATATGTATTGTGTTTAATTGTATTTATTTATTATCAAAATACCCTTATACCATATTGGTGTCGGGTTACATCAATATATGATAAGTACATCAACTACACTCTATATGCAAATTTTTTCCATCTTACTCTATCCATTGACAATGTCTTCGCTTCCCTCCAGCCCAAGCCTCTTTCTCACAAAATGTTTCCCATCATTCCATCCCAAGTCAGTCGCGGTCTTCCTCTCTTCTTCTCCCCCCTGATTTTGCCTCCCAAACCTGTTTTACCATTCTATTACTATCCATTCTCTGCATGTGTCCCCACCAGCATAGTTGTCTCTGTTCAATAAAATCCAGAATCGATATCACTTCCAGATCCTCTCTTATTTGTGTATTCCTAACTCTGTTCTTCCTTGTTACTCCCACTACTCTCCTAAGATATTTCATTTCTGCCGCCTGGATTTTACTTTTTTGGCTTTTGGATAGCACCCACGTCTCACAGCCGTATGTTAAAACCGGTCTATATACTGTTTTATACACACTCATTTTCGTTTTCTTGATATCTCCTTCTTATTTATAAATCTACTGTTTAATGCATAGTATACTTTTATTGCCTTTTCAATTCTTTTATTTAATGCGGCTTCTTGTTTCCCATTACTGTCTATTATAGCCCCTAGATATTTGAATTGTTTGACTTGTTCCGTCTTCACTCCTCCAATCTCTATATTTATTATTTTCTCCCCCATTACCATTACCTTTGTTTTGGTCTTATTTATTTTCATCCCTTTTTCCTGGAGAACTTCATTCCATATATTCAAATTACCCTGTAACGCCCTTTCACTTGTAGCCATTAGCACTACATCATCCGCAAAAGCCCCTTCTGCTACTTCTATACTTCGCAAGTTCCTGTATCCAACATGCATTTTCTTAACCTTCAGTGAACACTTCTTAATAATGTTGTCCATATACAAGTTGAATAATGTCGGACTCAGTCCACCTCCTTGTCTTAATCCATAGTTTGTTGTAAATCCTAACGACCTCATATTTTTACCAATTACATAATTAACATTATTTTTGTATAACCTCTGTACTACCTTAATTATTTTACTCCTTATTCCTCTATTTTTTTAAACTTTCCCATATTTTTGTTCTAGGCACACTATCGAAAGCCTTCTCAAGATCAATAAAAGCCAAACATACCAATTTATCTTGTTGTATCGACTTCTCAGCTATCTGTTGCAGAGTAAAAATGTGATCCTGCACACTTCTCCCTGATCTAAAGCCACTCTGCGATTCCTCCAAACTATTTTCTAAAATTGGGACCAATTTATTATTAATAATCTGCTCATAAACCTTAACAATTGTATTTAACAGATTGATACCCCTATAATTATTACAATCTCTTGCGTTACCTTTCTTAAAAATAGGAACTATCATTGGTTCCTCCCATTCTCTTGGTATGTCTACACTTGTCCACGCTTTATTGATAATTTCTAAAAGTATTTCTTTCCCCATATTCTTTATCATTTCTGCTGTAATTTTATCTGTTCCAGGTGATCTCCCACTTTTAAGTCCTTTAATCACTACTTCTAATTCATGCATTGTTATTTTTTCTTCTCGGCCTTTTGGCTAAGATCAAAGTGTGTTTAATTGTATTTGCCTATTATTCTCTGCCAAGTACACTAAACGACATCCTTGGTTAACCTTAACACGTAAAGTCAATTATTTCGTAATTTTAAATACAATACAGTTTCAGTTGGAGTCCGAACTAGGGACGAATTTAATATCTAATTACTGAACAGTTTCAACGGTGCAACAAAAAATACATAGGATTCACTTCAAGATCATTTAAACACAGATATATTGAACATACCAAACATTCTCACCACTCAAATCCGAACTCAGCAGTAGCCAAACACATAAAACTACAGTCTTGTGAATATGGTCCAATACAGCAACATTTAACCGTATTGAAAACATGTAGTGATGAAATAAAATCTAATATATATGAACAATACCGAATATACATGTAAAAGAAGAGGGCCATGAAAATCTATTGAACATCATGACGGACTTCAAAAATCGTATCACATTTGAAATATTGTGGCAAAATGAAAATCAACATTCAGTAATCAGCTGATATAATATATAGAACGGAATGTAAACATAAACACTCTGTAACAAAATCAGTTCTCGGGAAACTTTGGACAACGACGTATGTATTACGTTCATTAATCAATGTCTACGAATTCGTTTTTGTAAATAGTGGCTGTTTTACGATATTGTGCAAGTGTGCTGTATATGACCTGACGATGGTCTGTGACCGAAATCGATCGTTTTTAAGAATGTGAGTAATAAAAATTTTATTGCAAATCGTATGTATGGTACCTTTAGACTATGAACAATAAATACAATACAATAGAAAGTTTAGAAACTACTACTTTTCATAGATTACTTTACTTTTAATCTACTTTTTGAAAGTAGGTTTTACAAAACCTAGTTTATAGTTAGCATAGAACAGGCTGTCAGATGTTTTTCAAAGTTTATGTACGTTTACAGACAAAACTGTGACTCTGCTTTAGTAATAGAATAATCAAAATTGTGGTGCAGTGTTGGTATGGGGACTGGGTTAACAAGACTGAACATTTGACTGCACTGTCAGTCACACCATACTGTCACAACTTTTCTTGTCGCATTTGTTACTCTTCATTGTAACTATGTTGAAGGTTACCATAAAATGTAGGATTTACTGTAAGATTTGAAACACCATGTTTATTTGTTAGTCGACTACAAATGTCTACAATAATTATGATAACCTAAATGCCATAGAATAGTTATGAAAATAGTAAATAATTCTTTGTAATAGAAAAAAACTACTGAAACACCTATTACTCTACACTGTTTTCCTGTAAACAGAGATCTTCGTTTAGGACGTGATAACTGTAGAGACATCAGAAGTCCATAGCATCCATACCAATGATGTATGGTAAAGTTGAAATTATCCCTTTGGCATATAAAATAAATATACTATTCGAACACCGAAAGTATTATTATTTTCAGCAGTGACATGGTACTATACCAACAGTATTTATGTGGTGTTGTTTCTGGGTTATGTTTTTGTTTGTAGAGTTAATGTTTTTGGCAACATTTGTTTTTATTTGTTTGGTTTTTTTTATAAATGAACATATAACTACCCTTATATATTTACTGTACTTGAAAGGTATGGAAAATAAATTGTGTATTTTACTGTACATACACATAATTTTATATAAAAAATTCGGGAAATTTAAAGTTGTGTTTAGTTTACATTTTGTTTTAGAGACTTTTTATTTTACATTTTGTTTTAGAGACTTTTTATACGGTTTTTGTTGTTTTTCATTGTTTCTGTTTTATACATTAATAATGGCAATCCATAATATTACTTGTTTATTATTATTATGTATGTTTTTTTATTCTAATGGTAATATTATATGACATGCCATGTCAAACCAATAGCATCATGCCTTCTCATGATTAACTGGAGATGGTTAACGACAACTTGGTGCAGACTCCAAAAAGTTATATAAATGGGTGTCCTAATTAGTGCCGCCAGCCATAGCCACAGTACTGTGGTTTACTGACTTATTGAGACCTGTGTCAGTATTTCAGTCCTTATAGCACTGAAGATGGACACCGATGGAGTGCTTGAACCGTTAACAAATTATAACATCAGATCACGGCCTGATAGCCCGGGAAGTGTTAGTATCTACTGGATTAACAGTTAAATAATTTACTAAAATTTTTATTAAACAAAATAATATATAACAATGTACTGCATTTCATACAACCAACTTATGACTTGAAAAAAAAACATTTACACTTATGTGCAAGAGGAGGAAGAAAATTTAGAATGAGTGCAAAAAATGGCAAAAACTCATTGGATCTTTTTGAATGTACCAATGAAAATAATGCTGGTTCGCAAAGGATTAATGAAACTGCTAACAAAATTGTCATGTTATTTCACCAATCATCCAATTAATTGCAACTGCAGCTAACATATTTTCCCAGTATTTGTGTAATCTCCCATAACCTGCTTCCTACTTCACAAACTGTTACCAGTATAATATTTTATATAACTTTACAATCCCTTTCTAAACTAGACTAATCATTGTTAAATAATTACTAGTCAGAAAAGTTAAAGATAATATAATAAATACAGTAAAAATGGGATAAAATTATGTCAAAAAATCTAAGTTCAGTACAATCAGTGCAGAAATTTTCAAAATATAAAGAAAATTAGTGCTGATTGCAAATCTCAAACATACACATTGCAACATCGACAGATTGTATACATACTCTTTCATTATGAATCCACTAACCATAAAGTTACGATCAAATTGTACAAATTATATTAAACTCTATAGAGGTTTACTGTGGTATACTTTGTCCACCCCTTCTACTGCTGCGTGTCCAGACCATCAACAGTTGAGGATAATGGTAAACCATATCCCCAAAATGACCATTATGTTTATGATAAATGATCAGTGGGCATAATACAGGTTTACAAAGTACAGATCTAATGTAAGAGAGTAGCCTAATGGTACCTCTATACTCCTAGCAGTTCATCGTGGTAGAGTTTGTGTATTTACTTGGTGTAGTGTATGTGCTAAAGTTATGAAAAATTATGTAATGTATTATGTATGTATGAAATGAAATTCAGAAATTTCTTTACTAAAATATGTCTGTCTGTACTAAAGTAATAAGGGGGAGAATAGTGTGCAATAAAAAATCAATAAAACAAGTAAATGTTTTTAATTATCTAGGGTGTCTGGTAAGTTTTAATGTAATTATGATTTGGGAAAGAAAATATCCATGTTTCAAAATATGTGGGTGGCACAATTATAATTACTCTAATAAATAAAACTCGCAGAGGTACACTGCTTAAGTTTGATTAAGTGAAGCAGTATTTTCATTTCTCTGTAGTGTCAAACGTGGACTTTAAATAAGAAGGACTCCCAGTGTATACAGATGACAGAAATGATATGTCCGTGAGCCGTCGCTGGGTATAAATAATCAATCAGCAGAAGAATGTAGGTATCAGTGGTGAACTAAATATCTTTCTTTATAGTAAAATGAAGATATATAGACAGATGTTGATAGCCCATCTGTAGCGACAACCATAAATTAACATAGCGAAGCGGATGCTGTATTACATTCCAAGAGGACGGCGTAGTTTGGGATGGCCAACAGCAAGGTGTATCGAACAGGATGTGTAGCCTAATCCTTCCGGTAGATGACAATGATGACAAATCTTTAAAAGATTAACAATTGTAATAAGTATTTGTAAATTACAAATAATTTTACCATTAGATAAGCCAGAACTTAATCAGTTAATTTGTGTCTTATTTCCAGGTTGCTTTATCAGTAACAGAAGTTGGTATGAAAGAAGAGTATACTCTGCCTGAGCCACATGAAACAAATGTTACCATCAAGCAAGAACCTTCTGAAGACTGGACAGAAGATAAGGTATGTTGTGCTTAATTTTTTTAATGTCTCTTGTTGAAATGGCAATAGTTGTAACTTACATTTCATATTTTCTGTGGTATAAGGAAATAAAAAGTATTTTCTCATGTGGACACACACAGATTTTAAAATACTAAAAGAGATATGAGTTCATATTTGTAATACAATCAAAGTGCTCTTTAATCATAAAATAGTTTATTTTTGTAGATTTTATTCCACATAAATTGTTGGGTTTCTATTGAATAAATTGTACTAAATTTATGATAGTGACAACATATGTTCACTTTTTTTTTGCATTAGTTTAAAAGCAGACATAACCAGTGGTGGATATAGAAATATTACCAAAACATTTCACAAAAGTGAATACATGACATGTACCTATATTAATATATTTAACACTTTGAGTCGCAAGCTCAACCTCAAGTTGCTGTGATGCGTACGTTATTTTCTACACACATCTTTTAGAAATGTTAGGGCAGAGTGTATCTAATGTAAAACTTTGGAACGCCTATTTCACTTTGTTTCTTTGGTTTAATCTATTAGACAGATTTCAAAGTAAAAGGAAGAGTTTTTTTGAGAACATGTGTAGGTAACAGAGTTTCTGTAAGTTATAGATTACAGTGGCAAATTGTTGTTAGAATAGGATGTACAGCTGTAAATACGAGGGACATTCACGTCAATCCGTGGCTTTTGTTAGACAAGAGGTGTAAATGGAGATTCCTGCGCATTCTGTTGGTCGTACATATGAAGTACAAGTATCAGCTATTACCGCAAGGTGTGCTGTATTGTTTACACGTTAAATAATAACAGGAGTGAGTCATAAAGAACATGGCGTCCAATGCACATGTGGAACAGTGTGTTGTGTAATGAAATTTCTCGTGAATGAAGACGTAAAACTCGGTGAGATTTATTTGCAACTCCTTGCACAGTACGGTGATGAGACTCTTAGTCGTAGTAAAACATTTGAGTGGTGTAAACGTTTTAAAGAAGGCCGTACATCATGGAGTGACGATCCCAGTCGAGGTGGTTCGGAGCCTACTATAGTCAGTCCCATGAACATTCAGCGAGTGGAAGAACTGATCCTTGATAATCGACGGATAACTTGTCAGCAAATTGCAAAAGAAATAAATGTGTCTGTGGGAACTGTAAACAAAATCATTTACGAACATCTGAAATTCAGTAAGGTTAGTGCACGTTGGGTACCAAGACAGCTTTCCAGCAAAGAAGATTACAAATCTGCAAGGAGTTAAAGCAATGTTTTGACAAAGAAGGCCAGCTTTTTCTCGATCGAATTGTTACCTGCGATGAAATGTGGGTCCATCATTTCACCCCGGAATCAAAACGTGCATCAAAGCAGTGGAAGCATGTGGTCTCACCACCTCACAAAAAATTTCGAACAATTGCTTCTGCAGGCAAAGTTATGGCCTCAATTTTTGGGGATAAAAATGGCATCATTCATGTCGATTTTGTACCCCATGGAGTCAATATTAACAGTGAGTACTACTGCAAAGTTCTTCAAGATGTGCACAGTGCTCTCAAGAAAAAAACAGCCTGGTGCGATCACTAAAGGCGTTCTGTTTCTGCAGGACAATGCACGCCTGCATACCGCCCACCACACGACATGCATGCTACAAGGTCTTGGCTGGGACCTTGCCACACCCCCTTACAGTCCAGACCTCACTCACAGTGATTTTCACCTGTTCGGGCCCTTGCAGTTGTTCCTGGGAGTCCAGCATTCCAATAGTGATGATGAGATGAAACAGTCAGTCCTATCTTGGTTTCAATGTAACGACAAATCTTTCTACACTGCGGGTATCCAGGCACTACTGAAACGCTGGGATAAATGTAGCAGGGATTACATCGAGAAATAAAAGTATTTTTTATTATCATAAATGTGTTCTACGAGGGTCATTCAATAAGTAACGAGACAAATTGCTCTAGCTCAAAAACTACTTGATAAAGCAATACGATACTTTCAGGAGTACAAGTTGGCATCCTTGTAATGACTTCCGATCAGCTGTTTAATAAAATTTTGTAAACATAACCTCTAATTTACTCAGTCAACAATGGCGAGTCCGCTTGATAATTGCACCACGGAAGAACAACGTTCATTGATTAGATTTCTAGTCGCAGAAGGTGTCAAACCTTCTGAAATTCATGAAAGGATGTTAAAAGTGTACGGAAATCATTGTTTGCACCGTTCGAACATTTACAAATGGGTAGAACAGTTTAAAAGTGGTCGTGCAAATGTCAGCGATGAGCAGCGGCATGGCCGACCGGTCGAAGTTTCAACTCCCTCGCTTGTAACCCGCATTGACGTGCTTATTCGGGCTAACAGGCATATAACTGTTGAAATAATTGCTGAAGAAGTTTCTGTAAGTGTTGGTACTGTCCATAAAATTGTTCAGAATAAGCTGCAATACAAGAAAACCTGCGCGAGATGGGTGCCAAGACAACTTACGGATGCCCACAAAGAATCCAGGCTTCAAATCTGTAGACAGTTGAAAGGCACGTGGTTTAACTGAAAAAGAATCATTTTTTGAAAGAATTGTTACGTGCGATGAAACCTGGATCCACCATTTTTTGCCGGAATTGAAAAGACAAAGCCTTGAATGGAAGCACACCAGCTCTCCCACTCGAAAAAAATTCAAAACGCAGCCATCAGCAGGTAAAGTCATGTTGACTATCTTTTGGGACTTTCATGGCCCTATTTTCTGTGATTATCTGGAAGACCAACGAACAGTCAACAGTCAGTATTACAGTGATATGCTGGAAAACAAGGTAAAGCCTGCCATCAGGACCAAACGTCGTGCACTCTTGACAACGCATTTGTAAGAAATGCTTACAAAACTTGGCTGGGAGGTCCTGCCACATCCACCTTATAGCCCAGATCTCGCTCCATCAGACTTTTTTTTGTTTGGACCCCTTAAGGAGACACTACGCAGGAAAAAATTCGGTTCCAATGAAGAGGTCAAAATTCATGTGCAAAACTGGCTCCGTCAGCAACCCACAGAATTTTATGCCAGCGGCATTCGGAAGTTATAAAAACGATGGGATAAGTGTATTACAGTTGGGAGGATTAAATTTAAAAGTAACCATCACTTTGTATTGATTCAATAAACGAGTTTTAACCTAGAGCAATTTGTCTCGTTACTTATTGAATGACCCTTGTATATTTATTAAAAATTAATAGTCCTGGATTGACATGAACATCCCTCGTGTATGCTCACCCTTTTTTTATAATTATTATAAAGTGTGTGGTATTTCACAAAATTACAAAACTAGGGTTTCAAAAACCTATAAAATAGTTCATTGTTGTTAATGGATTGTTCCTCTCATAACAGTTCATTAACAGTTTATATTTTATATTATTTATAAACAAGCAAAACTAAACATACCTGGGGTTGTGGTGCATTAAACGTACCCTCGAGCTGCAAATCAGAGTATCAATAAGTTGTACATCAAGAATATGAATTGTACCAAATTGAAGTACATTCAAACCACAGTAACTCAAGCCTTGTCTACTAAGAAACCTTTGATTACTTGACTTTTTTATTTCCTCTGCCCTAAAAGAAAGCAAAACCTGTTTGAGTTAGAAATAACAAATGTATAACTTGAATTTTTAGAGTTGTAATTTATGAGTTTCAGTTCCATCCAGTTATTACAATTGCCAATAATTGACAAGCTACCAAGAAAATGTTTTGTAACTTTCAAAATAGTTAAAATTATTGAATACATATTGTGTTTTATGAACTTATAAGTAAATTTAAATTTAAAATTTAATAAACGTCTCTAAGGTGTGAAGTAGTCGGAGACTTCTAACAATGGAACAGTAGTCAACACATAACAACAGAGGTATGTAAATCTGCAGTACATTGTACACAGATTTATTGGTATAATACCCCCACTTTTTGTATTGTTATGACATCACAGAACAATTATGTGTTTATCAAATATTCCAGAGGGATCCAGAATGTAATGCGGTGGTGTACATGACTCTCAATGCATTCGCGAGACTTTTCTCAAAGCCGCCAGCTGCGCGGACTGTGTCAAGGCCGCAATTAATTACATAGTACACACTGGCGCTAAGACGTAGTTTGGAACGTTCTTGTCTGTGAGCGGAGGTATAAATACATGGCGGCAGCGGCCTTAGTTTTCAGTTTATTGTCGGGTCCGAGTTTATTGTCGGGCGATTACAAGTGATTATCTGGCGATATTACTGTGTGCGTTCAAGTGGTTATAAGTGAGGTGTTTAATAATCAAGCAGAATAATTGTAATACAATTGTGTTTAATATTGGTGGACATTGTATTGCGTGTGAACAATTTTTATTTGATTGTTGTAAGAGACTGTGGTGTTAACTACGAACTGTTTAACTGTGAAAATTAAAGCTGGTGACTAGTGACTTAATTGGTGTCTTGATTTTGTTTCCACTGTACCTACGACGTTCAAGTAGACCGTCGTAACAGTATTGTATTTTACTACCTGTATATAATCTGTTGATTGCTCAAAAAACAAACAATAATAGTACCATTACTGTGTACTATATAATCTCAGTTCATTGCATGTTGGCCTCACCATATTGCATATTGTAGTGATTATTCAGGATTTCCATAACTTGAAGAATTATTTCCCTTCAACATTGATTTACCAAGGTGTGTGAATGTGTGTATAAAACTCTTGCTATATCTTGCAGTTAATGTTATCAGAGTAATAAGATTTCTTCTACCTTACTGTTTGGCATTGGTGGTATACACTTTTACAGAAGTATGTCTGTTATTATTGTGGTAATACAACTTAATATAGTGCACTTAACTGAATATAATTAGGACTTTGCGTATAAGACAACTCTCAAGTTGAGAGGTGTTCAAAGCAAAAAAAGTCAGAAAGTCAGTCAGTAAAAAAATAATCATGAAATTTATAATATACTCTTTTCACACCTAAAAATAATATAGGTTGTTAGTTTGTTATGTTTCGACTTGAATGGTTCAATAAAGGCCTCACGTTGTTTTGCGCCAATTCTCTAATATAATTGCTATTATGTACCTTCTTGTTAACCTTGGTATTATTGTTTACATATAATATTTGTAATATAATAAATAATATCTGTGTCGATATATTTTTGTAGAACGCCTCACGTTATTGTTGTTATTTGAATAATGTTCTATCCTATCTGTTGTTCAATTAATTAAATTGTGATTTAAGATTTATTACCAATACTGAAAGTTATTTATTGGTAGAGGTTAATTAATGTGGGCACCATATGGTAAATTATATGAATATTCCATAAAGTTATTGTTTGGTATCTCACTAAGTAATTATTTGTCAAAGAAATACCTTACATTGTTGGAACCGATTGGTAACCGAATGTAAACCGGTTATTATGGTAATGGTTTATTAGTGAAACCAATATCTTCCTTGGTCAATTTAAAATTATGGACTTTAATTTAATTATTTTGGTTTATTTTTATGTTAATTAACTTATCTGGTTGAATAATTTAAATAGCACGTGGTGCACGAAAAATTAAGGTACTGCCAAATTATGTGACAGTACGAAAATCTTGATGTCAGAATTATGGTATGAGTGGTAACAAATTATCGTATTTTATTGTGTTACACACACACATACATGGAGAGAACGATTTCCCTTTGTAAAGAGACAACAACGCAGATTTTAACAGATCAAAACGATTCCAAGGTCAGGAGCGGACGTGAGGAGACGAGCATACAAAATGGCCATCCAAGTGGAAACAGATTGTAAATAGCCACTTTCATTGGTCCAGAAGATGGGACGTCATTCAAATCAGTGATGACTTAACAAACAATGACATTACAACAGGGCGTGAGCCAATATGAAACAAAAGACAATGACGTGGATGCGCTAAGACATATGAAAAATATGTGCTTTGCATCCGCCCAGTCAACTACAAGTCGTCATGCAGTGAATACGTATTAGAGTGTACTGGTCCCAAATAGGCCAGTAATAGTGTTTTGTCAGTAGTTTAAAATGGCAAAGTAAACAAAATATAATTACTAATTAACTATGTAACAATGTAAAATCAGTGTCAACAAGTTAGACGACTAGAACCAAAATACGCCGAACACCGGGTGAGACATGGCCAACATCTGAACCACAGGGAACCTCAACATTTCAGGAAAGTGCACATTTAAATACTACATTTTCATTCTTTACAAGTAATCGAGCTCGAAATAATGTGAACAGAAAATTTAATAAATCAAAATTGTCAAAGATGTGAGAGAGAGAGTGAGTGAAATTGGGAGAAAACAGGCCGGCCGTGTTAATTAACATAGGCGTTGGTTTGTGTTCAATTACACCTTTCAATAATAATACTAAAGGAAAAAATTAACTACTGCAGTATAAAATATTCTTGTTTGATGTAACAGAAGTAAGGAGAAAATAATTATGGTAAATGTAAGGTATTGTTAAGGGGCAGAATTTAACTGGCCGCCATGTTGTAAGTACGATATAAATCGCCATTTTGTATTGTGAAAATTAATTATGCAAACAGAGTTTATTACACCTGGCAATGGTAATCAGTTTTGTTATTTCGTACAACCTTAATGTTTCTGCACTTTCATTTAACGAATCTTGGACCTTAGGTATAAAACAGATATGTGTGGTAGCGTTAGTCTACGAAAGTATTATCAACATGCGGTAAGTACAATAAGTACATATTATTGTTTACATATTTATGTATATAATATGTGTGTAAAAGTATGTAACTTCACAGGTGGCGCCCTGACCATGAGACTTTATATAAAAATGTACAGTATATAAATAAGTCAAAGAGCAGAGACAAGCCGGTGCCGAAATGATAAAACAACAAATAACATTGCAAAAGAGGTTATGTTAGTACTTGAGTAGGATATAAAGCAACTGAAAATAAACAATCGTGTATTATTGAAAATTATTATTATTATAATTATAAGCAAAATGGCAAACAATAACGAAATCATTAGTATAAATAATACAGCAACAGAGTCGCTGTTATTAAACGAACCACAGGCTAATTCAACGCCCATTACAAGTAATAAGGTGTCACTAGAAGACCTTTTTCAGTTGATAAAGATACAGAATAATGAGTTAAAAGAGCAGAGCATTAAGTTCGATATAAAATTAGATAATTTTAATGATAAATTAAACCAGTTTGATGAACAATTCAATGATATCAAAAAAGAAATTAAGGAACAAAGCTGTAATTATGATAAAAGATTAAGTGAAATAGATACACGGTTAGACAAAATAGAATTAGAAAATAAGAGGGGAGTAGACAAATTGGAATTGAACAAAGATGACAAGGTAAGTAGGGGAGAGAATTGTAACAATATAAATTAAAGTATGATATTAGAAAATGATTATGTAAACAGGAGTAGTGATAATGAGGTTTTATGGGGAATAGAATATAATAATAATGAAATGATAGTGTGTTTTAAAGGGTTAAAGAGAGTGTGTAAAGAAAGTATAATTGTAAAAGAATTGCAGGGGGTAGATTTTTCCCTTGATGATGAAGTAGGGGGTGATGTACATGTGTTTAGGAAGGACGAGAGTGCCTTCGATGTATATTTGGGAGACATGTGGTTTACAAATAAAGTTGTCCTTGGTTTTTTTAGTGCACTTCACAGGTGGTGCAATAGTTGTGAATTAGTGTCCCCTGCAAATGTAGAAAGAGAGAGATGTTTTAAGAGAGAGAGATGGTGTGATAGTGAGAGATATATTGAGAGAAAGAAAGAGGTAGAGATTTTTAAGATAAGTAAAGACTATGAAGAATTTATGGAAAGGTTAGGAGTAGAGATGATTGATAAATATAGTAAATATTTGCCTTGTAATAAAACTGAAGTAGTAGGAGATAAGGGAAGTAATGACTTTGCGAATTACCTAATTATGACTGATTATACTGAAGGTGACAGAACCATACCTGATCATGAATTATATGAGTTTGAGAATAATGATAAAAATTCGAATGGTATATGTATTTATGATGTTAGTATAAGAGAGTCAATATTAAACAATGTATATAGTTTTCAGATAAGACTATTGTTCGACGATGGAGGTTAAATATTTTATTGTGTTTATGAACATTTAATTATGTGGACAGTATTTTGAAATGGACTGCTTATGAACTGATTTATGAGAAATGATTTAATGATTATGTGGATTGTATATTTTTGTGTATATTAATGTCAATGTATTTGTGTAATTTTGCTGTTGTGTATTTTAGGTATTTTTGTGTAACCATGTACTTTAGAAAAGTTTGATGATGATTTTAAATGATATTATGAGATTTAGATTATAATGGGTAGTAAATGATTACGCATATGATATATTTGGATATTGAGTTGTTTTAGGATTGTAAGATAAGTGATGAATTTTCTAGTGGTATATTAAGGTGAAATGTTGTAAAAGAATTTGGGTAATAATGATAAATAAGGGCATTGGAGTTAGTTAAATAGAGTTAATGGGAGTTAGTGGAAATAAGAATGTTGAGATACAGATAATACATAAAGAGGTGTTAGATATTTTAGGGACACAGTGGTTAGTGATTATATGTAGAGAGGTGAGTAATGTGAATGGTAATTATATTTGTTGATGATGATATTTTGTAGTGAAGGATCCGGTGTAAGGAGTGATCAGCGTGCGACGTGGCAAGAGACCAGCGTGCAGCATTGTGGCAGGCGGAGCAATTTGGGTTAGTGTTTGCCGATATTTGGTGGAGGGCAAATGGTTAGGGATGGATATGGCCAGGTAGGGAACACACATCCTAGTAAAAAAACGAGCGGTGCCAGAGGATTTAAATGGGACTAGTGAAAGGGGTTATTATAGAGATATTGGTGTCATAATATGTTAATGGTTAGAAGCGGTTGTTAGTAAAAAAAAAAAGAGGAGTAAGGTTAGATTGACAAATGCCAAAATAAGATAGAGAGAATAATGAATAATAGAGAGTCACCCAAACTAATAAGGAAGGGTTAGAAAAAAGTAAAATTCATGGTAGAAAGGTGATGTAACAGAAAGGTAAGGATAAATTTGAAAATTTTTTGTATAGAATCTAATGATAAATGAATGTTAAATAATAAAAAATGAATAGAGAATTGAAGTAGTAATGTTATAAAGTTTTGATACCAGTTATTTAAATATGAATTGTTTAATGTAAATGTAACAATGTTAATGTGTAATGTACAATGTTTTATTATGTTTTATTATGTTGATGGTATAATAGTGTGTGGTTAGGAGGTCATTACGGGGGTAGCGACGGTAAAAATACTAATGTGTTAAAAATATAAATATAACAGTGGTTTTGAACAAAGAAAAATGAATTTGTTCTGTTGCAAAGAAAATAAGAATAAAGAAAACGAGTAAAGAAAATAAAGAGTTTTGAAGTTGTTTGCCATGATAGGTATATGTTTCAATATTATATGAAGTAAAATAGTAGAGTTAGTGATTGTTGCTTAGAGAAGTTAAAATTTGTTTTATGTTTAGTATAATAATCTATTTTCATGTGGTAAAGATAGTAATTATGGCTGACTGGAGTCAGAGAGTTTTTATAAATGCAGGAATGTTTGAAAATGGAGAGGGTTTGTCTATCTTAAATCTTGTTCCGTTATTTGAAAATTTATTAATGGAGCAAACCAATGCCTAAAAACACAAACCAATGCATCTAAGGGGAGAAATATCAGTTGTGGATATGGGAATAGATAAGGCCACTATATTAAAATTTGTATTGCATGTTTCAGAGTCTGATGGTGTTGTGACCGCGGTCCTGAGCTGGCCGGAGCGTCAGAACAGGAGCGTTAAGTGCCTAATGGCCTTATGGTGTTGGGATCTCTCCTGAGAAGTCCAGTAAGGTCAGATGGTACGATCATCATCATTGGACCAAGGGTAAGTGATTATATCTCTTTTATATCAATGTTAAGGGGGTAATGGCGACATATATGGGCTGATCCTTTTAGAAAAGTGTGACTGAGTCAATGAAAGTTTTTATGTTTCGACATAAAATCTTTCATTGAGGGGGTTTTGTGACAGTACGAAAATCTTGATGTCAGAATTATGGTATGAGTGGTAACAAATTATCGTATTTTATTGTGTTACACACACACATACATGGAGAGAACGATTTCCTTTGGTAAAGAGACAACGACGCAGATTTTAACAGATCAAAACGATTCCAAGGTCAGGAGCGGACGTGAGGAGACGAGCTTACAAAATGGCCATCCAAGTGGAAACAGATTGTAAATAGCCACTTTCATTGGTCCAGAAGACGGGACGTCATTAAAATCAGTGATGACTTAACAAACAATGACATGACAACAGGGCGTGAGCCAATATGAAACAAAAGACAATGACGTGGATGCGCTAAGACATACGAAAAATATGTGCTTTGCATCCGCCCAGTCAACTACAAGTCGTCATGCAGTGAATACGTATTAGAGTGTACTGGTCCCAAATAGGCCAGTAATAGTGTTTTGTCAGTAGTTTAAAATGGCAAAGTAAACAAAATATAACTACTAATTAACTATGTAACAATGTAAAATTAGTGTCAACAAGTTAGACGACTAGAACCAAAATACGCCGAACACCGGGTGAGACATGGCCAACATCTGAACCACAGGGAACCTCAACATTTCAGGAAAGTGCACATTTAAATTGTAACGGGACATTTTGGCCTATTTTGGGGTAATGAATAAATTTGTATTTTTAATAAAGCAAATAACATTTTTTATGATAATTGGGACAAAACGTAAACAAAAAGGTATATTTTATTGGTAGTGACAGTGGTAGCACTGCTGGTGACATTATGCATGCAAATTTTTAACGCAAAAGAAAGCAACAAGCTGTAACTGTGCCAAGGTCACCCAATGACTTACAAAACTGTAAACAAGTTATATAACAGCATCGGACCATGTGACGTCAAGATATACGTCAGAGACGATCCCCGTTGTGGAATGTTGGGTGTGATTGCAACAACCGTATACTGGCGTAGTGATACTAATTTCAGAACAATAAGAATTGGTCATATAACCACGGCAACTACACAAAATAGTGCCGTTTTTTTTGCCCCAGTATAAAATTACTCCGTGAGCCGGCCGGTCACAAATAAAAGTTCAAGAATGTAAATCGCGGGCGCCCGCACCTAAAATGTGAATTCCGCAGTTCAAAATGTGTTTTAAAACTCAAAATGATTTACATACGAATAATATAAATAGACTGTGTTGTGACAAACAAAAATGTAATAACTGTTCGGCAATAAGAACCGTGTAAAACGAAAGGTGCGAGATGACAATAAGGAGGGGACGATTCCAGATCAACTCTTCGAACAGCTAAGTGTTCTGCGGAATACTACCATATATTTGAAATCCAATATTTAAAAAAAAAAAATACTAAAATACTCTAAATCATAAAATGAGATCTCTAAAGGCTTAAGTAACTCTCTCTCTGTGTGTGTGTGTGTGTGTGTGTGTGTGTGTGTGTGTGTGTGTGTGTGTGTGTGTGTGTGTGTGTGTGTGTGTGTGTGTGTGTGTGTGTGTGTGTGTGTGTGTGTGTGTGTGTGTGTGTGTGTGTGTGTGTGTGAGAAAGTATTTAGACAAAGAAGGCTGGTTTGTGTTCTATTTCATATGTAGTTTCTTGATATTTTTTTTTATTAATTATAACTCGTTAATAAGTTTTGTCACTAAAATGAGTGTCTGTTAACTGGGTTAACCGAGATGAAGGGGAGAAAAGAATAAGATATTGATGATAAAATTGAAATGCTTAATAACCAATAAAATCTAAATCATGAGAACAAATAAAGTTTTTCTTATTTCGACAACCATTTCTGCTTTTGAGTTCGCCGAAAAGAATCTGGCCGGACATGGTAAGTACATTTTATATTCTCGCAATAGTTAATTTCTTGCATAGGCAATATGGCGCCCGAAGAAAGTTAGACAGTAAAGAATGAATAAAATTAAAATCAATTAATTCATAACAATCAAATAAAGTTATAGCACAAAATACTACCTTTTCATTCTTTACAAGTAATCGAGCTCGAAATAATGTGAACAGAAAATTTAATAAATCAAAATTGTCAAAGATGTGAGAGAGAGTGAGTGAAATTGGGAGAAAACAGGCCGGCCGTGTTAATTAACATAGGCGTTGGTTTGTGTTCAATTACACCTTTCAATGATAATACTAAAGGAAAAAATTAACTACTGCAGTATAAAATATTCGTGTTTGATGTAACAGAAGTAAGGAGAAAATAATTATTGTAAATGTAAGGTATTGTTAAGGGGCAGAATTTAACTGGCCGCCATGTTGTAAGTACGATATAAATTGCCATTTTGTATTGTGAAAATTAATTATGCAAATGAAGTAGCAATTAAAACAGAGTTTATTACACCTGGCAATGGTAATCAGTTTTGTTATTTCGTACAACCATAATGTTTCTGCACTTTCACTTAACGAATCTTGGACCTTAGGTATAAAACAGATATGTGTGGTAGCGTTAGTCTACGAAAGTATTATCAACATGTGGTAAGTACAATAAGTACATATTGTTGTTTACATATTTATGTATATAATATGTGTGTAAAAGTATATAACTTCACACTTAATCCTTAAGGTGGGTTGAAAACAATTAAAAAATTATCGATTATAAAAATAATAATTCATAAGAAATTGATTTCATTTCTAATTCTTTTATTCTTACTTTAAATGTTTTTCTTTTCTTCTGAATTTAAATAAATAACATTTGTTTTAATAATAATTTGACCAGGCTATATTAACTCTAATTTTCGCTCAGTGGTTGGTAACACCTTTCTTCACTCAAGCTTAATAATGATTATTATAATTTAACTCAGTTGTGAATTCTTTTGACTACAATAATATTTAACGAAAATGACTGTTACGAAGTACAAAGCTTCACAATAATAATTTGATTATAGTATACACAAATAATCACTTATATCTAACAATAACAAAAGTTCGTAACGGCCGAACAGTGGCTGATTTGAGGTTATCCAAATCTAGATATATTATTCAGTTTCAAACATGAAACTCAAAGAAATAATAATTAAAAAGGTTAAAAATTACTATGGTGTTAGTGTTCTTCTGCAGTGATATATAGTTCATAAGTGTACATAAAGTCTGTTAGGTTATATCAATATGATTATTTAAGATTCGTTTTAAATATTTTTTAAGTATTCACACTATACTTTCCTTCACTTATTCACTTGTTCTTATTCACAGTTAATTTTATATTGCACTATATTGCCCTTATGATTATATAACGAATTCACAACACTGGGGTCCTTCTTGGTTATGTTATTGTTTTCACTCCACACATAACCTATTCGACGTTCGATTCGGACTATATTTCGCGAATAAAAGTGACGCGGAGAATTTGTTCTTTACACTCCGGATTCCAATGCAAGACTCTTGGCTTGGCATCTATTTTCTGGCTGGTGAAGCATGGGCTTTTGGGTCCATGCAGCCAAATATAAAAATTCCGATTGCTTGATAGCTAACTCATTGTTGCGAGGTAGCGTCTGTTTTTGGGTTGGAGACACTTTTGTTTCTGAGATCATAATTAGCAAAATTCTAAAAATTAACATAATTTTCTTATGCTAATTACAATTGTCAATATATTATTACCATAGCATTGCTTGCTTTCTTCTGATTATTTCAATATCTCACATGATACATTAATAATCAAATGAACAATTTAAATGGTTGGCATATGCTAATACATTAGTTTTAAAAGTTATATTTTTTATTACATTTTTTGTTTTCTCATTTGTCTTTATGTTTTTTTGCTATTAACAAACCATTTAATAATATTAATCATAATTATCAACCTTAACTTCCTATAAAACTCTTGGCTTATAGAATAGGCCTAAACTGTTTTGTGTACTGAGGACTATTCTTTTCTTCTTACAATAAAATGACTTAATTATAATACAATGTAACAATTGGTATTCACCTCTAATAGACAATAGGATCTTTTACTATACATATTGTTATTTAAAACATGCTTTGTACATTGTAATGTCCCTATCTATCTTCTACTGTATAGGTAGGGTTTTTTGGTCCAACCATACATCTTGTTAATTACATTCTTATTGATATATTACAAACATTTTAGATTACTTATAACATAAGTAACTAACTTAGATTATTATAACTTAGATTATTCTAGTAACATATACTATTTCTTGTTATATTGGACATAGTCTGTTACATTGTTTCTACATGATATTGTCTCTTTTTTCTATCAAGTAGATGTAGGTTTTTGTTTTATATTGAATTCTTACTAACTATGTTATTATTTGTTCATAAACAACGATAGTGGTTTTTTCAACATTATTGGCTAGTAGTCAGTTTATTTGTCAACTTTATACTACTAGTTTAGTTACATTACATTCTCCCTTAACATTTCTATTATTCTTTAATATACAATAGTAGCCTTTCCTTACTACCATACACTACTACATTATTATACAAAAATAAAACCTTTGAGACATTTTTATAACATAACTGTCTCTAATTAAATTGTCTCAGTGTCTATTATTTATACTCAGATATAATAGAATCTATACATTCAGTGTATTTTATACTGAATCTAGGTTTATAACTTTTTGTCATACATTTCCTTAAGGTTATGTTCCCAGTTACTGGTCATACATTGTTCACAATACTTTATAATTTTTATTATTGTTTATACTGTGGCATTTGCACAGTTTAAGTATCACTATTTATCATGTTTTTCTTCTGAATACTCATAACTATGAGTACAGTTATCCGGGCTGTTTGGCCGTGATCCATGGTTTATTTCCAAACCAAACGTTTCAACAGCTCCAATGGTTGCCATCATCAGTGGAATAATAAAAATCCTGAACATAGGGTGTTCACGTCAGGCCCACAGTACTGCGGTATAGGCTGAAGATGTCCCGCCATGCTACCTGTACTTATAAATTCAAGAAAGTCCCACGTACAGGTAAAAATGACACCATCAGCCAATCCGAATAGTGCTCAGGTAGAAACTGCACCAAGAGCCAATCACAATAAAGATGGTGTATGATTGGCTCGCACCACGCTGCGCCATCAGGTACTCAACAATTGTTTTCCCCGGAGTACTGTGGTGAAGGCTAATGATTTCCCGCGATGCCGCCTGTGCTAATTGTTTACTAATTTCAACCCCCGCACAGGTAAGACCTGTATCATCAGCCAATCAGAAAAAAGGTGTGTGAGAGGCTCGCATCGCGCCATGCCATAAAGTACTTAATGCAATGCTTTCGCCCCGCTGATTGATAGCGATTGCAGCATGCTTGTGAATCAAGACGGACTCCATATGAAGACGAGGGAAGTAATCACTCACCGCCAACAAGAGCTTCGTCTCATCGAAGCGGATCTGATGGTTGGCATTGGCGAGCGCGTGCTCAGCTACGGCAGACTTCTCCGGCTGTCCCAATCTACAGTAATGGCTATGTTCACCCACACGTGTGTGGACGCTGCGCTTCGTGGTTCCAATGTACACCTGGCCGCACGAGCAGGGAACTCCGTACACACCACACGACGACAGCGGGTCTCAGACGTCCTTCACCGGCCTCAAGAACTGGTGGATCTTTTTTGTCGGCTTGAATATTGGCCTCACACCAATGTACTGAATTTATAAGTACAGGTAGCATGGCGGGACATCTTCAGCCTATACCACAGTACTGTGGGCCTGACATGAACACCCTATGTTCAGGATTTTTATTATTCCACTGATGATGGCAGCCATTGGAGCTGTTGAAACGTTTGGTTTGGAAATAAACTGTGGACCACGGCCAAACAGCCTGTATAACTGTAATCATACAACTGACACCAGCCGTGAAAGCCTGAGGACAATGTTACTCATAATTATCTAGTTTTTATTATAACTCTATACTTATGATAATTACAAATGCAGTCTTAGGTCTGAGACCTAGCTGGACTGTTAGGCTTGTTACATAACTGATTTTTCTTAACCCTAAATACATTTTTTGCTTATTTACTAAACATTACTTCTTTCAATATTATATTAAAATATATTCACTCATCTCCTAATCTATTGGGTAATTTAATATGTCACAGATATACTCTAGTCTAGTCATTTTAGATGTCTATTTGTCAAGTTATTTATTATGTTTGCTTACAAGGCTACTTTATGGTTCCATCTATTCATGCCTCTGTAACAATTATTCTTTATTTATTCATGGTTTATTAAATTAGTTAATATAATTCTTCCTTTATCTAATTAACTGTTTATTTGATCAAGTTCCCTAACTATTTTGATAATTCAGTTGAGTTTATTGGTAGGTATCATCTGGTGATGCTACATTTTACATTGTCAAAAACTGACATTTTGTTACTTATTGTTGCTATACACATACTTGCTGAATAATTTAGAGATAATAGTTATACTTGCATAATATTAAATATCCATACACTTACAAAGAGTTTGGAAAAGCATTTTGTGAAACTGTACTATTCATTCATTGTCACTCTAAATACTATGGCATTCTCACTGTCTGATCACTTCCATTCTGTCCTTACCTAGAGAATACAACCTTCAGATTCAACCGTAGCTTTGTTTGAAAACTTTTTTTTTTTTAAATCGTTGATACTACAATTTCTGGTTTTATAAGATGCCATGATGTCTTAACAATCACGTTCTTACCTAGCTGAGAAAATCTGTTTTGTCCCATCTGCACGTTTGGGCATTTTTCACACATTTTGACAAATTTTGACAAGGGCTGTAATCAGTAATATAATTAGAATCCATGAAGACATTATATGTCTATATAAATTTGAATATTTTATGTAACACTATAACAGAGTTTAAAATAACAATTTTTCTCTGACAGCCTGAAAACGTCATGTTTTTGCGAGAAAAGTTGAAATAGTATTACAGTTACACAATAAAGCAGGTCAATTCTTTAGTAATTAAAATATTTAAAATTCGCCCGTTTCGAGCGTCGACTAAAGCTGTACGAGTTTAAAATAAATATTTAAATCTAGAAAACTGTGTATACCACTGAAACTCTACTTGCTTTTTAAATCAAAATATTCGAATTTGTCCCACTTACCTTCATTGCGAAACAACTAGGGTGTCGTCTGATGTACTTAGGCAGAGAAAAACAACAGGTAATGCAATGACACACACGTATTTTACAAACATGAATAAAATGATATTTTATTTATATAGCATGACAATTTTTCTGGTTACCTTCTGGTTTAGATTTACTAAAATACGCCTTATGGCTGAATTGTGAAACTACATCAAATTATGATTTCTACTGTAGTTATGCTTTTTCTACCAATAACCCTCCGAACAATATTTGATTCACCTAGCCATGCTATCAAGATTTATTTATTACTGTCTATATATATACTTACGACTAACTTATTTTCTACTCAAAAAACGAAAACGACCCAGTATATGCTCGCTCTCTCCCTCTCATACTGTAAAATTCCCCATTATTTAGTTATAACCCCATAATTTAGATTTAGTGCTTTTTATTGAATTTTCATCATTAATATTGGTGAATTGAAACTAATTAAAATTGAAATATTTTGTCTGTTCAAACTGCTTAAATTAGGTACTCATCCCTTCATCCACGTGGTTACGCCATCACTGTTAACACTTGATTCTGCTGACACACTCCGAATATAAAGTTAGAATGTTATTATTTGTCGGTTACATCTGTTCGATCACTATAACATGATTGACTGTTATTTTGAATTAAAATAGCAAGATTTACTGGTCGGCCGACCCTAACTAGCTCGAGCAATGTTTTATGTGACCTCGCGAGGTCTGGAGTTCTAAGTCGACTGGCTTACGCTACTCTTAGCATCACTCCCGCCACAGTTCACCAGCTTGCGCTCTGATTCGTGGATAGAATCACATGACATAGTCATTAGTGAAGTTACAGCTTACGCTCTTGGTAGCGAGTTTGGGTATTTTTGTTCTGTCCTGGGGCTCGCCACAAAGTTTGTGCTTTTTGCCAATGGAAAACGCAATCATCCGCGCCCCGGTTCGCATTCCAACACCTCAAGGAGCAGTGCTCATTGCAGGGCTCTGACAAAATATGCGTCTTGGTGCCCCGACGAAGTAACACAAGGAATGTTAATTGTTCAAAACTGAGGCCCTGTTTGGGTAGACCTTATGTTACACTTATAATTGCAATAAAAAATAAAACGCCTCAAAATTGTCCCATCACAATACCCCCCCAATGAGAAATCTTCTGTCGAAACAGAAGAAATCTCATTGCTAACCCTAAGAGGATCGGTGAGGATATGGAGCCAACAACCCCCCTTTAATTTCTTAACACTTCATGGGTAAACTACCCCCCTGGCTCGGCAACTATGGACGTATCTGAACGAGATCCCTGGACTTCTCTGTAAGAGATCCCAACACCGAAAAATCGAACAGACACGCACCACGGCGCACCTTACCTTCTATCATTCTACCCCAAAAATCCTCAATCCCTGGCTTATATCATGCCAAATCCTCAACCGATGTGTTCCCCCTTATCATGCACACTGGGTCGCCTTCAGCAATACTGGGCGCATACATGTTAATTCCTACCTATCAAATTTTAAAAGTTTCAGTTAAATTAACATCAAAAAAATTTTTTTTTCTTCAAAACAAAAAAATTTAAATTCAAAAATTTACATTTTATAAAATTTTTTTTTTTCAATGGGAGATTTATTTGAACTTATTTAAATTAAGGAATAAACAAAATTGGCCTCGCTTCCTTGCCCAAACTGGTTTAGTATAGAACACCACCCATCAGCTGACCAAAACTGGGTCAAGTCCAGATCCTTGACCTACATACGTTATGTACAAGTTACATTTGTGAATACATTAAACTACTGTAAAATTCAGTCTTGCAACACAAAAACATAATAAAATACAACATTTAAAATTAACAAAATATTATTATAATTAACAATTGGATTGACATTTAAATTATTCAAATAAACACCTTATACTTTTACATTTTCAAATTCTACTAAAATTTTCCTTGGTTTCAATCAAAATTTTACCTTTTTACTATGAACCTCTTTTCTTTGATAATCTCATCTCCACTACTTTGGGTGATTTAGTTATTTATACTGGCTTGAACAAATTGCAAATCATTCCTAAGTGATATTCTACAGCTGGTCAGCTGACATCCCTAGCTAATTGTAAACACATTTCACCATTGAGCAAATCGCATGAAATATATTTTTATCAATTCTTATATCTAACGTACCACAATAAAATAATACACTTAAAATTATAGCATGAACAACTTGTATTGACTGTCTGAGCAGCTAGTTATTTAACAGAGCACAAGCAGTTTTATTTGATCAATATTTGAATAAAAAAATGTTATGTTATAAAATTTACATTTGTGGCTCATTTGAGCCACCTCCCAGCCACACACACTATTTCAAATTATGGAGGACTGTGGCGCCCTTGCGCTTCGACAAAGACTGTATATTTTGGAGCAGATTTTACCTCTCCGTGTCTTTGCTTCCGCTATTACATTTGAAAGTATTGAACATCAACATGTTCAGGTCTATAATTACACACCCTTAATGCGGGTCTACCACCTGTCTATGCTACCCCCAAGCGGGCAGAGTGGCAGCCGCTGTTTCATAGTTCCGGAGATTTCCCCTAGTTTCTCCCCCCATTGAATTTCTAATATGTACCAATTTCAAGTCAACTATGGTCAAGGGACTTGATATGACCATAGCTGGCCGCTAGCCAAATCCACGATTAGTGCTGGTAAGGCAGTAATCGCCCGAAAAGTCGGGGAAATCTAACTTTCATTTCACTGCCTGTTACATCATTACTATTATGTGGAACACGGTCGTTTAGCAGTTTGTAAATTCTAATTTACACGAAAAAAGGTGTGCCGCACATTTTCGCCATTTTGGCCTCCGATGGGGGTAACACTCTCTGTTACCCCCAACCCATTCCGCTATTTACGAGGGCACAGGCCACCCCCGCAATAGCAACCTAATAACTAATTAATTAACATTTATACACTAAAGCTTTCAACCTTTGCCGTCCACACTCCACTGTTCTATCACTTCATTGAGCACCAATCTACCCCCCAAAATTATCCCCACATCTTGTATTGATAACAAGTTTTTATTTTATTTAACACATTTTTTTACGCAGACACCTTTGCCAGTCCAAACTTTTTTTCTATGACCAAAATAGGAACTACAACAATGGATTATCTTACAGATCTACCTTAAAAGTACAATACACTTTGTTTTCTGAAGGAAAACAACTTCTTGAAAAGTTAAGTATTTAAGTTACCTAATTTCGGTTGTTTCATTTTGAAAATTTCCAATTTCAATTTCTAGAACAACCTACTGTAGTTCGTGGAAAATACTACTTTTTTAACTAAATATCACTATAATATTGACGACCGGAACACAAAGTTTTTTATAAGTAAAAACGTAAAGTTTTACCTTACAGCCTAAACCGGCTTTCACCTATAGAAGGCTTCATCAGAGGCTGTCGTTAGTAGCGCTGCTCGTCTTGTTGTTGGCGACGAGAAAGTGTTTCGAAAGATTGAAGCTGTGTGTGTGTGGTGAGATGTGTTCGAATAATGCGTGCGATTTGAATTGTGTCTGTTCGTTTAGGATGTCGTTTTTATTTGTTTTTGTGTGTTTGTATATTTCTAATTGTTCTAGAGTGTCTAGTTTTCGGCCTTTTGTGTGTACGTGTAGTATGTTCATGTTATTGTCGATGTTTTTATATGTGTGGTTTGCTTCAATGAGGTGGTTTGCGAAGGTAGATTCTGTAGTGGTGTGGAGTGCTTTTGTGTGTTCAATGTATCTCTGTTTGAAGCTACGTCCTGTCTGGCCTATGTAGAATTTACTGCAATTTGAACAATTTAGTTTATATACACCGGGTAGATCGAATTTGTTTTGTGCTTTGGGCATGCGTTTTGATAGTGTGTGTTCTGTTTTGTTAGTAGTTTTGTAAGCGATTCTGTATCCTGCTTTTTTGAATTTGTGGGCAATTTTTTCTGTTTGTTTGTTGATGTATGTTAGTGTTATGAATTTGTTGTTTTCTGTCTTTGTCTGTTGTTTGTTTTGTGTTTTGTGTAGGAGTTTACTGACTATTGTTCTGTCATAACCGTTAGATTCTGCTAGATATTTTATCGTGTTTAGTTCGTCTTTGTAGTCTATTTCATTTAAGGGGATGTTGTTAAGTCTATGTATCATGGTTCTAAAAGCAGCTAGTTTGTGTTGTATTGGGTGATTGGAGGTGTTGTGTATTAGTGTGTCAGTTGTAGTTGGTTTTCTGTATATACTGAATTTGTGCCTGTGTTCTAGTTTTGTGATGGAGAGGTCTAAGAAGTTTATGGTATTGTTGTGTTCGTATTCGGCAGTGAAGGTTATGTTTTTATGTATTTTGTTTATGTGCGTTAGTAACTGTTCACATTGTCTTTTGTTTCCCCTGTATAGTATTAGAATGTCATCACAAAACTAGAACACAGGCACAAATTCAGTATATACAGAAAACCAACTACAACTGACACACTAATACACAACACCTCCAATCACCCAATACAACACAAACTAGCTGCTTTTAGAACCATGATACATAGACTTAACAACATCCCCTTAGATGAAATAGACTACAAAGACGAACTAAACACGATAAAATATCTAGCAGAATCTAACGGTTATGACAGAACAATAGTCAGTAAACTCCTACACAAAACACAAAACAAACAACAGACAAAGACAGAAAACAACAAATTCATAACACTAACATACATCAACAAACAAACAGAAAAAATTGCCCACAAATTCAAAAAAGCAGGATACAGAATCGCTTACAAAACTACTAACAAAACAGAACACACACTATCAAAACGCATGCCCAAAGCACAAAACAAATTCGATCTACCCGGTGTATATAAACTAAATTGTTCAAATTGCAGTAAATTCTACATAGGCCAGACAGGACGTAGCTTCAAACAGAGATACATTGAACACACAAAAGCACTCCACACCACTACAGAATCTACCTTCGCAAACCACCTCATTGAAGCAAACCACACATATAAAAACATCGACAATAACATGAACATACTACACGTACACACAAAAGGCCGAAAACTAGACACTCTAGAACAATTAGAAATATACAAACACACAAAAACACCAAATCGCACGCATTATTCGAACACATCTCACCACACACACACAGCTTCAATCTTTCGAAACACTTTCTCGTCGCCAACAACAAGACGAGCAGCGCTACTAACGACAGCCTCTGATGAAGCCTTCTATAGGTGAAAGCCGGTTTAGGCTGTAAGGTAAAACTTTACGTTTTTACTTATAAAAAACTTTGTGTTCCGAGTCGTCAATATTATAGTGATATTTAGTTAAGTAACGGACACGTCATGGACAACAAAATCCAAGACTACTTTTTTTTTTTTTTTTTTTTAAACCTTTCCATGAAACTAGGGGTCCCCCTCCCCGTTCAATGATAATGTTAAATTTCTAGTTTACACCAATTTGCGGATTAGGACCATTGTTGGTTTCGCCCTTTTCGGGGCTATCGTCAACCATGGTCTGCCTCCAGAATGCCAAAAACCACGATCAGAGGTGGTGAATCTGTGACCGCCCGAAAATGGGGGAGGATCCCTTCTACTTTTAAAATACCCTAATATGTATATAAATAATAATAATAATTATAATAATAAAATATAAAAGGTCTGTCTATGTATGAAAATTTTAATATTTACAAATATATCTATCATCACTCAGCTAGATAATACTTTTTTAGCTGGGTTACATTATAAGTTCCTTTTATTTCTCGAGTTTGCAAATCTACTAAAACATAAGCATTCTCCATTTTCACTTGGCTAACTTCATATGGACCGTCATACAATAGGAAGAATTTCTTAAAATTTCAAAATTATTAATAACATTTATTTTTTACCTTTATGTTATTCCACAAACTAAACTATTTAAGATTTATTTAGTCATTAATTGTTATTCAATTGAAATCTCCTAATATAATTTATATATCTCATAAAAATTCAGTCATACAACATTAAATCACAATATTTAACCATCTCAAATTATTCACTTCAATTGATTATTAAACACAACATATTTCAATTATTATCAAAACTTACAAAGCATCAATTATTGTCTTCATAATTATTTATGTAAACTGCAAAATATTAATAATATATATACACAAATGAATTCACAAATTATTTACAAATCATTCGTCAAGAACTGTTCAATTGTTTCACACTTCATATGTCCAAATCTCCAAGGTCGTTACCAAAATTTACAATATTTACCAATGTCTATACACTGATATTTTAGTTCAGCCTCCATCGTTATATGTATATCTAATGTATTTGTAACATGCATCATTGTTATACACACTCAATTTGTTATTACTATCATTATAATAATCATCCATTACCTTTATTCCATTCATTATGTCATTATAATTGATAGGGTTATTCCCTATTAATATTTCATACAACTTGTCAACATAAGTTATTATTGTCCAGTCTCCATCGGTAAATACATTCATGATCGGGTTAATTACTTTTGTCAGATCACTATATTCATTATTCTTCAAGTATACTTTTAAACTTTCTCTCCATTCGTCATACTTTCGATTCACATTATATAATTCTGTTACTTTATTAACATACCATTCTCCACTTATATCTCTCTCACCACAATACCAAATTATACTTTCAACATCATTATTACAGACAGAGGGTACAACATTATACAACATCAATACGGGACTCTTTCCCTTCTTAAAAAACACTTGTGAACACCTTGGTTCAGAAAAATTAATAGGAAAATTTACCCTCTGCCCCACATACTCTATTCTCTCTTTCCACTTTCTCTCTAACTCATAATAATTTCTTTTTAACTTGTATAATTCTATTTCTCTATCTGCATACAACTCTCTATATAAATCTCTCTCACTCACATTAGTTAATATCTGATTAATGGTTACATTTAAGTCTTCTCTGACTTTAACTATTTCACGCTCATGTTCTGCTCGTTTATTTTTTAAACTAGTTACATTAATTTTAATTGTATCAACTGGTTCACAGTTACTTCTGAATTCATCATTTATAGTCTTATTCTGTTCTTCTAACTTATTGTCTATTTCTCTTAATTTTTGGTCTTGTTTGTTTATTTCTGTTTTCAACTCTATGTTACGAGTATTTATTTCTGATTTGATTTCAGTCTTTAAATTATTAAATTCTGATTTGATTTCAGTCTTTAAATTTTTTATGTCTGATATGATGTTAGCTTTCATTTCTGACATCATCTCCATTATTAATGCTAACTGATTAGATATCTTTACATTATCGCTTATTCTTGCGTCTACATTTGTTTCAATCGTTAATTCGTGTGTTGTATTGTCTACACTCTCATTAATATTTGTCGATATTAAATCGTCTTGCGTAACATTTAAAATTGACCCCTCCACAATATCTACACATAAATTTGCACTCTCGCTTTTCTCTGCCATTTCGATCAGGTTGTAAATTAATTTATTTTATATTACATTAAAAATTAATTTACAATGTCCCTGTTCGGGCGCCAACTAAAGCAGGTCAATTCTTTAGTAATTAAAATATTTAAAATTCGCCCGTTTCGAGCGTCGACTAAGCTGTACGAGTTTAAAATAAATATTTAAATCTAGAAAACTGTGTATACCACTGAAACTCTACTTGCTTTTTAAATCAAAATATTCGAATTTGTCCCACTTACCTTCATTGCGAAACAACCAGGGTGTCATCTGATGTACTTAGGCAGAGAAAAACAACAGGTAATGCAATGACACACACGTATTTTACAAACATGAATAAAATGATATTTTATTTATATAGCATGACAATTTTTCTGGTTACCTTCTGGTTTAGATTTACTAAAATACGCCTTATGGCTGAATTGTGAAACTACATCAAATTATGATTTCTACTGTAGTTATGCTTTTTGTACCAATAACCCTCCGAACAATATTTGATTCACCTAGCCATGCTATCAAGATTTATTTATTACTGTCTATATATATACTTACGACTAACTTATTTTCTACTCAAAAAACGAAAACGACCCAGTATATGCTCGCTCTCTCCCTCTCATACTGTAAAATTCCCCATTATTTAGTTATAACCCCATAATTTAGATTTAGCGCTTTTTATTGAATTTTCATCATTAATATTGGTGAATTGAAACTAATTAAAATTGAAATATTTTGTCTGTTCAAACTGCTTAAATTAGGTACTCATCCCTTCATCCACGTGGTTACGCCATCACTGTTAACACTTGATTCTGCTGACACACTCCGAATATAAAGTTAGAATGTTATTATTTGTCGGTTACTTCTGTTCGATCACTATAACATGATTGACTGTTATTTTGAATTAAAATAGCAAGATTTACTGGTCGGCCGACCCTAACTAGCTCGAGCAATGTTTTATGTGACCTCGCGAGGTCTGGAGTTCTAAGTCGACTGGCTTACGCTACTCTTAGCATCACTCCCGCCACAGTTCACCAGCTTGCGCTCTGATTCGTGGATAGAATCACATGACATAGTCATTAGTGAAGTTACAGCTTACGCTCTTGGTAGCGAGTTTGGGTATTTTTGTTCTGTCCTGGGGCTCGCCACAAAGTTTGTGCGTTTTGCCAATGGAAAACGCAATCATCCGCGCCCCGGTTCGCATTCCAACACCTCAAGGAGCAGTGCTCATTGCAGGGCTCTGACAAAATATGCGTCTTGGTGCCCCGACGAAGTAACACAAGGAATGTTAATTGTTCAAAACTGAGGCCCTGTTTGGGTAGACCTTATGTTACACTTATAATTGCAATAAAAAATAAAACCCCTCAAAATTGTCCCATCACAACAATAATACACTATATTGACATGAAACTTCTTATATTGTTATTTTTACTACAATGACTAAAATTATTTTACTGTAAACAGATGTAATTAAAATTCTTGCTTAGGTCGTACCTGTGACTAAACAGGAAATAAATGAAGGGGTTATGAAAACAAAAACTTAAATGATACTTTGTTATTATCACATTCATGCCAAATTCTGTATCACTTTTCATTTTGAAAAACAGTTGTACACTACTGTCTGAGAAAATACTACTACTATGATTGTTTACAAGTTCGAAAATCTAACTTCGGCAGATACTTTTTGCTCACATATCCCATTCTGATAATATTACTGAACACAAGTTGACAAAAACAACGTGTCAAAGAATGAAAGCATACATAAATAAAAATAAATAATCCAGCCATCCAGGTGCAGAATTCTTCTTGTCAGAGAATGAAAGCATACATAAATAAAAATAATTAATCCAGCGATCCAGGTGCAGAATTCTTCTTTAACTTCCTTGTTAGGACTGTCCTGTTCTATAACAATGGTCCTACATGCTGTCATTCCACCTCTTCGTTGGCCGACCAATGCTCATCTTGATGTTTGGTTGGCTATCTCTCGCCTTTTTCACTAGCCTTGTGTCATCCATTCTTGATATGTGTCCATTCCATATCCTTCTTCTTTCCACAATCCAATAATTATTATCTGTTACATTACACGTTTCTCTTGTACTATTGTTTGGCAACCTATTGCACCTTGTCTTTCCGAATACTCTCCGTAATATAGTCATTTCTATAGTTTGTCGTTTTCTTTGAGTTGTTGCTGTACCTGGTTTGGTCTCTGATTCATAGGATATTACTGGATGTATTGTGTGTTTCTAAACCCTAGTTTTTGCTTCTTGTGTGAGGTATTTATTATTCCATGTAAGGTTATTCGTTCATCCTTCTTCTTGCTTTCATCTCTTCATCTGCCCTATTGTTACTTGTAAGTCTTGTTCCTAAGTAGTGTATCTGCATTATTCAAATTAAATGTAATAAATATCCTCCCATTGGTAATCACTTTAATTCTAAACTCCATTTTCTCAACCAATCTTCGGAAAATGAGTCTTTCGGAAGATATTTTGAAAAGCATGTTTTATTACTGAAAGGAATGGAAGTTGATTCTGATCACTTCCTCCTTTGTGATATCTGGGTAGTAGGAGGAGTGGAATTTGGCATTCTTTTAAATAGCCAATCATTTATGACATGCTCGCCCAGCAGCAGATGAATATTGCCGGTTCGTGTTATCAAATAAAAACATGCAATTTCTTTTTAGATCTGACCATGTTATTAAAATGAATGTTAGCAACACTGTATTCGCACTACTTCAGATGTCAAAACAGAAGTTGTTTGTCTACTTGTCTGGGGTAGTCATAAGAATAATTCAACAAAAGACAGAAAATCATCCTTGCCACCCGGACCTTGTCAACAAGGAACAAAGGCGACATATGGTGCCATGGGGGAAAACCAGTCCATTGTCTGCCAACGGATTAGAAATACCTGGAACAAAGTTTCTCCAATATTGACTTCAACATCTATTCTATCTACTTCTTGGGCAGCCAGAAAAATTAACTCGTTAATTTTTTAATAGTTAACAAAAAATTGAACGATTAATGATTAAAGTTAATCATTTAAAATTTAACAATTAAGTTAAAAAGCTAACCAGTTTTTTTAACGATTAATTAATCATTAATCCTAAGTCGGACCTGTTGTATCAGCACAATTTGTGTCATCGTTGTGCCCCTTTGCGTGGTTAATGACCATTAACATAATTATTTTTTACATCATAGTTTTGTCTCAGTCTTGTTGGCAATCTTGTTCATGCAATTTAATATTACTGACATCCCATAAGTACAGTCACCAACAAATAGTTAAAAACAATGGTTAGGGTCGGTGTTACTATGTACATCACTTTTTAGGACTCCAAAACAATTTTTGTGTTTCAGTTCTAATATTTTGAGAATCAGTCAATACAAATTGTGCTTTAGATGAGCCAAATACATGTCATACATTACACTATCCAATTTCTGTGTGGTGTATGTTCCCCATTAATTTACGTTTTTGTCATAGTTGTGTTTCAGACCTTTTTTATGACCTGAAAAGCTGTTTGGATTATCTTAACACTGCAGTACACCTCAGTAGTGAAACAGAAAGTAATATTGTTTTCTAGTGAAAAGGTATAACCTGAAAACAAGTGCATATACACTAATATAGATGTGTTATAGTCTAATAGACAGACGCTTAGGGCATAAGAGTAAAATAAGTGTCAACTATTATTCTTTTGATGGTATGTGTACAAAGTGCATAGTGTAAGCTCAACCATTTTGTACTAAAATCTAAGTATATTTTATATTTTAAGACATATCAAAGTCTCTCTCTCTCTCTCTCTCTCTCTCTCTCTCTCTCTCTCTCTCTCTCTCTCTCTCTCTCTCTCTCTCTCTCTCTCTCTCTCTCTCTCTCTCCCCCCCCCCTAGATTGTAGGTAGACATATAAGTAACTTATGTTAACTTTTTGTATTTTCAGCTGTCAGATTCTTCGCTTCTAATAAAGGTCGAAAGTGTGACAGAAGCGCCAGGTATTCAGTCAGTCATAAAGGAGGAAGACTATGAACATATTAATGAGGTGGTATGTTGGATAACAATAATCATTGCTTTTCTTGTGATAGTATAACCTGTCAGCCTGAGGGTTTTTTGAAAAACTCATAGGCTACTGTATAAAAGTGTGTGTTGCATTACGTCCATGTACATGGAAAGTGTGTGTTTTCCATTGCTTTGTGCTACCATGTCCACCCTATGAACAGCTGTGAACCATCAGGTTAGTCTGTTGCATTATTCATTAGAAACAGCTGTGTATACGAGAATCAGTTGAAAAGTTCACGGAACAACATCTGTAGCTTAGCAGTAAAACTAAAATGTTTCATGTGGTGCAAGATTTGTATTTTATGTGAACTCAAAATTTCCAAATGTATCTATCAATTTATTCATTGTTTAGACGCTGTTTAAAATTGATGTGCCATGTGTGTTTTAAAAAAATTGACAAAATCAATCATGGTGTGATTCTTAACACACCATTAAAAATTGTTTAGCGCCAACGGAAATTCAGAACAAAATTGTAAATGCGTCAGGAGATGCTGCGACTTCAAATAGTTTGTAAATAGGCATTTGAGTTTAATCTTGGTCATATGAGCATTGAAGATGTTCCTCCCCCACACTGAATGCCCAAAAAATGCAACAACTCCAGATGTGGCAGCCATCTTGAACAACGGTTTTTCACAGCCAGTTCTTGAGTTAAAGTGTGATGCACATGCTCATATGAGATGCCTATGATTTCAGCAATGTCATCCACTCCTCAGTCTGCAGTTTTCCAATGCCTATGATTTCAGCAATGTCATCCACTCCTCAGTCTGCAGTTTTCCAACACCCTATGAAATTTTTTTCAATAATGTCATTTGTTGTTGTACTTTTTGGATGTCCTTTGGTGAGATCATCTGCAGTGCTTGTACAACCATGTTTAAACTAGAGTGTGCCTCACTTACCATTGTTTCTGAAGGCGCAGCATCTCCTAACACATTTACAATTTTGTTTTGATTTTCCACTGGCGCTAAAACGTTTTTAACAGAGAATTCAACACAACACGATGTTTGATTTTGTACATTCTGTATATAGAGAAAAGATACTCAAACAGATATTACCATTCACGCAGAGAGTAACCATCCCTACTCATACAAAATTTCTGCATACAACAGCATGGTATATCGAGCCCTCACATATCCTCTATGCAGGAAGCAGTATGAAAAAGAGATACACATCATAAAGCAAATAGCTCAAAGCAGTGGATATCAGCCTCAAATGATCGATAAAATCATTGAAAACAAAAAAGAAATTAATCAGAAACAAATAACATATCAGTCAAAAGGAAGAAAACCTATATACCTGCACATTACATTGACGACAACTCTCAAAAATTAGCTAGAACATTTGCAAAACACGACTATCTATTAGCATTCAGAACAAGCAATGACATCTACAACAATTTGAAAATAAGCAACAATACAAAGAAGAAAAGCATTTATGAAAAAGCTGGAGTCTAACAATATCAATGTCAGCCTGCTAACTCGGCAGAATGTAATGTACGGTGTAACAGGGCAAAATTTACATAATAATTTTATAAATAACTTCATGGAAATAATTTAACATTGGAAGATGGGGCCCACATAAGGGGATGCGACAGCCAGTGAGAGCTTCATAACCATATACGGTTTTGAAGCAAATCGAGAGTTTATTTGCGGCCAGTGACTAACACCGAAAGAATTTTGTTGACGAAAATCTGTTTGTGGCGAGTTGAAGAGGTGATACAATGCCCAACGGAACTTTTCAATACCAAGGACGAGACGTATGGCGGGGAACGGAATGAACTGGTTTTAAAGACGTCACCAAAATGGAAATTTTAATGCTGAGATACAGGCGTAATGCCAATATTACAGTCAGTCTCCAGCCCGATGTCAAACAGAGCGGATGTAGTGTGCGCGCACAGCTAAGGTAGGCCTACCGAACAAAAGAACTTTTAGAAGTGTTTGCAAAAGAATACTTTCAATCAAAATTTAAAAGTGGATATAGATTTGAGTGATCGGAACATTTACTGGTGTATTTTACTCTTTCGTCAGGAAAAATAACAACAACATGGTGCAACTACGACTCGGAGACTACTTACAAAAAGATAAGTAACAGTAACAATAAAGGACAAATTGGTCAAAATTCAATTTCAGTCTAAATGTATTAAACAATTAAAAAATGAGATCTCAATAAATAAAAGATATATATCGATATGTAAAAGTATGAAAGTGTGTGTGGTTGTGTGAACAAATATGTAAGAAGTGCTGGGTTTGCGTATATATATATATATATATTATAACTCTACTTCTATGCGTTATTGTTGTGTCGTGTTGTGTGTGAGTACCTACCTGCTGTCCGATCTTGCGGATTCTTCCGACTAGGGCGTGTGGATTTTGGATTTGAAGTTCGCAAGCTAGTAATCTCAAATTTATTACAACAACACACAAAATAGGTTACTTTAAAGGGGGAGAGTTTGGTGAGACTGGTAGGCTTTATCGTACAACAATAAAACACTGTTATATGGGGTAATAAAACGTTGTTTATTACTCCAACAACACACAAGAATAGAATGGTTCATTATTTTATGAATTTCTTACAGTCTAAACAATGAATCAATGTTTTTCGATTGGTCAATAGTTGAAAGAAACTAAACTCGTTCTTTGGCTAGTTAATTGCAATTTAAATTTTAATTTATTAATTGATTTGATCTAATTAAATTTCTTTAATTAAATTGAATTTAAATGTTCATGAAACAAAATATAAAACTCTGAAATTAATTAGAATAATTTTCCAAAATGAATTTGACGTGACAGTCTAGTTCACGTTATTTCATTTCTAGTGATTCGACTTCTGATATACTGCAGTATGATCTAATAATTAGATTGTCAGTTAAGATTTGTATAGCGCTTTTATACTACTTCTATTTCTTAACTATAACTTACTAATGACTTAAACTGCTATACAGATTATCACAATGAATTTACTTTTTAATTACTAGAGTCTTTGCTTTTTGTTTGGCACCTGAATTATTTGAATTACAATGTTTTAATTGAAAAATAGAAAATTTGGTGTGAAAAATAAATAAGTGGATTTTGCTTTCCTGTTACTGAAGAGGATGTCGTTCCGATTTGTCCCTCGTCGATTCGAGTCCTTCGCTAGAGAAAATAATCTGCTTTGAGCTGCTGGATTCGGTCGTGGAGTTCAAATTTCGGCAACACTCTGCTTCCTTGCTGTTTGTGAATCTTTTAACGTCTGCGGTTGTCTGCTGGAACTGGTTCCTGTCCCTCGTAGATTTGCACGTCAGCGTGTGTGTGTGTGTGCTTCGTTGAGTGGTAGCTCTGCTCGTCAGCTGTTCACCAGTGATTTAGACGGCCTCTCTGCTGTATTCTTGAAGTCTGGTGGATCTCTTGCGTGCTTATGACTACTGGTAGTACACAATAAGCTTGGTTGATGTACTGAAGAGTATCTCGCCTTTACGCAACAATTACGAGCTATACAGTTGACCTGTAATTACTGTGTTCGTAATTGCGTGTGTGTTGACCACGTAGAGTCTTCTTGTTGATCTTCACCACTATGGCTACTAGACGATCGAAGAGTTACGTCTTAACTTCGTGAGTACTGGCAAAAGAGTGATGTTTCAGCTCGAAAACACCTCGCTGGCCGGGGCTCGCGTCAAGTGATTTGATTGGCTGGCACACTCTCCCTACTACATAAACTTTGAATTCCCTTGGTCCGTGAGAATGAAGTTAGGTTCCCACAGACAGAGAATTGATATTATTTCTAATATTACTATCAGCGGAACCAATTTGTCGCTCCGGATTTCCTGTGCTTATTTAATTTTGCAATAACTTGGTTGCAAACCAAGTTGTGTGAAATCTAAAATATACAATCTGTCAGAAATTATTATCTTTATAACATACTAAAATCTCATTACTGTAACTCTATTTTTACAGAAGTTATTCAATTATATTTAATTAACTTTCATTTGTTAATTATATCGCGTAAAATTTGCACACGTCATTATTAATATTTCGGCAAACATTTTGGCTATGTTGGATTTCGCCTTTATTTATTAGTTTCTGAGATATTAATAATTAACAGTTTGGGTGTGGTCGCTTCCTTGTACAGCGAACTGATTACATAATGACCACGTGTGCGTTGCTTTACAAAGCATTATTTTCAACGCTCTACATTGAAATGGAGTTTTGACTGTTATATTTTATTTAAATATGCTTTCAGTATGCGGGCAACATATAACCCCAAATAGTTAATATTTGGTGCTGTTATATATTCCCACACCCGCTTTAAAAAAAAATGAATGTAATAATTAGTTTTTTTTTTTTTTTTTCTTAATCATTACACACATATTCTGTAATCACTATACTTATTACCTATATATTGTATTACTTATTCAAAAGAAAAACATACATGTGTGTTAATGTTATTCCATTACATACAACTTAATTCTAAATACATTTATTAATAATATTATATTTGCAATTATTTGTGTATTAATGTTTTTAGAACGGCTAATAGCTATGTTTGTAAACAGTGGCACGCGCACGAAAGAATTTGCTGACAGTTTATTTACAACCGTTATCGCCTGCAGTGTGGCTAATTGCTTGACCTACTTTCAAACGTGGGGAGGTAGTTATCGCATGACGTAACTATTTCCTGTTGTGCGTTTAGTTCAGTAAGTTCTACACGCCCATTATTTACCGCGATAGTAAAAACATTATTATTAATACACAAGCTATCTACAATTATTATTAAGAATATTATAAAACACAAATTATTTATTTTAATTTTACTTATTATAATACAATTATTATTAACTCTAAATACTATTTATTTTTTTAAAGTCTTATTATTTCGTCGCGACGCGCTTTGGAACGCCATGCTACTCAAAGTATTTTCTCAAAGAGCTCGCATGGTATTTACCGATCGTTTTCGTTCGGTCGAGCGTCATAACGATAAATGTGTGAGGCGCAAGTTGTTGATCCAAAAGATAGGGACCATTATATAAACGAAAAAACTTTGCGGCTACATTTATGTCTCTTCGGCCTACCGGATTCGCCTTGAGCAGTACTTTCTCACCTACTACAAAGTTAGTTAGTTTATGAGTAGTATTGAATTTGTCCGCCCTTTTTCAACTATTCTTTCCCTCACAAGTTGATTTTTACACTGCACCGGCAGAGGTAGATTATAAGTCCTTGGCCTACTTAAATAATTATTCCAAAACCTTTCTGGCCTTATCCCAGAGTCCAATTCTGCTGGTGTGTATTCCATGGTATCGTGATAATTCTCGTTTATTGCCTTTTCGAAGAATGGTAGGAACTCGGGCCATTTACTTTGTTCCTTATAGCAATAGATACGGAACATTTTACAGATTTCCCGATTCACCCTTTCAGCAAGGTTGCCCTGTGGTCGTCGTATCGAGGTTAGGATTGCTTTGATACCGTTACGTTCCAGGGTAGCTGCCCAGTGTTTGTTTTGGAATTGCTTTCCCTGGTCACTAAGTACGTTCCTTATTGGTCCATGCTGTGGGATATACTTGTTAAGTATAATATTTAAAACGGACTTTGTGGTGGGCCTAGGGATCGCATAAAGGCTAACTTTTTTAGTGAAGACATCGACGCAAACTACCATGTGTTTTAAATTTCTGGTAGCCTTGGGTAATGGTCCCAGAAAGTCGATGGCGATCATCTGTCCCTTACCTTCCGTTATCACATTTGCCATGGGAACGTAAGTGTGCAAGTTTGGTACTTTCGCTGTTTGACATGGATAACATGTTTTTAGCAATTTCTTTACCCTACGGTACATGTTTGTAATTGTAAAATCCTCCTGCAATATTTTTACACATTTTACAGGAGATGCGTGCGCCATTTTTATATGTAATGATTGTGTTACACACGCAAGCATCGCTGGAGACAATACCACTTTCCATTCGCCCTGTAACAATTTATACAATATATTGTCTTGTATAAGATAATGCGGATTCTGGTGAGCTGCTAACATTAGCTTTTTAGCAAGGAGTGCGAGGTTATCGTCCTGCTCGCGTCCTAAGTTCTGTAGCATATTGGTAGCTTCGGGCGCGACAGTGTATTGTATATTCAATACCTTTAACTCGTCGTCCGCTGCTTCATATATCTCCTCCTTTTCTACGGGCGGATATCTACTTAGAGTGTCTGCGGTGGTATTCTCTGATCCTTTGCAATATTTAATAGTAAATGAGTACTCCTGAATAGCTAACACCCATCGTGTTAGTCGGGAATTTGCTAATCGACATTTTAATATAAACGATAACGCCTGATTATCAGTGTGGATCTCGAAATGGGTACCGTATAGGTAGTGTCTGAATTTTCTGAGCGCGTTTATTATGGCAAGTATTTCTTTCTCAGAAGTACAATAGTGCAACTCAGCGCCTTTGAGCGTTCTATTGGCATATGCTACAACATGAAGACTACCTTGTTCGTCTTCTTGGTGCAACACGGCGCCGATAGCGTACTCGCTAGCGTCAGTGTACATTACGTACTTCCTACCCTGCTGTGGATGGAACAATTGTAAGTTAGATTGGAACAGGCCCTTAACCCTCTCAAACGCATCGTTCTGTTCAGAACCCCATTTCCACTTTTTATTTTTGCGTACCAGCTGTAGCAAGGGGACTGTATATTCGGCGTATTTGGTGGTAAATTTCCTGTAATATCCCGTGAGTCCAAGGAATGCTCGTAGTGCTTTGAGGTTCTTGGGCACCGGGAACTCCACAATACTCCTGAGCTTCTCTGGGTCCGTACTGATACCTGTAGCTGAGATTATATGTCCCAGGAACTTCATTTGAGACTTTACAAACTCGCACTTATGTAGTTTGAGCTTGATGTTGGCTAACCTCAGCTTCTGGAAGACGTTCCTCAGATGCTCGAAGTGTTCTTCCAACGTGCGGGATATCACGAGGATGTCGTCGACGAATATTACAGTGTATGGGTCTACCTCAGGTCCTAGAGCTCTCTCGAGGCATCTTACAATCGCAGCGAGACTTGTGCTAAGGCCAAAAGGTACCACCTTGTGCTGATAGCATTTGTTATTGAATATAAATGCTGTATACTTTCGATCTTGCTCACACAGCGGGACCTGCCAGAAGCTTGCTGTTAGATCTAACTTCGTGAGGTACCTGGCTCCTTCACATTTAATGAAGAGGTCCTCCGCTGTCGGTGCACAGTCAAACTCTTTCTCTACTAGATTGTTTAAGTTCCTCATATCCAGGCAGAGTCGGATTTCTCCAGTCTTCTTGCGGATGACCAGCAGTGGGTTGAGGAAGCTGCTATTGGATCTCTCTATAATATCTTCCTCCAACATCCGCTGTATCTCCTGCTGGACCTCGGCCTGGTATTTTATAGGGACCTGGTAGATTCTCCTGATGAACTTCTCCGGCTCTGTGAGGTGGATTCTGTGTTCATACACTGACGAGATTGAGTGCTCTTCACTGAAGATATCGCTGAATTCTTCTTGCAGCGACGACAATCTCCATTCAGTTTGGGAATCTAAGGTTGTCTCCCCCTCTTCACAGTCTTTATAATGAATCACTTGTTTTGGTGGCCATGTGATTTTAATTGGGTCACCATGATTTTGTGTGTGTGTATGTGTGTTCAATTTAAAAGTGCAACTAACATTGTCAATGGTACATTTTAATAAGTGTTCACTGGTGTTAATTTCCACACGTATTTGTTCTAACACATCTACCCCCAATAACATATCACATATTAAATTGTTTATACCCACTACACACACTTCAAATTGCACTTTGTCTAGCATGATAGTTAGATAGTATTGAGTGTCAATTTTTTCTTTTGTATCGGTAGCGGTTCGTATATAAAATTGATTTATTGGGAGTGAAGGGCCCGTACGAAAATATTTTTTATTGGCACGCAGGAACCTTTCACTGACGCCGGAAACAACGCTACCAGTGTCCAACAAAATTTGTGTGGGAAAGCCGTTGACAAAGGCGTGTAACACCGGACACGCCGCGCTCACTGGCCTTTGTTGCGTGGGACCGGATTCTAGCAACGGATCCCTGACGTCCGGTGGGAAAACATTATTAACAGGCACACAAGTTACATAATTAAAAGTACACGTTTCACACAATATATAATCCTTATAATTAACATGCTTATATTTACAAAATTTTGCCGAATTTATAGCGCGTCCTTGCTGGATGCGCATTTTGGCACGTTTTTTGTAGCTTGGTAATTTTTCGATTTATTGTTCGAGTCTTTATTGCCCTGGGAGTCGCTGTCTTTTGCAGTTGTATCAGCTTTGGCTAATTCGACCGTTTGAATCGCTCTAATTAGTGCCCCGTCGTTGCCCTTACCCTGCCCCTTTGGTCTACCAATATTTTGTTTACCCTTGTACTCAAAGGTTTTATTTGGCTGTTTTGACGGTGTTTGGGGTGGAGTAGAACTGGTACTCGGTCTTTGATCAGTTTGCTGATGGTACTGTTCTCGCGTATTCTGCCCTTCATTATTTCGGCGAAAATCGGGATTATAACGCCACCCGCCCAAATCAAAAACCATCTCACTTTGGGACACTAGAATGAGGAGTTCGTCTACCGTGCGAATACCCTGCGCAAATACAGCTACTCTAATGTTATGATTAAAATGATAGGCAAGTTTCGTGACTATGTCAATCTCCGCAAATGCTGGGGTTAAATGCTTCGTGCGTTCGACGTGCTGGATTATATAATTTTCGGCGGTAATACCCATTCTCTTGTCAAATCTGCCATATTCCAGTTCATTGCGCAGAAGTCGTTGGGTATGCGAGTTCCAGTACCGGCTTTCAAATTTTTGTTTGAACTCCGCGTATGTGGACACTCCGTCGTGTACAATGTTATACCACTTACGCGCCGAGTCACGCATCGCGTTAACCACCCACTGTATTTTGTCTTGATCTTCTAGTCGGGAACCTACTCTAGCCATTTCACTCTCACACGCTAATAAAAATTCAATAGGGTTTTCGTTATTTTCCCCCGTAAAATACACGCGATTTTTCTCGTCGACAGGACCTTGTACCAAAATATTAGGAGCAGATCTCCTCCGTACCTCCTGTCGTACTTTCAAAATCTCGTCGTTTAACGTTTGTAAGACACTCTCTTTATTAGAGTCAATGTTAGATCGCGTCTCTACAATTGAAGCGTCTAATTTATCTACTCGTCGTTGCGTTTCGGTCACGTCCGCGTGAATCTTTACCTCTAGGGATTCGACCTTTCTTGAGACGTCTTGTGTTTGCTTTTCGCAGCGGCTTATGTGGTCCTTGAACCGGCCCTCCATACGTGTTACTTGTTCAATAAACGATTTTTGCATAGTGGTCTCAAAAACCTTAAACCGTTCATTGATTTTAGTATCGACCGTATTTACTTTTTCAGCGATTTCCGCGACCTTCGCGGTTAGTTGTTTATTACTCTCACCGATTTCCACGACTTTAGCGGTTAACTCGTGTACGCTTTCGTCTATTTTCGCAGTTAATTCTTTACTACTTTCTTTATTACTTTGCTTAATCTCGGCGTTTATGTCAGCGTTGCTTTGATCTAATTTCTCGGTTAGACTAACTTTTTGTGCCTCGATTTTAGACGTTAACTCTGCTATACTGAGCTCAGCTTTGGCTGCACTCTGTTCAAATTTCGCGTCTATTTTAGCGTTCAAATCCGCGTTAGCTTGTTCCGCTTTAGCCGCGTTTTGTTTAATTTCTTGTAATAATTGTTTAAGCATTTTATCAGTTTCCATTTTAAATACACAACAATTTCAAATATAAACAATTTAAAATACACAAAACAGTTTCAAATACACACAATAATTTCACTGTTGTACGAACACCAGTCACAAAACTCTTTGGGGATTGTTCAGTTGGACGCCAGCTGTTTTATGAGTTAAAACAGCAAAGTTTGTTTTACACGTGAAAATTTAAATTTAAATTGAATTTAATTAATTTAATTTTCTCAAGCCCCACGAAATTGGAGCGCCATTTGTAACTCTTCTTATGTCGTCCTGAACGTGAATTTAATTTAATGTACGTTTGCCGGGCCCCACGTTGGCCGACATTTATAACTCTACTTCTATGCGTTATTGTTGTGTCGTGTTGTGTGTGAGTACCTACCTGCTGTCCGATCTTGCGGATTCTTCCGACTAGGGCGTGTGGATTTTGGATTTGAAGTTCGCAAGCTAGTAATCTCAAATTTATTACAACAACACACAAAATAGGTTACTTTAAAGGGGGAGAGTTTGGTGAGACTGGTAGGCTTTATCGTACAACAATAAAACACTGTTATATGGGGTAATAAAACGTTGTTTATTACTCCAACTACACACAAGAATAGAATGGTTATTATTTTATGAATTTCTTACAGTCTAAACAATGAATCAATGTTTTTCGATTGGTCAATAGTTGAAAGAAACTAAACTCGTTCTTTGGCTAGTTAATTGCAATTTAAATTTTAATTTATTAATTGATTTGATCTAATTAAATTTCTTTAATTAAATTGAATTTAAATGTTCATGAAACAAAATATAAAACTCTGAAATTAATTAGAATAATTTTCCAAAATGAATTTGACGTGACAGTCTAGTTCACGTTATTTCATTTCTAGTGATTTGACTTCTGATGTACTGCAGTATGATCTAATAATTAGATTGTCAGTTAAGATTTGTATAGCGCTTTTATACTACTTCTATTTCTTAACTATAACTTACTAATGCCTTAAACTGCTATACAGATTATCACAATGAATTTACTTTTTAATTACTAGAGTCTTTGCTTTTTGTTTGGCACCTGAATTATTTGAATTACAATGTTTTAATTGAAAAATAGAAAATTTGGTGTGAAAAATAAATAAGTGGATTTTGCTTTCCTGTTACTGAAGAGGATGTCGTTCCGATTTGTCCCTCGTCGATTCGAGTCCTTCGCTAGAGAAAATAATCTGCTTTGAGCTGCTGGATTCGGTCGTGGAGTTCAAATTTCGGCAACACTCTGCTTCCTTGCTGTTTGTGAATCTTTTAACGTCTGCGGTTGTCTGCTGGAACTGGTTCCTGTCCCTCGTCGATTCGCACGTTGCACGTCAGCGTGTGTGTGTGTGTGCTTCGTTGAGTGGTAGCTCTGCTCGTCAGCTGTTCACCAATTATTTAGACGGCCTCTCTGCTGTATTCTTGAAGTCTGGTCTTGAAGTCTGGTGGATCTCTTGCGTGCTTATGACTACTGGTAGTACACAATAAGCTTGGTTGATGTACTGAAGAGTATCTCGCCTTTACGCAACAATTACGAGCTATACAGTTGACCTGTAATTACTGCGTTCGTAATTGCGTGTGTGTTGACCACGTAGAGTCTTCTTGTTGATCTTCACCACTATGGCTACTAGACGATCGAAGAGTTACGTCTTAACTTCGTGAGTACTGGCAAAAGAGTGATGTTTCAGCTCGAAAACACCTCGCTGGCCGGTGCTCGCGTCAAGTGATTTGATTGGCTGGCACACTCTCCCTACTATATAAACTTTGAATTCCCTTGGTCCGTGAGAATGAAGTTAGGTTCCCACAGACGGAGAATTGATATTATTTCTAATATTACTATCAGCGGAACCAATTTGTCGCTCCGGATTTCCTGTGCTTATTTAATTTTGCAATAACTTGGTTGCAAACCAAGTTGTGTGAAATCTAAAATATACAATCTGTCAGAAATTATTATCTTTATAACATACTAAAATCTCATTACTGTAACTCTATTTTTACAGAAGTTATTCAATTATATTTAATTAACTCTTTCATTTGTTAATTATATCGCGTAAAATTTGCACACGTCATCATTATTAATATTTCGGCAAACATTTTGGCTATGTTGGATTTCGCCTTTATTTATTAGTTTCCGAGATATTAATAATTAACAGTTTGGGTGTGGTCGCTTCCTTGTACAGCGAACTGATTACATAATGACCACGTGTGCGTTGCTTTACAAAGCATTATTTTCAACGCTCTACATTCAAATGGAGTTTTGACTGTTATATTTTATTTAAATATGCTTTCAGTATGCGGGCAACATATAACCCCAAATAGTTAATATTTGGTGCTGTTATAATATATATATACATATATATACATAGTTAAACTGATGATTCAGTACAATCTATTTTTGATGTAATAATTACTTGTAAATTGTTTTGTGCCTCAGGGCAGAATAGATGTGTTCATTTTGAGGGAATGTCAGTATAAAGAAAAATAAAATAATATTCAGTTTTAACTTTATAAATATGTATTGTGTTTAATTGTATTTATTTATTATCAAAATACCCTTATACCATATTGGTGTCGGGTTACATCAATATATGATAAGTACATCAACTACACTCTATATACAAATTTTTTCCATCTTACTCTATCCATTGACAATGTCTTCGCTTCCCTCCAGCCCAAGCCTCTTTCTCTCAAAATGTTTCCCATCATTCCATCCCAAGTCAGTCGCGGTCTTCCTCTCTTCTTTCTCCCCCCTGATTTTGCCTCCCAAACCTGTTTTACCATTCTATCACTATCCATTCTCTGCATGTGCCCCCACCAGCATAGTTGTCTCTGTTCAATAAAATCCAGAATCGATATCACTTCCAGATCCTCTCTTATTTGTGTATTCCTAACTCTGTTCTTCCTTGTTACTCCCACTACTCTCCTAAGATATTTCATTTCTGCCGCCTGGATTTTACTTTTTTGGCTTTTGGATAGCACCCACGTCTCACAGCCGTATGTTAAAACCGGTCTATATACAGTTTTATACACACTCATTTTCGTTTTCTTGATATCTCCTTCTTATTTATAAATCTACTGTTTAATGCATAGTATACTTTTATTGCCTTTTCAATTCTTTTATTTAATGCGGCTTCTTGTTTCCCATTACTGTCTATTATAACCCCTAGATATTTGAATTGTTTGACTTGTTCTGTCTTCACTCCTCCAATCTCTATATTTATTATTTTCTCCCCCATTACCATTACCTTTGTTTTGGTCTTATTTATTTTCATCCCTTTTTCCTGGAGAACTTCATTCCATATATTCAAATTACCCTGTAACGCCCTTTCACTTGTACCCATTAGCACTACATCATCCGCAAAAGCCCCTTCTGCTACTTCTATACTTCGCAAGTTCCTGTATCCAACATGCATTTTCTTAACCTTCAGTGAACACTTCTTAATAATGTTGTCCATATACAAGTTGAATAATGTCGGACTCAGTCCATCTCCTTGTCTTAATCCATAGTTTGTTGTAAATCCTAACGACCTCATATTTTTACCAATTACATAATTAACATTATTTTTGTATAACCACTGTAGTACCTTAATTATTTTACTCCTTATTCCTCTATTTTTTAAACTTTCCCATATTCTTGTTCTAGGCACACTATCGAAAGCCTTCTCAAGATCAATAAAAGCCAAACATACCAATTTATCTTGTTGTATCGACTTCTCAGCTATCTGTTGCAGAGTAAAAATGTGATCCTGCACACTTCTCCCTGATCTAAAGCCACTCTGCGATTCCTCCAAACTATTTTCTAAAATTGGGACCAATTTATTATTAATTATCTGCTCATAAACCTTAACAATTGTATTTAACAGATTGATACCCCTATAATTATTACAATCTCTTGTGTTACCTTTCTTAAAAATAGGAACTATCTTTGGTTCCTCCCATTCTCTTGGTATGTCTACACTTGTCCACGCTTTATTGATAATTTCTAAAAGTATTTCTTTCCCCGTATTCTTTATCATTTCTGCTGTAATTTTATCTGTTCCAGGTGATCTCCCACTTTTAAGTCCTTTAATCACTACTTCTAATTCATGCATTGTTATTTTTTCTTCTCGGCCTTTTGGCTAAGATCAAAGTGTGTTTAATTGTATTTGCCTATTATTCTCTGCCAAGTACACTAAACGACATCCTTGGTTAACCTTAACACGTAAAGTCAATTATTTCGTAATTTTAAATACAATACAGTTTCAGTTGGAGTCCGAACTAGGGACGAATTTAATATCTAATTACTGAACAGTTTCAACGGTGCAACAAAAAATACATAGGATTCACTTCAAGATCATTTAAACACAGATATATTGTACATACCAAACATTCTCAGCACTCAAATCCGAACTCAGCAGTAGCCAAACACATAAAACAACAGTCTTGTGAATATGGTCTAATACAGCAACATTTAACCGTATTGAAAACATGCAGTGATGAAATAAAATCTAATATATATGAACAATACCGAATATACATGTAAAAGAAGAGGGCCATGAAAATCTATTGAACATCATGACGGACTTCAAAAATCGTATCACATTTGAAATATTGTGGCAAAATGAAAATCAACATTCAGTAATCAGCTGATATAATATATAGAACGGAATGTAAACATAAACACTCTGTAACAAAATCAGTTCTCGGGAAACTTTGGACAACGACGTACATATTACATTCATTAATCAATGTCTACGAATTCGTTTTTGTAAATAGTGGCTGTTTTACGATATTGCGCAAGTGTGCTGTATATAACCTGACGATGGTCTGTGACCGAAATCGATCGTTTTTAAGAATGTGAGTAATAAAAATTTTATTGCAAATCGTATGTATGGTACCTTTAGACTATGAACAATAAATACAGTACAATAGAAAATTTAGAAACTACTACTTTTCATAGATTACTTTACTTTTAAACTACTTTTTGAAAGTAGGTTTTACAAAACCTAGTTTATAGTTAGCATAGAACAGGCTGTCAGATGTTTTTCAAAGTTTATGTACGTTTACAGACAAAACTGTGACTCTGCTTTAGTAATAGAATAATCAAAATTGTGGTGCAGTGTTGGTATGGGGACTGGGTTAACAAGACTGAACATTCGACTGCACTGTCTGTCACAACTTTTCTTGTCGCATTTGTTACTCTTCATTGTAACTATGTTGAAGGTTACCATAAAATGTAGGATTTACTGTAAGATTTGAAACACCATGTTTATTTGTTAGTCGACTACAAATGTCTACAATAATTATGATAACCTAAATGCCATAGAATAGTTATGAAAATAGTAAATAATTCTTTGTAATAGAAAAAAACTACTGAAACACCTATTACTCTACACTTTTTTCCTGTAAACAGAGATCTTCGTTTAGGACGTGATAACTGTAGAGACATCAGAAGTCCATAGCATCCATACCAATGATGTATGGTAAAGTTGAAATTATCCCTTTGGCATATAAAATAAATATACTATTCGAACACCGAAAGTATTATTATTTTCAGCAGTGACATGGTAATATACCAACAGTTGTTAAGAAACAAACTTAATCGAAATAAATAAATTAAATAAAAGCTGCCAGGAACTTACCTGCGATCTTTTCGCTTACTTACCTTTTTTAAATTTCAATCAGAAGTCCAGAGTCGCCACGATGTTTTAAGTTATACATCGAAACCTTTACACTCTTCCTTAATAAAACAAAAGGGATAATTTTGCAATCTGACTACCCCCCAATAATTCAGAAGAAGTCCGGAAACGTTAGACGAATTTTTTAGCACAGAACACTAGGAAGTGGTAATGACGAAATAACTAAACTAACACATTGTTATAGGAAAACGAACCCTTTAGTTTATTCTATCCAAATTACTTTTTTCATTTTTTAAATATGAGAAACAAATTAAAAAACAGACATAAAACAAAACATTTACTTAACAATCCTTAATTTACTTACTTATTCTAATTCTAACTCTTAATTTATATAAGACGAACCCAGCTTGCTACATTCTCGCATTCATACCTTTACAACCCCCTTTTGTTTTATTTAGAGCACTCTCTTAATTTAGAAGAATTATAGCGTGAAATTGGTAGTCGTCTGTTACTTAACTTTGGGCATACTTCTCCTCGTCACGTGCCGCACTCGATATATGTCCGAATATGTTTATTAGTTCAATACACTTTTACATTTTCTTCCGTCACTCCACTTACTCCATTCTTAGGTATCCGGTCACTTATTTGTGCAAGTGTATTACTTTCAATTAAACTTTAAAAGATTCTTGGGACCCACGAGTCTTAGCGTGCGTCTGGCCGCCGCCGCGGCTATAAGTCGACTCTCCGACGCCACCTTAAGCGTCGGTCAAATTCATTTCCGTCAGCTCGCGCGGTGATTGGCTGATGCGCTCACGTGGCCGGTTTAATTAGCTGCATGGTGTTAACTTCCGCCAACAACTTTGGCGTCGAGATTATGCATAGCGGCTCATGAGCGCAAACTTACAGCCGCGTTCCATTGTTATCGTTTTGTACTAGGCACGGATCCAAATACAGGGTGTCCAACAAAGCATGTCTTAGTGGCCGTAAAGAGTGTCCAAACAGATCAGTCCCAATATTATTATTAAACGAAATAAAAAATATATCCTTCAAAATTGCCCCGTTACAATACCCCCCCAATGAGAGGTCTTTTGCTGAAACAGAAGAACTCTCATTGCTAAACCCCTAAGAGGATCGGTGAGGATATGGTGCCAACAACCCCCCTTTACTTTCTTAACATTCCATGGGTAAACTACCCCCCTAGCTCGGCGACTATGGCTGCACCGAAACGATATTACTGGACTTCTCTGTTCGAGATCCCAACACCATAACATAGGACTGATACTCACCATAGTACCCCTCACCTTCTATCATTCCATCCCAAAAATCAAACACTGGCCTTATACCATACCAGATCCTCAACCGATATGTTCCCCATTATCATGCATACTGGGTTGCCTTTAGCAAATTCTGGGTGCATACACATACTCAGATTATTCTATGATAAACAGATTCGATATTTAAAATTTATAAAATGTTTTATCTTTCAACTTTTTATTTCTTTTCTCCAATTGACGCTGGTTTTTTTTGTTTCAAAAATTTTAATTTCCCAAAATATTTCTTTTATCAGCATCAAGAAAATAAAATTATTTTATTTAATTAACACAATTGCATGAATTAATTACTAGAAACTGGTCCTGTCTATAACATCAACCATCAGCTGATTTCTCTGGGTCATGTGAATGACCTTGACATATATACACTACACAAAGCTACACCATAAAACACATGAGACATGGTTATAATTTTTTACCTTCAAACATAATACAACATAATAAACACAGAGCATTAAAAAATAAGTGTCATCATTACCTTACAATAAACAATAAAATTCACATTTAAATTGACCAAAATTTACACATTTTACAGCTTTATATTCTTTTCAAATTCTATTAAAATCTTACTTGTTTCAATTATTATTAGTTTTAATTATGATTTTCTATTTAACATTTTCATCATTTATTAGTTTGGGTGATTCTCCATTATTCATAATAACTCAATTTATTAACTTGGCACTTACAGATAATCTTACTCCCTTTTTGACTCTAACACTCACTAACAGATTTTTTTTTTAATCTCGTAGGACACCCATCTATCAAAATATCTACCAACCATTCTCTACCTCTAACTTACTACTCTAACTCATTTCGAATCATTCTACCCTTATAACAAAATACTCTCTACCCAGTTTGTACTCAGGATGTGTGTCCCCTCCCAATGCTCATTCCCTTATTTGGCTCCTGGACCCTCCCTAGGTAACCCTTTCTGGCGCATATCGGTTCCCCTCCCGCCACAACGCTTTTCGTTGAGGACTCCTTATCACACCACCCCCCTTACAAAATCCCCATCAACTAATTACTCTCCCCTTACCTCCCTTTCATATTCCACATATACCCACTATCAACTGTGTCACTATTAATTCTTAATTCCGCGGCTATAAGTCGACTCTCCGACGCCACCTTAAGCGTCGGTCAAATTCATTTCCGTCAGCTCGCGTGGTGATTGGCTGATGCGCTCACGTGGCCGGTTTAATTAGCTGCATGGTGTTAACTTCCACCAACAACTTTGGCGTCGAGATTATGCATAGCGGCTCATGAGTGCAATCTTACAGCCGCATTCCATTGTTATCGTTTTGTACTAGGCACAGACTGGCACGGATCCAAATACAGGGTGTCCAACAAAGCATGTCTTAGTGGCCGTAAAGGGTGTCCAAACAGATCAGTCCCAATATTATTATTAAACGAAATAAAAAATATATCCTTCAAAATTGCCCCGTTACACAGTATTTATGTAGTGTTGTTTCTGGGTTATGTTTTTGTTTGTAGAGTTAATGTTTTTTGCAACATTTGTTTTTATTTGTTTGGGTTTTTTATAAATGAACATATAACTACGCTTATATATTTACTGTACTTGAAAGGTATGGAAAATAAATTGTGTATTTTACTGTACATACACATAATTTTATATAAAAAATTCGGGAAATTTAAAGTTTTGTTTAGTTTACATTTTGTTTTAGAGACTTTTTATACGGTTTTTGTTGTTTTTCATTGTTTCTGTTTTATACAGTAATAATGGCAATCCATAATATTACTTGTTTATTATTATTATGTATGTTTTTTATTCTAATGGTATATTATACGACATGCCATGTCAAACCAATAGCGTCATGCCTTCTCATGATTAACTGGAGGTGGTCAACGACAACTTGGTGCAGACTCCAAAAAGTTATATAAATGGGGGTCCTAATTAGGGCCACCAGCCATGGCCACAGTACTGTGGTTTACTGACATATTGAGACCTGTGTCAGTATTTCAGTCCTTATAACACTGAAGATGGACACCGACGGAGTGCTTGAACCGTTAGCAAATTATAACATCGGATCACGGCCTGATAGCCCGGGGAGTGTTAATATCTACTGGATTAACAGTTAAATAATTTACTAAAATTTTTATTAAACAAAATAATATATAACAATGTACTGCATTTCATACAACCAACTTATGACTTGAAAAAAAACATTTACAGTTATGTGCAAGAGGAGGAAGAAAATGTAGAATGAGTGCAAAAAATGGCAAAAACTCATTGGATCTTTTTGAATGTACCAATGAAAATAATGCTGGTTCGCAAAGGATTAATGAAACTGCTAACAAACTTGCCATGTTATTTCACCAATCATCCAATTAATTGCAACTGCAGCTAACATATTTTCCCAGTACAGTAAACCCTCGATTTAACAGACTAATTGGGGCTGAGGGGTGTCCGTAAAATCGAAAGTCCGTTAAATCGCAAATTTTGTTTTTTGAGGATATATTTAAATCAAATAGGCCTATAACACTTGAAATTTTAATACTATTAATATCATGCAAATACCGTATTGTTCCGAATACAAGCCACACTTTTTCTCCTAAAAACATGGTCGCTAATTTGGCCTGCGTCTTGCATTCGCGCGCTAATGAAATTCGAAGTTATGCCTGACTTCTGGCTTTTGGTATCTATGAGTTGTTTACTGCCTAAGCAACAGCAGTTTGCCTGGCTGTAGTTAACTCTGGCGTTATGATTTATGACTACAACCGAATGTTTTAACAGCAAACTGAAGAAAGAATAGGAAGATAAAGTGTAAGTGCGTGTGCACGCACCCTTCTGTAGACAGCAAGACAAAGTATGTGTAGATTGGGTGTGAGTAACATATTTCTAAATAACGGGTAAACTGCCAGTGTGGTTTTCTATTGTAACAGTGACAACATCGCTTATCTGTACTTTGTTTTCATTCGGCGTTTTTGTAGTGCGTTTGCGGTATGAGTGATATTGTGGAGACTAAAGGCATGCAGTCAAATCAAATTAAACGTAACCCGTACGATGCGAATTATAAATTAATTGTGATACAAAATGTAGAAAAACATGCAGTCGCGAAGCCCCAATGAAATTCGATATTGATGAACCCTGTATTCAATGATGGAGAAAACAGAAGGAACGACTTTCAAATGCAAATACTGCGCGACGAGCATTCGCGGGACCTCAAGTTGGGCATTTTTTAGCAGTAGAGTCCAGCGTCTGTGAATACGTACGGCTTTTAAGAAGGCAAGGACTCCCTGTCACTAGACATGTTTTAAAATTGAAAGCTTTAGAAATCGCAGAAGAATTAAAAGTCTCCGGTTTCAAAGCCAGGTTCGGGTGTATAAGACGAATGATGCGGCGAAATGGATTTGCACTTAAATGACGTACATCACTTGTGCTAAAACTACCGAGTGACTACGAAGAAAAACGCCTACAGTATCAGCAGTTTGTCATTCTTTTACGCAAGAAGCATAATTATTCACTTGAACACATGGGAAATGCCGATGAAACGCCCGTATTTTTTATTTACGTATATTGTAACGTTACATAACCCATGCCCAAATATGATAACACAATCACCCCACTCTAAAGGTCAGAAATGGGTATTATGTACCTAGCTATAGAATACTTTGTACTACAGAACACTATAAACAATAACAAAGTGACATATAGTGTACTAAGTGAGATATAGTGTACATAGTGGGAGTGTAAACTTTTAAAAAGAGCATCTCAGATTTATACTGTAGATGACAAAACAATCAATTGTAGCAGTGGACTATATTGCTGCTAACAAATTTTGTATTTTTTTTGTATTTTGTGTAATTTTTATTGTGTAGGCCACAAAGGTCTTGTACCTAGGTATAATTTTTGTGTTTAATATAATAATTGTGTTTAAATTAACGCAACCCAGGGTTAGGTATAAAATAATAATAATATAAAATAATACTATGTGAGCAAGATGGCATAGGAAAATAGTTTAGAGTAAGGATACTTGAAGCAAATAATATATAATAAATAAATACAATTGAAGGAAATTAAAATATTAAAGACCTATGTATAAGCTTAAGAGAAAATAGAAAGAAAAACCTTAGATAAATTAAAATGGATTATAAACTAAATTTAAAAAGGATTATTTTTCTATAAAGAAGAAATAAATTTATAATAATTAATAATAGCCTGTATACTCAAAAGTATATAGATTCACCAATAAAAAACCATAAAAAAATATTGGTTACTACGAGTAACCAACTAACAAGATAAAATTTTTAATTGTTAAAACGATTGGGAAGTGAACGTTTGAAAAAAAGTGTAATGCCTATTTAAAATTTGAAAATTAATGAATACTTTTGGAATAACCAGTGCGAAATTTAATAAAAATTGACGAGAGATGTACACCTTCTATTAGAACTCCTTCAAGTAGCACCATCCACGCCCTTTATTTGACGAACCTTTGAGAAAATTTAACGACTAGATCCAGGCCTAGTCTCCAGCACTTCGAGATTTTGGTGAGATCATATCCTAGTAAATCTAACTAAATTACATCTCAACTATAACTTCATAACACTAGAAACAGCACCATATCTTTAAACACTTCAGGAAAAGAGGTGAAAACTAACTTTATTATTTTCGTTAACCAAAAAATCATCATAACGAATCTCTGTGAATTTCTAGTCGCCATTAAATAATTTTTGTGTATAGTGAAGGACAATAACCTGCGATCTGGCGGATAAACCCGGAACTACATACTAAAAAAAAAAAAATATATAATCTATTTTTTAATGTACAGTAAAGCTTGGTATTAAATTATTCATTTCTGACCGTCTCATAGTACAAAGAACTTACAAATAACCCTGGGAAATTAATAAATTAATTCTTTATTGTTTTATATTTTATAAAGGATAAAAATATTTGTTATACTTTCTATGTTTACCAAATAAGATCGAACTAATGTTGTGTTGACAGGGAGAATCGATCATAACTTTCTGTATTGGGAGAAGATAAAAAAAAAACATTGTATTTATTAAATAAATACAATGAATACTTTGTTATTTGAATAAAATGTGTATTATTTTCAGTAGAGGGTAGTTGTTTACAGATTGTCAGGAGACAAAGAAGAGGACGGACAACCAGAAAATATTACATACAATTGGTGTTAATTTAACCTCCAATTTGTTTGTAAATGTCAAAATCAGCTGGTTTCATGAGCGGAGAAATTTAAATTAAGCAATTGTATGCCAAGAGGATAATACTTTTTGCACTCTCTCTCCTAACTACAGTCAAACAACTTCATTGAATTCTCCCAAATCACACACCCTCGATTTCATTTTTTTTGGAACTGTAAACATAAAATATAACGAATTCTGTGACGATCGCAAGAGTGATGATAAGATCTAACGATACTATCCGATCATTACCCGCGAGACGTTACAAGATTGGCGAACCAAACAGTGGGTCTAATAAAATATTATTTCATTAAACAATTACTGTGACTCTCATTAAAGCGAGATTCTCGAAGGGCAAATAAAACTTAGATTTAATTAAGTAAAGTACTATTTAGACTCTTAGAGATTAACCGCGAGACGTTACAAGATGACGTACCAACGTGGTGCTTAATTAGGAAAGCTTAACAAATTAACGATAGTACATAAAAGACTCTTAGAGATCATTAACCGCGAGACGTTACAATATTTACGGTGGACCAAAAGGGAACCAAATCTGTAACAGTAAAGATTATGGGAAATGAAAAATTACGTGCCACTGTAATGCTTGCTGTATTAGCCGATGGACGAATATTTCACAGTGAAATAAGATGCATATCAGTGTATATTGTTCAGTGTTAGTCGTCGTGATGTCTTCCACTGAACGTGTGCGACGCCTGCGCCAACGAAAACACAAAGACAGGGATCGTGAAGAATTAAATGAATTCTTGATTAATACTCCGTTCTCATCAAATACAATTGAAGATGAGAAAATCTGCGTGTTTCAAAACAAGAAACAAGAAGAAAAGGAACGAAAGAATGCTGCGATAGCCAAGCAATATTGCCAGAACAGGAGAGTCTGCAGTTTATGCCACATTATACATTTCAAAAGCCAAAAACATTATCATGCTTTTTTTTTGTCCGTTAAATCCGAAGTCCGTTAAACCGAGGTCCGTTAAATCGAGGGTTTACTGTATTTGTGTAATCTCCCATAACCTGCTTCCTACTTCACAAACTGTTACCAGTATATTTTATATAACTTTACAATCCCTTTCTAAACTAGACTACTCATTGTTAAATAATTACTAGTCAAAAAAGTTAAAGATAATATAATAAATAAAGTAAAAATGGGATAAAATTATGTCAAAACATTTAAGTTCAGTACAATCAGTATAGAAATTTTCAAAATATAAAGAAAATTAGTGCTGATTGCAAATCTCAAACATACACATTGCAACATCGACAGATTGTATACATACTCTTTCATTATGAATCCACTAACCATAAAGTTACGATCAAATTGTACAAATTATATTAAACTCTATAGAGGTTTACTGTGGTATACTTTGTCCACCCCTTCTACTGCTGCGTGTCCATACCATCAACAGTTGAGGATAATGGTAAACCATATCCCCAAAATGACCATTATGTTTATGATAAATGATCAGTGGGCATAATACAGATTTACAAAGTACAGATCTAATGTAAGAGAGTAGCCTAAGTACCTCTATACTCCTAGCAGTTCATCGTGGTAGATTTTGTGCATTTACTTGGTGTAGTGTATGTGCTAAAGTTATGAAAAATTATGTAATGTATTATGTATGTATGAAATGAAATTCAGAAATTTCTTTACTAAAATATGTTTGTACTAAAGCAATAAGGGGGAGAATAGTGTGCGATAAAAAATCAATAAAACAAGTAAATGTTTTTAATTATCTAGGGTGTCTGGTAAGTTTTAATGTAATTATGATTTGGGAAAGAAAATATCCATGTTTCAAAATATGTGGGTGGCACAATTATAAGTACTCTAAAAAATAAAACTCGCAGAGATATACTGCTTAACTTTGATTAAGTGAAAGCAGTATTTTCATTTCTCTATGGTGTCAAACGTGGACTTTAAATAACCATAAATGATTATTAATAAATAATAATAATAATAAATGACCAGCTGAATTTTAAATCACATCAGCTATACGATATGGTTGTGGACAAATTCATATTAAGCAGGAATAGACAGCAATCGATGGTGGGGCGTTGTGACGAGACCGTAGAGGAGTGCGTCGCGAGCCGGCAAAGGGTACGTACCCGGACATCGGTTAACTTGTGTAGTGTGTTTTATTTTAATGTGTAGTAGTTTAGTTTTAATGTGTTAAGGACGGCCACACAGGACTGAAATCTGAAGATGAGGTCTTGAGCCTCGAAACACGTTATTTAATTAAATACTATAAGAAGTCACACGACGGATGAAAAAAAGGTAAATTAATTTTAATCTGTATTGAATCGTGACTTGGATACCAGAGAACATGAGTTTAAAACTTTAAATAAGAAGGACTCCCAGTGTATACAGATGACAGAAATGATATGTCCGTGAGCCATCGCTGGGTATAAATAATCAATCAGCAGAAGAATGTAGGTATCAGTGGTGAACTAAATATCTTTCTTTATAGTAAAATGAAGATATATAGACAGATGTGGATAGCCCATCTGTAGCGACAACCATAAATTAACATAGCGAAGCGGATGCTGTATTACATTTCAAGAGGACAGCATAGTTTGGGATGGCCAACAGCAAGGTGTATCAAACAGGATGTGTAGCCTAATCCTTCTGGTAGATGACAATGATGACAAATCTTTAAAAAATTAACAATTGTAATAATTATTTGTAAATTACAAATAATTTTACCACTAGATAAGCCAGAACTTAAACAGCTAATTTGTGTCTTATTTCCAGGTTGCTTTATCAGTAACAGAAGTTGGTATGAAAGAAGAGTATACTCTGCCTGAGCCACATGAAACAAATGTTACCATCAAGCAAGAACCTTCTGAAGACTGGACAGAAGATGAGGTATGTTGTGCTTAATTTTTTTAATGTCTCTTGTTGAAATGGTAAGAGTTGTAACTTACATTTCATATTTTCTGTGGTATAAGGAAATAAAAAGTATTTTCTCATGTGGACACACACACAGATTTTAAAATACTAAAAGAGATATGAGTTCATATTTGTAATACAATGAAAGTGCTCTTTAATCATAAAATAGTTTATTTTTGTAGATTTTATTCTACATAAATTGTTGGGTTTCTATTGAATAAATTGTACTAAATTTATGATAGTGACAACATATGTTCACTTTTTTTGCATTAGATTAAAAGCAGACATAACCAGTGGTGGATATAGAAATATTACCAAAACATTTCACAAAAGTGAATACATGACATGTACCTATATTAATATATTTAACACTTTGAGTCGCAAGCTCAACCTCAAGTTGCTGTGATGCATACGTTATTTTCTACACACATCTTTTAGAAATGTTAGGGCAGAGTGTATCTAATGTAAAACTTTGGAATGCCTACTTCACTTTGTTTCTTTGGTTTAATCTATTAGACAGATTTCAAAGTAAAAGGAAGAGTTTTTTTGAGAACATGTGTAGGTAACAGAGTTTCTGTACGTTATAGATTACAGTGGCAAATTGTTGTTAGAATAGGATGTACAGCTGTAAATACGAGGGACATTCACGTCAATCCGTGGCTTTTGTTAGACAGGAGGTGTAAATGGAGATTCCTGCGCATTCTGTTGGTCGTACATATGAAGTACAAGTATCAGCTATTACCGCATGGCGTGCTGTATTGTTTACACGTTAAATAATAACAGGAGTGAGTCATAAAGAACATGGCGTCCAATGCACATGTGGAACAGTGTGTTGTGTAATGAAATTTCTCGTGAATGAAGACGTAAAACTTGGTGAGATTTATTTGCGACTCCTTGCACAGTACGGTGATGAGACTCTTAGTCGTAGTAAAACATTTGAGTGGTGTAAACGTTTTAAAGAAGGCCGTACATCATGGAGTGACGATCCCAGTCGAGGTGGTTCGGAGCCTACTATAGTCAGTCCCATGAACATTCAGCGAGTGGAAGAACTGATCCTTGATAATCGACGGATAACTTGTCAGCAAATTGCAAAAGAAATAAATGTGTCTGTGGGAACTGTAAACAAAATCATTTACGAACATCTGAAATTCAGTAAGGTTAGTGCACGTTGGGTACCAAGACAGCTTTCCAGCAAAGAAGATTACAAATCTGCAAGGAGTTAAAGCAATGTTTTGACAAAGAAGGCCAGCTTTTTCTCGATCGAATTGTTACCTGCGATGAAATGTGGGTCCATAATTTCACCCCGGAATCAAAACGTGCATCAAAGCAGTGGAAGCATGTGGTCTCACCACCTCACAAAAAATTTCGAACAATTGCTTCTGCAGGCAAAGTTATGGCCTCAATTTTTGGGGATAAAAATGGCATCATTCATGTCGATTTTGTACCCCATGGAGTCAATATTAACAGCGAGTACTACTGCAAAGTTCTTCAAGATGTGCACAGTGCTCTCAAGAAAAAAACAGCCTGGTGCTATCACTAAAGGCGTTCTGTTTCTGCAGGACAATGCACGCCTGCATACCGCCCACCGCATGACATGCATGCTACAAGGTCTTGGCTGGGACCTTGCCACACCCCCTTACAGTCCAGACCTCACTCACAGTGATTTTCACCTGTTTGGGCCCTTGAAGTTGTTCCTGGGAGTCCAGCATTCCAATAGTGACGATGAGGTGAAGCAGTCAGTCCTATCTTGGTTTCAATGTAACGACAAATCTTTCTACACTGCGGGTATCCAGGCACTAGTGAAACGTTGGGATAAATGTAGCAGGGGATTACATCGAGAAATAAAAGTATTTTTTACTATCATAAATGTGTTCTATGAGGGTCACTCAATAAGTAACAAGACAAATTGCTCTAGCTCAAAAACTACTTGATAAATCAATACGATACTTTCAGGAGTACAAGTTGGCATTCTTGTAATGACTCTGACCAGCTGTTTAATAAAATTTTGTAAACATAACCTCTAATTTACTCAGTCAACAATGGCGAGTCCGCTTGATAATTGCACCGCGGAAGAACAACGTTCATTGATTAGATTTTTAGTCGCAGAAGGTGTCAAACCTTCTGAAATTCATGAAAGGATGTTAAAAGTGTATGGAAATCATTGTTTGCACCGTTCGAACATTTACAAATGGGTAGAACAGTTTAAAAGTGGTCGTGCAAATGTCAGCGATGAGCAGCGGCGTGGCCAACCGGTCGAAGTTTCAACTCCCTCGCTTGAAACCTGCATTGACGCGCTTATTCGGGCTAACAGGCATGTAACTGTTGAAATAATTGCTGAAGAAGTCTCTGTAAGTGTTGGTACTGTCCATAAAATTGTTCAGAATAAGCTGCAATACAAGAAAACCTGCGCGAGATGGGTGCCAAGACAACTTACGGATGCCCACAAAGAATCCAGGCTTCAAATCTGTAGACAGTTGAAAGGCAAGTGGTTTAACTGAAAAAGAATCATTTTTTGAAAGAATTGTTAACGTGCGATGAAACCTGGATCGACCATTTTCAGCCGGAATCGAAAAGACAAAGCCTTGAATGGAAGCACAGCAGCTCTCCCACTCAAAAAATATCGGTATGGAGAACCATACATGACTTCCATATTCTAAGATTTATATTTAAAATCATTTTCACCCAAACAGCCAGGCTGTGTCTTACCTGCCTTTTTATTGCTGTATTAAATGAAAAATATTATATTACATTAAAATGAAAAAATTATAATTTTATTGCCTGGCAACAAAATTATTTTATTTTTAACAATTACCATTGTTTCAAAAAGTTTAAATAAATTTTCAAGTACTTTACTCTTGTTAAAACGTAAAAGGTTGCAGGTAAACTACCCCTTCCCCTTAACCGATCTTCACCAAAATCGAAAGTCATTGAGACCTCTACAATTCAGGGACGTATGCAAAAAATTATTTGATTCTGTTTGAATTTGCGGCTGTTATCGTTTGCCATAGAAAATACGCTTGATAAAAAAACGTTGCAGGTAAACTACCCCTTCCCCTTAACCGATCTTCACCAAAAACAATAGGTCTTGAGTACTCTACAAATCAGGGCTGTATGCAAAACATTATTTGATTCTGTTTGAATTTGCGGCTGTTATCGTTTGCCATAGAAAATACCCTTGTTAAAAAAACGTTGCAGGTAAACTACCCCTTTCCCTCAACCGATCTTCACCAAAAACGATAGGTCTTGAGAACTCTACAATTTAGGGCTGTATGCAAATAATCTTTTGATTCTGTTTGAATTTGCGGCTGTTATCGTTTGCCATAGGAAATACCCTTGTTAAAACATAAAACGTTACAGGTAAACTACCCCTTTCCCTTAACCGATCTTCACCAAAAACAATAGGTCTTGAGTACTCTACATATCAGGGCTGTATGCAAAACATTATTTGATTCTGTTTGAATTTGCGGCTGTTATCGTTTGCCATATAAAATACCCTTGTTAAAAAAACGTTGCAGGTAAACTACCCCTTTCCCTCAACCGATCTTCACCAAAAACAATAGGTCTTGAGAACTCTACAATTTAGGGCTGTATGCAAATAATCTTTTGATTCTGTTTGAATTTGCGGCTGTTATTGTTTGCCATAGGAAATACCCTTGTTAAAACATAAAACGTTACAGGTAAACTACCCCTTTCCCTTAACCGATCTTCACCAAAATCAACAGATCTTGAGAACTCTACAATTCAGGGCTGTATGCGAAACATTATTTGATTCTGTTTGAATTTGCGGCTGTTATCGTTTGCCAAACAAACAAAATTACCCTTGCTAAAAAAAAACCGTTGCAGGTAAACTACCCCTTTCCCTCAACCGATCTTCACCAAAAACAATAGGTCGCGAGTACTCTGCAAATCACTGCTGCATGCAAAAAATTATTTGATTCTGTTTGAATTTGCGGCAGTTATCGTTTGCCATAGAAAAAAAATCTACAGACAGACAGACAGACACAAGACAGACAGACACACACACAGACACTTTTTGGAAAACGACTTTTTTTCATGTTTTGAGTGTAGTACAATCAGAATCTGCAATAATCTCGAACACGATTTTTTTTGCCATCACCATACTTCCATTCCTTAAGGAATATGGAAGTAAAAATTCAAGACGCAGCCATCAGCAGGTAAAGTCATGTTGACTATCTTTTGGGACTTTCAAGGCCCTATTTTCTGTGATTATCTGGAAGACCAACAAACAGTCAACAGTCAGTATTACAGTGATATGCTGGAAAACAAGGTAAAGCCTGCCATCAGGACCAAACGTCGTGCACTCTTGACAACGCATTTGTAAGAAATGCTTACAAAACTTGGCTGGGAGGTCCTGCCACATCCACCTTATAGCCCAGATCTCGCTCCATCAGACTTTTTTTTGTTTGGACCCCTTAAGGAGACACTACGCAGAAAAAAATTCGGTTCCAATGAAGAGGTCAAAATTCATGTGCAAAACTGGCTCCGTCAGCAACCCACAGAATTTTATGCCAGCGGCATTCGGAAGTTATAAAAACGATGGGATAAGTGTATTACAGTTGGGGGGGATTAAATTGAAAAGTAACCATCACTTTGTATTGATTCAATAAACGAGTTTTAAGCTAGAGCAATTTGTTTCGTTACTTATTGAATGACCCTTGTATATTTATTAAAAATTAATAGTCCTGGATTGACGTGAACATCCCTCATATATGCTCACCCTTTTTTTATAATTATTATAAAGTGTGTGGTATTTCACAAAATTACAAAACTAGGGTTTCAAAAACCTATAAAATAGTTCATTGTTGTTAATGGATTGTTCCTCTCATAACAGTTCATTAACAGTTTATATTTTATATTATTTATAAACAAGCAAAACTAAACATACCTGGGGTTGTGGTGCATTAAACGTACCCGCGAGGTGCAAATCAGAGTATCAATAAGTTGTACATCAAGAATATGAATTGTACCTAATTGAAGTACATTCAAACCACAGTAACTCAAGCCTTGTCTACTAGGAAACCTTTGATTACTTGACTTTTTTATTTCCTCTGCCCTAAAAGAAAGCAAAACCTGTTTGAGTTAGAAATAACAAATGTATAACTTGAATTTTTAGAGTTGCAATTTTTGAGTTTCAGTTCCATCCAGTTATTACAATTGCCAATAATTGACAAGCTACCAAGAAAATGTTTTGTAACTTTCAAAATAGTTAAAATTATTTAATACATATTGTGTTTTATGAACTTATAAGTAAATTTAAATTTAAAATTTAATAAACATCTCTAAGGTGTGTAAGTAGTCGGAGACTTCTAACAATGGAACAGTAGTCAACACATAACAACAGAGGTATGTAAATCTGCAGTACATTGTACACAGATTTATTGGTATGATACCCCCACTTTTTGTATTGTTATGACATCACAGAACAATCTATGTGTTTATCGAATATTCCAGAGGGATCCAGAATGTAATGCGGTGGTGTACATGACTCTCAATGCATTCGCGAGACTTTTCTCAAAGCCGCCAGCTGCGTGGACTGTGTCAAGGCCGCAATTAATTACATAGTACACACTGGCGCTAAGACGTAGTTTGGAACGTTCTGGTTTGTGAGCGGAGGTATAAATACATGGCGGCAGCGGCCTTAGTTTTCAGTTGTAGTCGTGATATATTTACAGCGTGGTCCGAGTTTATTGTCGGGCGATTACAAGTGATTATCTGGCGATATTACTGTGTGCGTTCAAGTGGTTATAAGTGAGGTGTTTAATAATCGAGCGGGATAATTGTAATACAATTGTGTTTAATATTGGTGGACATTGTATTGCGTGTGAACAATTTTTATTTTATTGTTGTAAGAGACTGTGTTTTAATTACGAACTGTTTAACTGTGAAAATTAAAGCTGGTGACTAGTGACTTAATTGGTGTCTTGATTTTGTTTGCACTGTACCTACGATGATCAAGTAGACCGTCGTAACAGTATTGTATTTTACTACCTGTATATAATCTGTTGATTGCTCAAAAAACAAACAATAATAGTAACATTACTGTGTACTATGTAATCTCAGTTCATTGCATGTTGGCCTCACCATATTGTATATTGTAGTGATTATTCAGGATTTCCATAACTTGAAGAATTATTTCCCTTCAACATTGATTTACCAAGGTGTGTGAATGTGTGTATAAAACTCTTGCTATATCTTGCAGTTAATGTTATCAGAGTAATAAGATTTCTTCTACCTTACTGTTTGGCATTGGTGGTATACACTTTTACAGAAGTATGTCTGTTATTATTGTGGTAATACAACTTAATATAGTGCACTTAACTGAATATAATTAGGACTTTGCGTATAAGACAACTCTCAAGTTGAGAGGTGTTCAAAGCAAAAAAAGTCAGAAAGTCAGTCAGTAAAAAAATAATCATGAAATTTATAATATACTCTTTTCACACCTAAAAATAATATAGGTTATTAGTTTGTTATGTTTCGACTTGAATGGTTCAATAAAGGCCTCATGTTGTTTTCACCAATTCTCTAATATAATTGCTATTATGTACCTTCTTGTTAACCTTGGTATTGTTGTTTACGTATAATATTTGTAATATAATAAATAATATCTGTGTCGATATATTATTGTAGAACGCCTCACGTTGTTGTTATTTGAATAATGTTCTATCCTATCTGTTGTTCAATTAATTAAATTGTGATTTAAGATTTATTACCAATACTGAAAGTTATTTATTGGTAGAGGTTAATTAATTTGGGCACCATATGGTAAATTATATGAATATTCCATAAAGTTATTGTTTGGTATCTCACTAAGTAATTATTTGTCAAAGAAATACCTTACGTTGTTGGAACCGATTGGTAACCGAATGTAAACCGGTTATTATGGTAACGGTTTATTAGTGAAACCAATATCTTCCTTGGTTAATTTAAAATTATGGACTTTAATTTAATTATTTTGGTTTATTTAATGTTAATTCACTTATCTGGTTGTTTAATTTAAATAGCACGTGGTGCACGAAAAATTTAGGTACTGCCAACTTAATCCTTAAGGTGGGTTGAAAACAATTAAAAAATTATCGATTCATACGAAATTGATTTCATTTCTAATTCTTTTATTCTTACTTTAACTGTTGTTCTTTTCTTCTGAATTTAAATAAATAACATTTGTTTTAATAATAATTTGACTAGGCTATATTAACTCTAATTTTTGCTCAGTGGTTGGTAACACCTTCCTTCACTCAAGCTTAATAATGATTATTATAATTTAATCTCAGTTGTGAATTCTTTTGACTACAATAATATTTAACAAAAATGACTGTTACGAAGTACAAAGCTTCACAATAATAATTTGATTATAGTATACACAAATAATCACTTATATCTAGCAATAACAAAAGTTCGTAACGGCTGAACAGTGGCTGATTTGAGGTTATCCAAATCTAGATATATTATTCAGTTTCAAACATGAAACTCAAAGAAATAATAATTAAAAAGGTTAAAAATTACTATGGTGTTAGTGTTCTTCTGCAGTGATATATAGTTCATAAGTGTACATAAAGTCTGTTAGGTTATATCAATATGATTATTTAAGATTTGTTTTAAATATTTTTTAAGTATTCACACTATACTTTCCTTCACTTATTCACTCGTTCTTATTCACAGTTAATTTTATATTGCACTATATTGCCCTTATAATTATATAACGAATTCACAACACTGGGGTCCTTCTTGGTTATGTTATTGTTTTTACTCCGCACATAACCTATTCGACATTCGATTCGGACTATATTTCGCGAATAAAAGTGCCGTGGAGAAGTTGTTCTTTACACTCCGGATTCCAACGCAAGACTCTTGGCTTAGCATCTATTTTCTGGCTTGTGAAGCATGCGCTTTTGGGTCCATGCAGCCAAATATAAAAATTCCGATTGGTTGATAGCTAACTCATTGTTGCGAGGTAGCATCTGTTTTTGGTTGGAGACACTTTTGTTTCTGAGATCATAATTAGCAAAATTCTTAAAATTAACATAATTTTCTTATGCTGATTACAATTGTCAATATATTATTACCATAGCATTGCTTGCTTTCTTCTGATTATTTCAATATCTCACATGATACATTAATAATAAAATGAACAATTTAAATGGTTGGCATATGCTGATACATTAGTTTTAAAAGTTATATTTTTGTATTACATTTTTTGTTTTCTCATTTGTCTTTATGTTTTTATGCTATTAACAAACCATTTAATAATGTTAATCATAATTATCAACCTTAACTTCCTATAAAACTCTTGGCTTATAGAATAAGCCTAAACTGTTTTGTGTACTGAGGACTATTCTTTTCTTCTTACAATAAAATGACTTAATTATAATACAATGTAACAATTGGTATTGAATTCTAATAGACAATAGGATCTTTTACTATACATATTGTTATTTAAAACATGCTTTGTACATTGTAATGTCCCTATCTATCTTCTACTGTATAGGTAGGGTTTTTTGGTCCAACCATACATCTTGTTAATTACATTCTTATTGATATATTACAAACATTTTAGATTACTTATTCTTTGATCTAGTAACATATTATACTATTTCTTGTTATATTGGACATAGTCTGTTACATTGTTTCTACATGATATTGTCTCTTTTTTTCTATCAGGTAGATGTAGGTTTTTGTTTTACATTGAATTCTTACTAACTATGTTATTATTTGTTCATAAACAACCGATAGTGGTTTTTTCAACATTATTGGCTAGTAGTCAGTTTATTTGTCAACTTTATACTACTAGTTTAGTTACATTACATTCTCCCTTACATTTCTATTATTCTTTAATATACAATAGTAGCCTTTCCTTACTACATACACTACTACATTATTATACAAAAATAAAACCTTTGCGACATTTTTATAACATAACTGTCTCTAATTAAATTGTCTCAGTTTATTTATACTCAGATATAATAGAATCTATACATTCAGTGTATTTTATACTGAATCTAGGTTTATAACTTTTTGTCATACATTTCCTTAAGGTTATGTTCCCAGTTATTGGTCATTCATTGTTCACAATACTTTATAATTTTTATTATTGTTTATACTGTGGCATTTGCACAGTTTAATTATCACTATTTATCATTTTTTTCTTCTGAATACTCATAATTATGATTACAGTTATCCAGGCTGTTTGGCCGTGGTCCATGGTTTATTTCCAAACCAAACGTTTCAACAGCTCCAGTGGTTGCCATCATCAGTGGAATAATAAAAATCCTGAACATAGGGTGTTCACGTCAGGCCCACAGTACTGTGGTATAGGCTGAAGATGTCCCGCCATGCTACCTGTACTTATAAATTCAACAAAGTCCCACGTACAGGTAAAAATGACACCCTCAGCCAATCCGAATAGTGGTCAGGTAGAAACTGCACCAAGAGCCAGTCACAATAAAGATGGTGTATGATTCGCTCGCACCACGCTATGCCATCAGGTACTCAACAATTGTTTTCCCCGGAGTACTGTGGTGAAGGCTAATGATTTCCTGCGATGCCACCTGTGCTAATTGTTTACTAATTTCACCCCCGCACAGGTAAGAACTGTATCATTAGCCAATCAGAAAAAAGAAGGTGTGTGAGAGGCTCGCATCGCGCCATGCCATAAAGTACTTAATGCAATGCTTTCGCCCCGCTGATTGATAGCGATTGCAGCATGCTTGTGAATCAAGACGGACACCATATGAAGACGAGGGAAGTAATCACTCACCGCCAACAAGAGCTTCGTCTCATCGAAGTGGATCTGATGGTCGGCATTGGCGAGCGCGTGCTCAGCTACGGCAGACTTCTCCGGCTGTACCAATCTACAGTAATGGCTATGTTCACCCACATGTGTGCGGACGCTGCGCTTCGTGGTTCCAATGTACACCTGGCCGCATGAGCAGGGAACTCCGTACACACCACACGACGACAGCGGGTCTCGGACGTCCTTCACCGGCCTCAAGAACTGGTGGATCTTTTTTGTCGGCTTGAATATTGGCCTCACACCAATGTACTGAATTTATAAGTACAGATAGCATGGCGGGACATCTTCAGCCTATACCACAGTACTGTGGGCCTGACGTGAACACCCTACGTTCAGGAGTTTTATTATTCCACTGATGATGGCAGCCATTGGAGCTGTTGAAATGTTTGATTTGGAAATAAACCGTGGACCACGGCCGAACAGCCCGGATAACTGTAATCATACAACTGACACCGGGCGTGAAAGCCTGAGGACAATGTTACTCATAATTATCTAGTTTTTATTATAACTCTATACTTATGATAATTACAAATGCAGTCTTAGGTCTGAGACCTAGCTGGACTGTTAGGCTTGTTACATAACTGATTTTTCTTAACCCTAAATACATTTTTTGCTTATTTACTAAACATTACTTCTTTCAATATTATATTAAAATATATTCACTCATCTCCTAATCTATTGGGTAATTTATTATGTCAAAGATATACTCTAGCTAGTCATTTTAGATGTCTGTTTGTCAAGTTATTTATTATGTTTGCTTACAAGGCTACTTTATGGTTTCCATCTATTCATGCCTCTGTAACAATTATTCTTTATTTATTCATGGTTTATTAAATTAGTTAATATAATTCTTCCTGTATCTAATTAACTGTTTATTTGATCAAGTTCCCTAACTATTTTGATAATTCAGTTGAGTTTATTGGTAGGTATCATCTGGTGATGCTACATATTACATTGTCAAAAACTGACATTGTGTTACTTATTGTTGCTATACACATACTTGATGAATAATTTAGAGATAATAGTTATACTTGCATAATATTAAATATCCATACAATTACAAAGAGTTTGGAAAAGCATTTTGTGAAACTGTACTATTCATTCATTGTCACTCTAAATATTATGGCATTCTCACTGTCTGATCAATTCCATTCTGTCCTTACCTAGAGAATACAACCTTCAGATTCAACCGTAGCTTTGTTTGAAAACTTTTTTTTTTAAATCGTTGATACTACAATTTCTGGTTTTATAAGATGCCATGATGTCTTAACAATCATGTTCTTACCTAGCTGAGAAAATCTGTTTTGTCTCATCTGCACGTTTGGGCATTTTTCACACATTTTGACAAGGGCTGTAATCAGTAATATAATTAGAATCCATGAAGACATTATATGTCTGTATAAATTTGAATATTTTATGTAACACTATAACAGAGTTTAAAATAACAATTTTTCTCTGACAGCCTGAAAATGTCATGTTTTTGCGAGAAAAGTTGAAATAGTATTACAGTTACACAATAATACACTATATTGACATGAAACTTCTTATATTGTTATTTTTATTACAATGACTAAAATTATTTTACTGTAAACAGATGTAATTAAAATTCTTGCTTAGGTCGTACCTGTGACTAAACAGGAAATAAATGAAGGGGTTAGGAAAACAAAAACTTAAATGATACTTTGTTATTATCACATTCATGCCAAATTCTGTATCACTTTTCATTTTGAAAAACAGTTGTACACTACTGTCTGAGAAAATACTACTACTATGATTGTTTACAAGTTCGAAAATCTAACTTCGGCAGATACTTTTTGCTCAGAGATCCCATTCTGATGATATTACTGAACACAAGCTGACAAAAACAACGTGTCAGAGAATGAAAGCATACATAAATAAAAATAAATAATCCACCAATCCAGGTGCAGAATTCTTCTTGTCAGAGAATGAAAGCATACATAAATAAAAATAAATAATCCAGCGATCCAGGTGCAGAATTCTTCTTTAACTTCCTTGTTAGGACTGTCCTGTTCTATAACAATGGTCCTACATGCTGTCACTCCACCTCTTCGTTGGCCGACCAATGCTCATCTTGATGTTTGGTTGGCTATCTCTCGCCTTTTTCACTAGCCTTGTGTCATCCATTCTTGATATGTGTCCATTCCATATCCTTCTTCTTTCCACAATCCAATAATTAATATCTTGGATTTCGTTGTCCATGACGTGTCCGTTACTTATCCAAATATCACTATTGTATTAACTCGGAACACTAAGTTTTTTATAAGTAAAACCATAAAGTTTTACCATATAGCCTAAACCGGTTTTCTCCTTTAAAAGGCTTCTTCAGAGGCTGCCGTAGGTAGCGCTGTCCGCCTTGTTGGCGACGGGATAGATTTTCAAAAGATCGATGCTGTGTGTGTTAGGTGAGATGTGTTCGAATAATGCGTGCGATTTGAATTGTGTCGGTTCGTTTAGGATGTCGTTTTTATTTGTTTTTGTGTGTTTGTAGATTTCTAATTGTTCTAGAGTGTCTAGTTTTCGGCCTTTTGTGTGTACGTGTACAATGTTCATGTTATTGTCGATGTTTTTATATGTGTGGTTTGCTTTAATGAGGTGGTTTGCAAAGGTAGATTCTGTAGTGGAGTGGAGTGCCTTTGTGTGTTCAATGTATCTCTGTTTGAAGCTACGTCCTGTCTGGCCTATATAGAATTTATTGCAATTTGAGCAATTTAGCTTGTAAACACCGGGTAGATCGAATTTGTTTTGTGCTTTGTGCGTGTGTTTTGATAGTATGTTCTGTTTTGTTAGTAGTTTTGTAAGCGATTCTGTATCCTGCTTTTTTGAATTTGTGGGCTATTTTTTCAGTTTGTTTGTTGATGTACGTTAGTGTTATGAATTTGTTGTTTTCTGTCTTTGTCTGTTGTTTGTTTTGTGTTTTGTGTAGGAGTTTACTGACTATTGTTCTGTCATATCCGTTAGATTCTGCTAGATATTTTATCGTGTTTAGTTCGTCTTTGTAGTCTTTTTCATCTAAGGGGATGTTGTTAAGTCTATGTATCATGGTTCTGAAAGCAGCTAGTTTGTGTTGTATTGGGTGATTGGAGGTGTTGTGTATTAGTGTGTCAGTTGTGGTTGGTTTTCTGTATATACTGAATTTGTGCCTGTGTTCTAGTTTTGTGATGGAGAGGTCTAAGAAGTTATGGTATTGTTGTGTTCGTATTCGGTAGTAAAGGTTGTTTTTATGTATTTTGTTTATGTGCGTTAGTAACTGTTCACATTGTCTTTTGTTTCCCCTGTATAGTAATAGAATGTCATCAACGTATCTGTGGCAATATAGTATTTTATGTGAGTTTCTGTAATTGTTTGTGAGTATTTTTGTTTTTTCTAAGTGTTGGAGGAAGACTTCTGCTAGAATGCTGGATATGGGGGAGCCCATGGGTAAGCCATCGTTCTGTGTGTAGTATTTATTGTTATAAGTAAAGTAGTTCTGTTTTGTGATAATGTTCAGAGTTTCTGTTATTTCGTTGATAAGTTCGTCTGGTGTGTTGTTCTGTTTGAGTTTGTTTTGTAGGATGGTGATTGTTTCAGAGGTGGGGATGTTTGTGTACAGGCTTTTAATGTCAAAGGAGGCTAATGTGGCATTATGGGGGATCTGTATGTCTTATTTTTGTTACTACGTCAGTGTTGTTTTTTACTGCAATGTTGTTGTCTATTTGTGTGTGTTGTCTAATAAATTTGTCTAGATATTTTGCAAGTTTGTGTGCAGGGGCATTACGGTAGTTGATAATGGGGTGGATCGGAATGTCTTCTTTATGGATTTTGGGAAGCGCTTGGAGGGTAGGTGCTGATGGTCGGATTTGTTACATGTAGGGCTTTTGCTTATGTGTTATTATGTGTTTGGCTTTGTTGACTAGTTGTTTTACTATGTTTTGGTATCTGTCGGTGGGGTCGTGTTTTAGTTCTGTGATGTTGTTCTGTTCTATGAAGTTTTGTACTTTTTTGTGTAGGTTGTCTGTAGGTTGTGTAATTATCCCCACAGACAACCTACACAAAAAAGTACAAAACTTCATAGAACAGAACAACATCACAGAACTAAAATATGACCCCACCGACAGATACCAAAACATAGTAAAACAACTAGTCAACAAAACCAAACACATAATAACACATAAACAAAAGCCCTACATGAAACAAATCCGACCATCAGCACCTATCCTCCAAGCGCTTCCCAAAATCCATAAAGAAGACATTCCGATCCGCCCCATTATCAACTACCGTAATGCCCCTGCACACAAACTTGCAAAATATCTAGACAAATTTATTAGACAACACACACAAATAGACAACAACATTGCAGTAAAAAACAACACTGACGTAGTAACAAAAATAAAAGACATACACATCCCCCATAATGCCACATTAGCCTCCTTTGACATTAAAAACCTGTACACAAACATCCCCACCTCTGAAACAATTACCATCCTACAAAATAAACTCAAACAGAACAACACACCAGACGAACTTATCAACGAAATAACAGACACTCTGAACATTATCACAAAACAAAACTACTTTACTTATAACAATATATACTACACACAGAACGATGGCTTACCCATGGGCTCCCCCATATCCAGCATTCTAGCAGAAGTCTTCCTCCAACACTTAGAAAAAAAAAATACTCACAAACAATGACAGACACTCACATAAAATACTATATTGGCACAGATACGTTGATGACATTCTATTACTATACAGGGGAAACAAAAGACAATGTGAACAGTTACTAACGCACATAAACAAAATACATAAAAACATAACCTTTACTGCCGAATACGAACACAACAATACCATAAACTTCTTAGACCTCTCCATCACAAAACTAGAACACAGGCACAAATTCAGTATATACAGAAAACCAACCACAACTGACACACTAATACACAACACCTCCAATCACCCAATACAACACAAACTAGCTGCTTTCAGAACCATGATACATAGACTTAACAACATCCCCTTAGATGAAAAAGACTACAAAGACGAACTAAACACGATAAAATATCTAGCAGAATCTAACAGATATGACAGAACAATAGTCAGTAAACTCCTACACAAAACAAACAACAGACAAAGACAGAAAACAACAAATTCATAACACTAATGTACATCAACAAACAAACTGAAAAAATAGCCCACAAATTCAAAAAAGCAGGATACAGAATCGCTTACAAAACTACTAACAAAACAGAACACACACTACCAAAACACACGCACAAAGCACAAAACAAAGTCGATCTACCCAGTGTTTACAAGCTAAATTGCTCAAATTGCAATAAATTCTACATAGGCCAGACAGGACGTAGCTTCAAACAGAGATACATTGAACACACAAAGGCACTCCACTCCACTACAGAATCTACCTTTGCAAACCACCTCATTGAAGCAAACCACACATATAAAAACATCGACAATAACATGAACATTGTACACGTACACACAAAAGGCCGAAAACTAGACACTCTAGAACAATTAGAAATCTACAAACACACAAAAACAAATAAAAACGACATCCTAAACGAACCGACACAATTCAAATCGCACGCATTATTCGAACACATCTCACCCAACACACACAGCATCAATCTTTCGAAAATCTATCCCGTCGCCAACAACAAGACGGACAGCGCTACCTACGGCAGCCTCTGAAGAAGCCTTTTAAAGGAGAAAACCGGTTTAGGCTATAAGGTAAAACTTTATGACCTTACTTATAAAAAACTTAGTGTTACGAGTTGTTAATACAATAGTGATATTTAATTAATATCTGTTACATTACGCGTTTCTCTTGTACTATTGTTTGGCAACCTATTGCACCTTGTCTTTCCGAATACTCTCCATAATATAGTCATTTCTATAGTTTGTCGTTTTCTTTGAGTTGTTGCTGTACCGGGTTTGGTCTCTGATTCATAGGATATTACTGGACGTATTGTGTGTTTCTAAACCCTAGTTTTTGCTTCTTGTGTGAGGCATTTATTATTCCATGTAAGGTTATTCGTGCATCCTTCTTCTTGCTTTCATCAATTGATGTTCCATTTCTTCATCTGCCCTATTGTTACTTGTAAGTCTTGTTCCTAAGTAGTCTATCTGCATTATTCAAATTAAATGTAATAAATATCCTCCCATTGGTAATCACTTTAATTCTAAACTCCATTTTCTCAACCAATCTTTGGAAAATGAGTCTTTCTGAAGATATTTTGAAAAGCCTGTTTTATTACAGAAGGGAATGGAAGTTGATTCTGATCACTTCCTCCTTTGTGATATCTGGGTAGTAGGAGGAGTGGAATTTGGCATTCTTTTAAATAGCCAATCATTTATGACATGCTCGCCCAGCAGCAGATGAATATTGCCGGTTCGTGTTATCAAATAAAAACATGCAATTTCTTTTTAGATCCGACCATGTTATTAAAACGAATGTTAGCAACACTGTATTCGCACTACTTCAGATGTCAAAACAGAAGTTGTTTGTCTACTTGTCTGGGATAGTCATGAGAATAATTCAACAAAAGACAGAAAATCATCCTTGCCACCCGGACCTTGTCAACAAGGAACAAAGGAGACGTATGGTGCCATGGGGGAAAACCAGTCCATTGTCTGCCAACGGATTAGCAATACCTGGAACAAAGTTTCTCCAATATTGACTTCAACATCTATTCTATCTACTTCTTGGGCAGCCAGAAAAATTAATTCGTTAATTTTTTAATTGTTAACAAAAAATTGAACGATTAATGATTAAAGTAAATCATTTAAAATTTAACAATTAAGTTAAAAAGCTAACCAATTTTTTTTAACAATTAATTTAATCATTAATCCCAAATCGGACCTGTTGTATCAGCACAATTTGTGTCATCGTTGTGCCCCTTTGCGTGGTTAATGACCATTAACATAATTCTTTTTTATATCATAGTTTCGTCTCAGTCTTGTTGGCAATCTTGTTCATGCAATTTAATATTACTGACATCTCAACAGTACAGTGTTAGGCATAAGTACAGTCACCAACAAATAGTTAAAAACAACGGTTAGGGTCGGTGTTACTATGTAGGCCTACATCACTTTTTAGGACTCCAAAACAATTTTTGTGTTTCAGTTCTAATATTTTGAGAATCAGCCAATACAAATTGTGCTTTAGATAAGCCAAATACATGTCATACATTACACTATCCAATTTCTGTGTGGTGTATGTTCCCCATTAATTTACGTTTTTGTCATAGTTGTGTTTCAGACCTTTTTTATGACCTGACAAGCTGTTCGGATTATCTTAACACTGCAGTACACCTCAGTAGTGAAACAGAAAGTAATATTGTTTTTTAGTGAAAAGGTATAACCTGAAAACAAGTGCGTATACACTAATATAAATGTGTCATAGTCTAATAGACAGACGCTTAGGGCATAAGAGTAAAATAAGCGTCAACTATTATTCTTTTGCTGGTATGTGTACAAAGTGCATAGTGTAAGCTCAACCCTTTTGTACTAAAATCTAAGTATATTTTATATTTTAATACATATCTAAGTCTCTCTCTCTCTCTCTCTCTCTCTCTCTCTCTCTCTCTCTCTCTCTCTCTCTCTCTCTCTCTCTCTCTCTCTCTCTCTCTCTCTCTCTCTCTCTCTCTCTCTCTCTCTCTCTCCCCCTAGATTGTAGGTAGACATATAAGTAACTTATGTTAACTTTTATATTTTCAGCTGTCAGATTCTTCGCTTCTAATAAAGGTCAAAAGTGTGACAGAAGTGCCAGGTATTCAGTCAATCATAAAGGAGGAAGACTATGAACATATTAATGAGGTGGTATGTTGGATAACAATAATCATTGCTTTTCTTGTGATAATATAACCTGTCAGCCTGAGGGTTTTTTGAAAAACTCATAGGCTACTGTATAAAAGTGTGTGTTGCATTACGTCCATGTGCATGGAAAGTGTGTGTTTTCCATTGCTTCTTGCTGCCATGTCCACCCTATGAACAGCTGTGAAGCATCAGGTTAGTCTGTTGCATTATTCATTAGAAACATCTGTGTATACGAGAATCAGTTGAAAAGTTCGCAGAGCGACATCTGTAGCTTAGCAGCAAAACTAAAATGTTTCATGTGGTGCAAGATTTGTATTTTATGTGAACTCAAAATTTCCAAATATATCTATCAATTTATTCATTGTTTAGATGCTGTTTAAAATTGATGTGCCATGTGTGTTTAAAAAAAATTGACAAAATCAATCATGGTGTGATTCTTAACACACCATTAAAAATTGTTTAGCGCCAACGGAAATTCAGAACAAAATTGTAAATGTGTCAGGAGATGCTGCGACTTCAAATAGTTTGTAAATAGGCATTTGAGTTTAAACTTGGTCATATGAGCATTGAAGATGTTCCTCCCCCACACTGAATGCCCAAAAAATGCAACAACTCCAGATGTAGCAGCCATCTTGAACAACAGTTTTTCACAGCCAGTTCTTGAGTTAAAGTGTGATGCACATGCTCATATGAGATGCCTATGATTTCAGCAATGTCATCCACTCCTCAGCCTCCAGTCTTCCAACACCCTATGAAATTTTTTTCAATAATGTCATTTGTTGTTGTACTTTTTGGATGTCCCTTGGTGAGATCATCTTCAGTGCTTGTACAACCATGTTTAAACTAGAGTGTGCTCCACTTACCATTGTTTCTGAAGGCGCAGCATCTCCTAACACATTTACAATTTCGTTTTAATTTTCCACTGGCGCTATAACGTTTTTAACAGAGAATTCAACACAACACGGTGTTTGATTTTGTACATTTTAAAAACACGCATGATAGGAAAATTTCAAACAGCTGGTAAAAAGTGAATAAATTGACAGATATATCTGGAAATTAACAGGTGTTCATGCAAAATATATGTCTTGTAGGACACGAAAGATTTAAATTCTACCAATGAGCTATAGATGTCGCCCCGAACTTTTCAACTGACCCTCGTAAAATGTAATCTCAGTGCACTGTTAAAAATGGATAAAGTTGAACATTGTGCAGTGCCTGCAAAAATTTTTAATGAGTGACAGACAGTGTTTGGTGATGCTCCAATTTCATTTACTACATTCGAGAAATGGGCTGCTGAATTTAATCGTGGTCATGCAAGTTTGGAAGATGACCGCCACAGTGCCCGTTTGAAAAGTGCTACTACACCAGAAATCATCAATAAAATGTATGATATTATTTTGAAATATAAAGTGTCTGAAATTTCTAAGACTGACAGCATCTCAGGTGAAAGGGTGTATCACATTTTTATTGAAGAATTAGGTATTAAAAGCTGTCTACAAGATGGGTGCTACATTTGTTGACAACTGATCAAAAACACATTTGAATTCAAATTCATCAGGAATGTTTGGACTGTTTTGAGAAAAATTCAAAAGATTTTATTCATAGATTTCTAATCACATTGATATAACTTGGGTCTATCATTTCACTCCAGAAACTCTGTCTCCAAAAAGGTGAAATCTATTTCGTGTGCTGGTAAGTGTATGGTTTCAATTTTCTCAGATGCTAAGGGAATTTTGTTAATAGAGTATCTTAAAAATGGTCTAATGATAAATGGAGAGTACTTTGCTAACATTTTGGATCAATTAAACAAAAAATTAATTAAAAAAGACTGGGTTTAGAATAAGGTTATTTTCCATTGACCTTACACAAGGATTGTTTCTATGACAAAAATTGCCGAGTTGAAGTACAATCTGTTGCAGCATCCACCTGATTTAGCTCTACATGACTTTTCGTCTGTTGCCAGATCTTCTCTTTGAGGGAAGAGTTTTTTGTTGGATGAGCAGAAAGTAGCAGTAAACTGTCATTTTGAGGACAACTTTTGAGACTGGGCCCTCCCAGATGTAGTGTACCTAACAACCAGAACTGCACTTTTTTTTACTTATTTCTCATTTTTAGTGTTAAAAAAATGTTCAACTTATTGTTTAAAAAACTGTTTGAAGAAATTTCTGGTAGCTCATGCACATCACTGCTCGTGTTGTACTGATAAAATTATGACCCTAAATCTTCTTATTAACAACTTTAAAGCACTAAGAAATACTGGACAGTTATTTAGAAAAGTAAAAAAGATAATTATAATTAATTTTAGTATATTATACTTCGAAGCACTCTGACACATACAAAGGAACATTACAGGCTTGTCAGTAACATCGAGTCTCTTTTCTCACTTTTTGTCCACTAGCACCAGTCTTAGAACTACACACTTTACACTTTCATGTTGGATTTTCCTTTTTGTCAGTTTGAGGTACTTTTCCAGGAAAAATATGATGTGAGGATACCCAGTTTATTGGTGACAACTCTGATATTTATGGTTGTTGTGAATCTTGTTCTGCAGAAAATTCAGTTCCTACCTTTTCTACCAGCTTCTCATCCAAGTCAAGGATAAAATCAACTAGATTTAGTTTCTTGTTCTGTTTGGCTACTTTTTTGAATAATATGAGCATTCACAACACTCATGATAAACACATGGAAAAACGCCTCCTTCCACCACTTGAGGCATTTTCTGTTGAAAGGGTAAAGCTCATTAGTTGATCTGAATAATCAACTCCTGTCATACTGATATTGTAGACGAGCACTATATCAGGTTCTGCCACTTCACAAAGCCCACATCTATGTTTTATTTGGTATGTGAGAAGCCGTCATCGATTGTTTTGTTGAAAGCATAAGCAACTCTCTCTTGTCTTTCCATTTCATACAAAACAACAATTTTACAATGAAAAGAAAACTCTCCACTCTGAAGTTTCTGTTGCAATAATTCTTGTGGTAGGTGTCATCTGGTTTTCGTAATGGTTCCCACTGGTAAAGTCTTTTATCCCATGACATATCAAGAAGGGGCACACTGGTATAAAAGCAGTCTTGTGTATATTGGGTGGGTCTTACCAAAGTAATCTTTACAGAGACTGTCCATTAGACAAACAACAAAATTATCAACATTTCCAGAATTACCAACATAAATTTTTGTATTCAAAATATTGTCTGTTTTAGAATCACATAATGTATAAAACTTTTAGACAATATTTATTGGGTTGGTTGTTTATATAGGTCCTAAAACTCTCACGACCATGGAAAGGGCACATGCTTTCTTCAACTGTCAGATTTTCAGAAGGATATAAAACACTTGCACTTCTCAACAAAATCAAAAAGGATCTGATTTTATGTATAGGATCATGTCCTGGCTATCCATGTGTTATCCATGTAGAACTGTCATTTATATATGGAGCGTCTAAATATTGAGAGAAATCTATTACGAGAAAGAAGTTTTGGAGCAAAAGATGATGAAAGCATTGAATGTTGTGTCTAATGGTTTGTAGCCACCCCGGGCTGACCATGTGGTATCCATGTAGAACTGTCATTTATATGGACCATTCTAAAAATTGAGAGAAACCTTATAACGAGAAAGAAGTTTTGGAGCAAAAGATGAAAGCATTGAATGTTGTGTTTAATGGTTTGTGTATCAAAAAATTGCTTAGTTCATACAGTTTCACTGTGGTCCATTTATGCCATGTTGAATTAGGATTTAGTGTGTTTAGCTGCTTCAGTTTGTCAAGAGATGAGGCAGCATATCTGTTGGTTTCAGATTTTATAATTTTGACAATGTCTGCTAAAAAATTGTTCAAAACATCGAGTAATGACAAACCACTGTGTATTGGTACACTGACACTGCTCACCTCAAAGAAGACTGGCAAAGGAAATCAGCCATCCGTTACATTCCACTTAGAAGGAGGTTGGAGAGTAGAAACATTATTGATGGTTAGATGAACGTTATTGATGAAAGAGGATATTAATGAAACATATACTTGGTTCTTTTTGCACATTTGGCACATTACAATCATCATCGTCGATTTCATGTACAAATTTGTCATCTAAGTCACTACCGTCTATTTCAGAATCAGATTCGTTTGTTATCTGTTCAAGTATTTTAATGGACAGATATTGGTCCCATGAAGCCATGATAATAAAACCTTAACAAAATAAAATTAAACAAAAGACCAATAAAAATTTTGTGGCATCAAGGCCCAAAAAGTAGGGGAACATTTTGATAAAATCACAAATTTCATGTGAAATATCAAACGAAAGAGAATTTAACCAAAATGTAAAGATAGTGTACTTTTCTGGAAATTTTAAACTTTTCTGACCACAGGGCCCGATAAGTAGGATTAAAAATTTGGAAAATTGTGAAAATACAACCTGGTGTTAGACAAAAGGGAATTTTGACACAAATCTGTTTGAAAGTGTAGCATTTATTGTATGATTACAATTGCTGCTTTACTAAACAAAAAAAAAATAATTTACATTTCTGTTATTTTTTATTATAATTGAAAAATTATTGAATTATTAATAAAAATCATTATTTATTGAAAAAGTTATTCAACAATAAATAGAGATCAAAATAGGGAACTGCGTTCTGTGGCTTATGGAGCATACTAGTATAACTTTTCTTTTGAGTAACAAGTCTGTTCGTAGTAATGTTTTGCAAATATTTTTCAGTGCACTTCAAATGAAAACAGCATTACAACTGAACAGGCTAATGAAAGAGAAGTTTGCTACACACCACATGGACAAATAGATCATAAGGCAAGTTTACTGAAAGCTAATTGTGTATCACAAACGTACAGATGTGTTAAATGTAACAAACCCTATAGAAACTCAACAATATTGTCTAGTCGTGAATCATTTCGTAGTGGTTTGAATAGTACCAGTATGACACTTGTAACAAATCGTTCACTAATAAGAAAAATTTGTCGACTCATATCAATTCACAATGGGATAAAGTATTATCAGTGTCCAGTCTGTAACAAACCTTCTCTTCGAAGGGTAGTTTGTCAAGACATAACTTAATTCACAGTGGGATTAAGAATATCAGTGTGATATCTGCAACAGTTTTTACACAAGAGTAATTTGTCAAGTCATTTGCTAATATACAGTGGAGTAAAGAAATATCGCTGTGAAGTCTGTAAGAAACTCTTCTCACAAAAATGTAGTTTATCAAGGCATTTGCTAATTCACAGTGGTATACAGAAGTCTTCACACAAGAGTAATTTGTCGTCATATGTTAATTCTTATTGGAGTAAAGAACTATCGGTGTGAAATCTGTAACAAGCTTTTCTATCAAAAGGATAGATTGTCAAAACATAAGGTAATTCATAGTGAAGTAAAGAAACATTGCAAAGTCTGTAACGAAGTGTTCACTGATAAGAGAGATTTGTTAAAACACAACTTAACTCACAGTCGTATAAAGAATTATCTGTGTGAAATATGTAACAAAATCTTCCCACAAAAGAGTAATTTGTCAAGACAACTTAATTCACAGAGGGATAAAGAATTATCAGTGTGCAGTCTGTAATAAAGTATTCACATATAAGGGTGATTTGTCAAGACACGGCTTAATTAACAGTGGGATAAAGAATTATCAGTGTGAATTCTGTAACAAAATCTTCACACAAAAGAGTAATTTGTCAAGACATGTGTTACTTCACAGTGGGATAAAGAAATAGCAGTGTGAAATCTAAGTCTTCACAGGAAACAGTAATTTTTTCATATCATAAGTTAATTCATAGTAAAGAAATTTCACTATGAAATCTTGAACAGTCTTCACATAAAAGAGTTGTTTAGTCATAAGTTAGTTCACGATGGAATAAAGAATTACCAGTATGAAATGTATAACATTGTCTTTACTGAAAGGTTATTGTCAAGTCAAGTAATTTGTCAGCACATAAAATAATTCACTGAATTATGAAATAGCAGTGTGGCATGGGTAACCATTCTATCTCTGATAAGAGGACCGTATCAAGTTAATTTATATATTTACATTCACATGTAATTTACGTATATTAATTCACATAAAGGAAAGAAGTGATGTAATTCTTGCACAAAATATTTTCTACGTAGCATTTTGTTAGCACAGAAAGTAATGAATACTTGAACAAATTCAGATTTGGTTGCTAATAATGCTGTGACAAGTAATTGTTTAGAATTCTGTCTGAGGCTTTCACGGCCGGCTTCAATGTTATGAGAACTTCGGCTTGCTGGGCTGTAAGGCCATGGTCCAATGTTGTTTTGGTCGTGCTTTTTCGATGGCTATCTTCAGTGCAGAAGGCTGCAAAACACTGACAAAGGTTTCGCAGTCAGTGACCACTGAACTGTGGTTAAGGCTAGTGACTGTGAGTAGGACACCCAAAATTATAAACTTTTGGTGTCCACACAAAGTTGTCTGATATCACCAGCCAATCAGAAGAAAGGCAAATTCTTATTGGTTCGCCACAACTCGCATCTAAAGAGTTGCGAGAAGGACTCGCCCCACCAATTCATTGTAATAGATGCATGTTTCTGAACCTGGACAGCTCCATATGCAGGCGAGGGAAATACACACTCACCAACGACAGAACCCTCATCTCTTCAAAGAGTATCCGATGGTCGGCATTGGTGAGTGCATGCTCCACTATAGCAGACTTTTCTGGCTGCCTCAAATGATAGTAGTGAAATATCATATACTCATATATATTGTAACGAAACAAATTGAGGATGGATAGATATGTGTTAGAACTAATAATATATAACAGTCTCTTATCTGGAGGTAGGATTTATTATACTAAAACAAATTTAAATCTTGTATGTAAAATTCTTTACACAAATTATTTATTAAAAATATATTGTGTTTAATTATTTATGAATGTTTATTTGAACAATTGTCTACTCTACTTGGTTGAAGAATTCCTTCTGGTCATACGGTTTGTAAACTGCTACATTAGAGGTGACCACTGGCTTCGCTGCTGCACTAACACTCAAAATCCACTCACGCACACCGTTTATCTGCCTGATATGGTTTCTATTTTTAAGTCTCAGGTTCGATAAAGTGGGTTAATTAGTTATTATTTAATACGGTGTGTTTGTAATTAAATTAAATTAGCATAAAAATAATAGGAAGAAATGAAGCCTCGATACTATCTTTTTACTAACCTCCTTACAAAAGATTCCAAAAACCCCAGGGTCACCACCACATTTTTATAGGAGGAAATGTGGAAACCGTATCACTTTCCCCATGAAAACAATTTAAAAACAAACTCTCCCTCACAGAAGATCTAGGCCCGTTAGATGAACTGTTGGAACACAGATCATAGGTTAGGTAGATGACATAAAAATTAACTTAACACATTATTAGTAATATACATTTTATTTTATTTTAATAAAGTATTGTTTCATCTTATGTTTTTGTTTATACAATTATATCCTATCAAGCAAATCAGTACTTATCTCTTACTTTCTCTCTATCTGTACTCTCACCCCTTTCTTACTCGCTCGCTCACAGACTCTCTCTCTCTCTTTCTCTCTGATTCTATATATACAGTTTTAGTTCAAAACTTTTTAGTTTATTTACTTAAATTGGCCAAATACTTTTCCTCACACTCATTTTTTATTTTACTTCTCTTTTTGTCTTTTTACTTACCTGTTAGCTGCCCGTCGATCGCGTTGTACATTCACCAGGTTCTTTCTCTCGTGCACAATACAAGTTCGCTACTATGCACTTACTTTACGTAGCCGGTTCTTTTTATGTGCACGCACTGTCCAACTATAAAATTGTTAACAATGTAATTGCACTTTAATTACATGTCATCCGAGGCACTGCTGACATGTTTTTACCTCGTTACATTTTTACCAAGGCATGGCCTTCTGGAGTCACTGCCGCTGCCGTCCAAACTGTGTGCCGTTAAGATTGTGACTGACCAACACACTACACTGAAGCGTCCTAACCCCAACTCTCACTGCATTCCCGCGCTAACCAGTTTAATCTGCTTTCCTATGAGAACATCGTCTAGTTGGCTGATGCAATGCTTCAGGAATGTGCAAAATGCGTTGTCAGTCACATACATTTGCCGTCCGCGACAACACTTCCCCAATGAAAGTCACGTACAAAAAATTGCATTCTCTCACTTTCTGATGTCTCTTGCACTCGAAAATAGGTTTTTGCGTTACATTGAAAATACTGAAGGAAATGTACCATTACATGTTTAGCATACAGCTTCTGGCAATCTTAATATGTCCACGCATTCATACAAGTGTATCCCGATGAATACAACTGTCCCTATGTGGAAATCGTGACTAACGTGAGTTAGCACTATTAGATCTTCAAATAACTTAGTTCTGCATTCTACTAACCCCGTGATATACCATATGGGTATCTCATAGCTAAGATCTTGGACTGTTGTCACCCTTATAGAAAAATGTGCACTGTCACAAAAAACTCGCACAGAGAGGACGAGTTACAGAAGAGAACTGAACGATCTTTTCTTTACTACAGTATAACTCACATGGAAATTGGAGTTTCTGATTGGTTAAAATCTAGAACAATTAATAGATTTTTACCGTGATAGCTAGACATCATATAAGACTATGCCAGAGTGTGCAAAATCTTGTATAGATTTATCTAAACGTTTTATGACTTCTGCAGATAAGGCTTCTATACAAAAGTGAATTTAGTTACAAAATACATATAAAATTGTATATTTTGAGTTTATTACATACGATTAATGTAGTGCTATTTATGACGGATATGCTGTCCAAGTTTCATTCCAATACGTTAATTATTATAGGCGTTATTCAGGAAAACAAAAAAACTTGCGCACTCGTACACTAAATTTGCACTTGACATAACAGAGAATAAATTTATGGGCATTTTGACATATAACACATAGTTACCCATCTCTTATTTCAAAACTTACAGCTACTTTACAAAAATTTGAACAAAATCAATTTAAAACATGTCTATAACATCATAAAGTGTGTAACAGCATCTTCGTGTATTTAAAATGACTTACTGCATGTTTTATTGCAATACATAATATATATGTATACTCATCCATATCAATTTCAAACAAACACAGCTACTATATATCAACTGTTTCCATCACTTTTGGTGTTTTGGATTAGTCTGGATAATAAGAGGATAAGAAATCTTGATCTTTGGGGACCAAGATCACCACACATATGTTCCAGATTGAAATATCTCTTCATACAACACATTCATTCTATATCTGCCAAGATTTCCATAAGTAGCCCACCTAACTATTGTCAGTAGCTCACTTGCCTGTAGCGTATGTCCGTTCCAGTTATTTTTACTTATATTAATAGTCTGCAGTAGTACACCGTCTTTGTTGTTTATCACTTTTGTCCACTTCCAAATCCGTATTTCCAGTTACTTAATCCTATTCTGTCAATTTTTCATCATTTGAGTCTCTGAAAAATAAAGGGAACATTCTGTAGAAAAATGTCAACACTTTCTTCCTCAGATCGAAGTCCATTCTTATACACAAACTTTATTTTTTCCTATTGAATACTTTTAAGTATGGCTGTCATACTCCTAATCTCTGACATTTTTACTGGTTCACTCCATAACCAAAATCCTTCCAAGTTATCTGTATCTGTCAACTTATTCTTTTGTCCACTTCGATATTATTGTGTCTTCTCATCATTTATTTGCATAGTTTTCAATTTTGGGACATTCATTTCCATTCGATACTCTCTCAACCCACACTGTTACTTTTACAATCTTGTACTTATCCACTAAAATCATTATATTATCAATTAAACATTTTATTTTCCATGGAAACTTATTTCAGTCTATGTTTGTAGTTTCTGTTAGTGGTCCTTTCTTACACTATCATAATACTTTTAATAAATTATAAAAAAACGAATTGCATTTTCTCTCTTTATATGTTTGACATTGGTTGTTTTACTCAGTTGATTCTAATAAGTTGAATAGCATCATTTAATGAAGTACTTCTTCTAAAAAAATTTGTCAAATTATTCCTACCTTATGTCCTGTTGTACATGTGTATGTCCACAAAGTTAGTGAGTTATTAACATTATCTAATTGTGTATAATGTTAAAATGGTCTCCTTGATCATTGTATGGTACAGTGGAAAACAAACTACAAGACACCAATGAAGTCACTAATCACCAGCTTTAATTATCACAATTAAATAGTTTGTAACCAACAAATTAGTCTCTTACAATAAATCAAACTGTAGTACTTTGATCTGTAGTAGATCTGCGGCAGGTCCTTAAAGCGAGAATGAGTGAAACTGCCTTGTCTTTCTCTCTCCAATTATTTGTGCATGCGGCGGCTTCAGATTGCCTATATACGTCACCCAGTGTGTGCTTCCATCAAAGGTTGGAGCCTTGATATGAACTGTCCTAACCGCAGGCAAGGTGACTTCTCTTTTCTCTTTTCTGTCTTTATCATTGGTACAGTCTGTTCAGAAATTTGTTTTGGTTGTATTTTCATGAACTGCTCAACTTCATTTTTAATTTGTTCTCTTATGTTTGTAATTGAGTCTTCCACTGCAGATATTTTTTTCTGACATTGTTTGTTCTTTATTTGATACAGATTTTTTGACTGTAGACAATCTTATCTCTTGACCATTCAGATCACAGCGTAATTCTCCTAAGTCACTACTTAGGAGGCCCAACTCTGCAGTAGTAAGTTCTTGCAATTGTTTTTGCATAGCTTCAAAAAGAGCTTCCATTTTATCTGCTTGTCGTCCTTCAAATTCCAAAATTAGTGCTTTCTCCCATTCCTCTGTTTCTTCTCTTTCTTGTCGTCGTTGTTCCTCTGCTTCCAGCAGGAAGGTTTTCTGTCTCACATCTGCTTCTTCCACCTCCTTTCTGCGTTTTTCATCTTGTCATTTTTCCGTCTGCAACAGCAGTGCCTGGAAATTTTTTATCAGACCTACATATTATTATTGGTATCCAAGTCACTTTGTTATTTATAAATTAATAAATTACCTGAGATCTATCATGTGACTTTGTTTTATTTTTAGAATTACGCGTTTCGGAACATATGTTCCATCAGCAGATTACTCCAGTCAGTTGAGATCGTCAGATGTTAGAATCACATACACACACAACAGTAAGGGTGCGCACCCTATGAAGAGTATCCGGTCAGCCTTCATAGGGTGCGCACCCATACTGTCATGTGGGCGAGTATGTGATTTTAACATCTGACGATCTCAACTGCCTGAAGTAATCTGTAATCTGATGATAGAACATATGTTCCGAAACGCATAAATCTAAATATAAAATGAAGTCACACAATGGGTCTAAGGTAATTTATTAATTTATAATTTTTATCATCTGACTGACATCCATGTTTACAGGTTAATTACAATTTACACCAGTCTTTTACAAAGTTTCCACTATTAATGGTTCTGTCATACTTCTGACCCACTGTTACCATGGTCTCCCTGATCGCCATATGGTACAGTGGAAAACAAAATCCTAGACACCAGTTAAGTCACTAATCACCAGCTTTAATTATCACAAACAGTTTGTAACCAATAAGATAGTCTCTTACAACAAATCAAAAAAAAAAAAAAGGTTCACACGCAAAAATAATGTCTACTAATAGAGTCCCACACAATTATAAAACACGTAACACTTCACCACAATACTCTGAACAACACTGGTATAAATCACAACTAAATCTGAACTAAGCGCCGCTGAATGCTTGTATTTATACCCCACTGAGATTCCAGCATATTCCATAATATGCGTGTACTAGAAAACACTAGCATGCACTGACCGGTTTGATCTGGAAAAGTCTCATTGCAGACATGTGACAAGTGTCACGTAATTATCTTTCGTCACAAAGTAGCAGCAATATGTAGGTACACACACATTACAGCTGGACTCCGCTGCAATAGCCGAGAAACACGTAGCATGTTCTGTAATGTGGTAACAATAACTATGCTGATAGGGCTTGTTCAACCAAGTGATAGTGGTTATTTTCTGCTAAGTTCTAGTACATTTGTATCTCATTCCAGTACCTCTAATATTCCTCTAATATGTGTGTGATAGTTAAGAATTAACCTTTTACAGTAATGACGTGTAGTAGTTTTACATTAAACTTTTATTATTTTCTTTCATATTATTAAAATAAAATTTTGTATATACAGTGTGTATAGAAACAATCATTATGGGTTTCTACAATTTAAGGCAATATGGAATCTTTATAAAATGTACTTGATGTTTGGTGTAGTTTTTCAGTGAACTGAATTAAATATATTGTGTATTTTTTCAGTGCATATCAGATGTAACTACTGAAATAAGTGTAGTGAACATAGATAACAATATTCAAGGACACAACTATTCCAGAACATGTGGATCAAAAGAACAGTTTAGTTTACCTGAAAATGATTCAGATCTGTCGGACATATGTAAATGTGATAACATATGTAAATGTGATATCTGTAATATATACTTTGCAAATGTTACTATCATGTCAAAACACAAATTGTCAAAACATGGTACAGGTAAATTTCAGTGTGATAGTTGTAACAAAAAACTTTCACTTCGTTCATTGAAATCACATAAATTAATTCATAAGGCAGCAAAGCTTCATCAGTGTGATATCTGTAATAAAACATTTATTAATCGATATCTCTTGGCACGTCATAAGCTAACTCATATTATAGAGTCTTTGGAGTGTGATATTTGTAACAAGCCAATTACTCTACAGTGCTTTTCGGCAGGGCATAAAGTAATTCACAGCAGTGGCAAAAAGAAATTCCATTGTGATATTTGTAATAAAGGATTCACTTGGAAGGATTCATTGAAATTGCATAAGCTAATCCACGAGATTGAAAAGCCCTATCGGTGTGATATCTGCAATATAGCCTTCATGCAATCAGTAAATTTGATACGTCACAATATAAAAAAACACTGATATAAAGGCTTTCGAGTGTGATGTCTGTGATAAAACATTCATCCAAAAATGTTATCTGTCAGTACATAAATTAACTCACAATAGAATTGTTACCTAATACATTCTAGACATGGTGCTGTAGAAAAGACATTATCTACAAAGGCACAAATAATGATTTACTGCAAATTTATTTTAAAATGTCTACTTTTCAATACTTGAGGGACTTGCACATTTGGAATATTGTTTTTCTTTGTGAGTCGCTACGTCCTTGTAATAAATTATTGTAATAGTTACATGTTTTTATTTATTATGTACATTCTATAATATGTATTTTGTTACTGTTGTAAATGTATTGTGTGTATATATGTATATAATAAACACTGCCTACTTCACTTCATGTTGGCTTAACCTCCAAAAATTACATTATGAATAGAGATACAGTCAGCTCCCGATTATCTGGGATGATCACCGCCAGGGTGATCACGGATAAGTCAAAATCCCGGTTAAAGCAAAAATTGTAACCTAGTACTTAAACGAAGGTCTTAGTTAAAAATAAAATGATGTTTATACAATAAAGTAGTGCATACACAATAAAAATTAGTCAAAACACGTTTTTGTCAATTAAAATAGTATATTTACAAAAGTTAGGAAGCCCCTCCACATAATTGAGTGCTGTCCCATATGTGACTTTGCGCTGGAACACATTCGTCACTCCCCCTCATCATCACTACCACTCTCACTTTCTGCTACGTCCTGCGCGTGCATCAATATTTCGTCATCTGTCAAAACCTCAAACACTGGCATGTTAGCGTTGACTTCAAACCACTCGTTTACGTTATCTTGGTCAACGTTTTCAGCACCTGGGACAGTGTTTGCTAACTGGGCTAAGTCAGTTGAGGTTGCAACGTCATCCTCAAACGCAGTAAAATCCTCATCCTCCGATGTCGGGGAATATTTTTCCCATGATTTTGTTATCGTAGTGGGTTAACTTTGTACCATGCAGCTGCCGTCTCGTAGATCGTGTCCAGAACACTTAGTTCCTTAAAAAAAGGTCTTCAAATCGTTCCCTTCCTCTATAAACTTTCTCAAAATACTTGACCGATATTTACGTTTTACAGAAGCTATTGTCCCTTGATCCATTGCCTGGATCAAGGGTGTAACATTGGCCAGCTTGTATTTAACAATGATCTGTTCATCCCTGGATCTGAGCAGCATTTTACATGGATGTGATTTAGCATTGTCTAGTACTAACACTGCTTTTTGGGGAAGACCTTGTGATTTTAAAAACTCTCGAACTTGTGGACAAAACTTATTGTGGAACCAATCATAAAAAATGTCTATTCATCCAACCTTCCTTTTCATTGTAGTAAATTACAGGCATGTTGACTTCTTGTGTTCCTTTAAATTATCGTAGTTTTTTTCCTATCACTAGGAGCTTAAATTTATCTGTCCCAGTCGCGTTAGAGCAACACATTACTGTTATTCGTTTCTTACTAACTATGTCCCGGTGCACTTTTTTCATTTTCAGACGCTATAGTTTTCGTCGGTAAGCACTTCCAAAATAATCATGACCGTCGGAATTGTAAATCTGTGCTGGTCATAAATTTACATCCAATACAAACTGATTAAAGTCTTTGGAAGAAGGTTCTACTGCCATTTGATCACCACTCAATTTTTCTCCATGAATTTCTAACTCTTATGCCGTTACATTGTTTGAAACGTGTCAGCCAGCCAGATGATGTGACGAAATTTCCTTCTAGGCCTAAAGCTTTGAAAAAAAAACTTAGCGTTTTCAGCGCATATTCATCCACTTACAGGATTCCCTTGTGCTCGTTGATTATTGAACAACTCGAGTAAAGCTCGGTCCATGTCTTCGTACGTTGACTTCTTCATAATTTTCTGTTTCTTCATGCCAGATGATGAGTCAGAAGAATACGCAAATTTTAAAAGTTCTACCTTTTTATTAACCAAATCACGAACCGTTTGATCACCAATTCCATATTCGTCCTTTAACAATTTAACGTAATAGTTTGACATTAAACTTTTATTATTTTCTTTCATATTATTAAAATAAAATTTTGTATATGCAGTGTGTATAGAAACAATAATTATGGGTTTCCACAATTTAAGGCAATATGGAATCTTTATAAAATGTACTTGATGTTTGGTGTAGTTATTCAGTAAACTGAATTAAATATATTGTATATTTTTTCAGTGCATATCAGATGTAACTACTGAAATAAGTGTAGTGAACATAGATAACAATATTCAAGGACACAACTATTCCAGAACATGTGGATCAAAAGAGCAGTTTAGTTTACCTGAAAATGATTCAGATCTGTCAGACATATGTAAATGTGATATCTGTAATATATACTTTGCAAATGTTACTATCTTGTCAAAACACAAATTGTCAAAACATGGTACAGGTAAATTTCAGTGTGATAGTTGTAACAAAAAACTTTCACTTCGTTCATTGAAATCACATAAATTAATTCATAAGGCAGCAAAGCTTTATCAGTGTGATGTCTGTAATAAAACATTTATTAATCGATATCTCTTGGCACGTCATAAGCTAACTCATATTATAAAGTCTTCGGAGTGTGATATTTGTAACAAGCCATTCACTCTACAGTGCTTTTCGGCAGGGCATAAAGTAATTCACAGCAGTGGCAAAAAGAAATTCCAATGTGATATTTGTAATAAAGGATTCACTTGGAAGGTTTCATTGAGATTGCATAAGCTAATCCACGAGATTGAAAAGCCCTATCGGTGTGATATCTGCAATATAGCCTTCATACAATCAGTAAATTTGTCACGTCACAAATTAACACACAGTCCAATAAAGGCTTTCGAGTGTGATGTCTGTGATAAAACATTCAGCCAAAAACGTTATCTGTCAATACATAAATTAATTCACAATAGAATTGTTATGTAATACATTCTAGACATGGTGCTGTAGAAAAGACATTATCTACAAAGGCACAAATAATGATTTACTGCAAATTTATTTTAAAATGTCTACTTTTCAATACTTGAGGCACTTGCAAATTTGGAATATTGTTTTTCTGTGTGAGTCTCTACCTCCTTGTAATAAATTATTGTAATAGTTACATGTTTTTATTTATTATATACATTCTATAATATGTATTTTGTTACTGTTATAAATGTATTGTGTGTATATACGTATATAATAAACACTGCCTACTTCACTTCATGTTGGCTTAACCCCCCAAAAATTACATTATGAATAGGGATACAGTCAACTCCTGATTACCCAGGATGATCACCAGCAGGGTGATCACGGTTGTCAAAATCCCGGTTAAAGCAAAAATTGTAACCTAGTACTTAAATGAAGGTCTTAGTTAAAAATAAAATATGTGCAACAATAAAGTAGTGCATTCACACAATAAAAATGAGTCAAATCACGTTTTTGTCAATTAAAATAGTATATTTACAAAAGTCAAGAAGCCCCTCCACATAATTGAGTGCTGTCCCATGTGTGACTTTGCGCTCGGAACACATTCGTCACTCCCCTCCCCCTCGTCATCACGAACACTCACTTTCTGCTACGTCCCGTGTGCACATCAATATTTTGTCGTCTGTCAAAACCTCAAACACTGGCATGTTAGCGTCGACTTCAAACCACTCTTTTATGTTATATTGATCAACGTTTTCAGCACCTGGGACCGTGTTTGCTAACTGGGCCAGTTTGCCTGGGTTGCAACACCATCCTCAAACCAAGCAAAATCCTTATCCTCCGATATGTCAGGAAATATTTTCTCCCACGATTTTGTTATTGTAGTAGATTAACTTTGTACCACGCAGCTGCAGTCTCATAGATCGCGTCCAGAACACTTAGTTCCTTAAAAAGGTCTTCAAATCGTTCCCTACCTCTATAAACTTTTTCAAAATACTTGACCGATAATTATGTTTTACAGAAGCTACAAGGGTAATTTCATAAATAATGAACAATTTTTTTTATTTGCTTACATGTTTATTTTCTGACATCTCTTTATAGTCCTTCAATATAGTCTCCCTGCTTCTCAATTACCGTGTTCCAACGTGTAGAAAGCTTTGCAATTCCATCTAATACACCATCTTTGTTCATCTGATGAACGGCTTGGGTAATGGCGGCAGAAAGCTCTTCAAGAGATGAATAACAACGTCCTCGCATGGGTTGTTTCAACTTTGGGAATAAGTCAAAGTCTGGAGGACTCATGTCAGGACTGTAGGGTGGATGAGGTAACACTTCCCAACCGTATTAAAAAATAAGGGCGACATTGCTTCTGTTCAGCACTCGAGCAGTGAGGGACCCATCGCACAGAAATTTTTCTCTTGTTCAAATTTTGTGTCAGAATTCGGAATACGGACGTTGTTGAAATTCCTGTGGCTTCAGAAATTTCTTCATATGTCACAAGACGATCTTCTTCAAGAGCATCTGCCACAAGTTTCACACTTCTTTCATCTGTTGCTGTTTTCGTCCTTCCTGGTCTTGCGTCGTCGTTTATGTTTACACGACCTTCAAGAAAACGATTTGCCCAGCGAGAAACTGTACTACGGTCCACCGTTAACGCACCACACTCTTCACTTAAAGCATTGTGAATTTCGGTTGGATTTTTCCCACGTAAAGTTTCGATCTTAATGTATGATCTTTTGATCCTCAACAGTCACAGTACCCGAGACTGGTGCAGGCTCCATTTCTAAATCGCGTTATTAAAAAACAATACACGGTATTGATGAAACAAAAGCACGTGCTTCTTCCTCAAGCCTTGAACTACAACTGACGTAAAAATCATCCTTCACACGCAGTGTTGCCAACCTGTGCATTATTTATGAAATGTCCCCCGTATTATCCCTTGATCCATTGGCTGGATCAAGGGTGTAACATTGGCTGGCTTGTATTTAACAATGATCTGTCAATTGTTGGATCTGAACAACATTTCACTTGGATGTGATTTAGCATTGTGTAATACTAACACTGCTTTTTGGGGAAGTCCTTGTGATTTTAAAAACTCTCGAACTTTTGGACAAAACGTATTGTGGAACCAATCATAAAAAATTTCTTTATTCATCCAACCTTTCTTTTGATTGTAGTAAATTACAGGCATGTTAACGGCTCGTGTTCCTTTAAATTATCGTGGTTTTTTTTCCCTATCACTAGGAGCTTAAATTTATCTGTCCCGGCGCACTTTTTTGATTTTCAGACGCTAAAGTTTTCGACGGTAAGCACTTCCAAAATAATCACGACTCGTCGGAATTGTAAATTTGTGCTGGTTGTAAATTTCCATTTAACACATTCAGGACTATATGAAAAATGCATTCATTTACCGTACAGACTGGGCTTTTTTGCATTTTTTCAAAAGCTTATACTTCTAAACCATATAATATTTAAATATATCAAGCTATATTATATTATAAAACCAAGCATTCTCATTAATTTAGTGCAAATTTTATGTCAGTAGCTTGTAAAATAAATAAAATATTAATTTTTAAACTTACCCTGTTTTTAGTGTTGAAAAAAATTTCACATTGGCAATTTGGCTTGTGTCACTTTTGCTATAGTTCAATGTTTCAGTTAAAATTAAGAAAATAATACTAAACACTTTTTCACTACATTATAATAACTTATAACACTAAAAAAAAAAAAAAAAAAGTCATTTTTGTGTGGAATCTGCTTTTGTGTGAAACACATAAAAACAATCTGGCACACAGAGTCCCACATCACATGATGGACAGTAAAATGTTGTTTCTTTCCTAGCCCACTTTCCTGATTCTTTCTTCTGTTTATCCCCACATACCTTGCAAGAACGGCAAGGTCTTGCTTTTTTATCTGTAGCAGGAATTTTCTGAGGAAAATGTCTTCCTGTAAGGCGATCTGCAGTCGAAGATGTTTGTCCGCTCAGTGTCGCAGGTATTTCTTGACCAGACATATTAGTAAGTCCTTCTCCAATAATGGTCATGAAAGCTTCAAGTGGCATTTGATTAGAGCTTGTCTTTTTGTATAATATATGAGCATTTACCACTGATCTCATGAACATGTGGAAAAACATTTTTTTCCACCATTTTAAAGTTTTACGTTTGAAAGGGTAGTAGCTAACAAGTTGGTCATTTCGGTCAACCCCGACTTTATTTACATTATAATCTAACACTGCATCCGGTTTGACCTTTATCTCACTACCACCTTTACATTTGACTCTCACTTCACTGCATGATGCACCATGTTTTGTAGAAAGAATTATGACATCCCGGGTGTCTTTCCACATACAGAGAGTCAAATGTTGAAAATGGCGGAATGTCAATTCTCCCTTCCTCAGTTTTTCCAATTTCAAATCTTTAGGCATGAACTTTCTGTTTATTTGGACTGTGCCTACTGCCAAAGTCTTGTTTTGCCACAGGAAATCATGAACTAATGGACTTGAATAGAAGCGGTCCATGTAAATGGTACGCCCCTTACCAAGGTACCCAGTGAGGAGTCGACGCAACAATGAAACTACAGAATTGTTTTTGTTTCTCCCTGTGTATGGTTCAAAAGCCAATACGTAACCGGAGTTAGATTCCGCTAAAATATATATTTTCATTCCATACTTTTCAGGCTTATTTTTCATATAAACCCTGAAATGTATACGGCCACGGAAAGGACACATGCCTTCATCTACAGTCAGGTTTTCTGAAGGAATCAAAGAATTTCTAAATCTGTTCTGAAGGTAATCTACATAAGGTCTTATTTTGAATAAGGGGTCATGATTTGGTTCATTACGGGGAACGTATTTTTCATTGTTGTTGAGATGGAGCATTGACAAAATAGAAGAAAATCTGTCGCGCGACATTATTTTTCCAGCAAACGGAGTGTGGATAAATGGTCTTTGGCTCCAGTATTTTTTCAAGTCTGATTTGTGTATAACAGACATGTGCAGTATTATTGAAAAGAACCCATACAACTCATGGAGTTTGACTGTTGTCCATTTCTGCCATATACTGTGTGGTTTCAGTTTGTTTGAGCGCCTGAGCCTTGCGATGGTAGTGCTAGCATATCTGTTCGTTTCACTTTTTATTTTGTTTACAATTTCTGAATTAAAAAAGTGTAGAAAGCAATTAAGGGGTGAAGATTGAGAATCAAGTGGGGCAGAGATATAAGAATCTTCCTCAAATATGGGTCTGTCTGGAGCGTTGTGGATAGCTTGGGAAGACCATTCGACATTTCCTGGAAATGAGCAGTCTTCTGTAGGGACATACGAAATTTGTACTGGTTCCCCCCCATGCTGTGTACCATTACATTGAGAAACATGACTCTCATTGTTTACAGAAATATTGGATGGACCATCCGACACATCAGGAAGCTCTTCTGCAAAGAAGAAAAGAAGGAAGATAAGCATTTGATTTTGAAATGGTTATTTTCAATTGTATGTCTGTAATTGTTTTTATAGGGGTGAATATGATTTGTAAATTAAAAATAAAAAAAAAAAAAAACGGAAAGTGTTGGCTGTAAAAAGCCTGCAGTTATAAGCCAGTAACTAACAATCATTTCTAGTGAATTCAGCTAGAGAATAATAATCAGTAGGCCTAAATAAGGAAGTATAAGTGTTTTTTATAAATCGAAAGTGAGGACATCAAGCTATACTTTTACCTATATTTATAAAAGTATTCAAAATTTTTGGTGTAACAAAACAGCCCACTAATTTTTATAGCGAAAATAGTTCTAATAAAGATAGGTGTAGTGAACACGGTGCAGTCATATAAGACACAATGAAATGGGTCAATTTATAAGAAACAAACAAAAATTCAGACACAAACTTACCAATACAGTCTTCAACTTCCTCATCCGTATCAAAACTGTCACTAACAAAGCCTTCAGAACCCGAATCTTCACACAGAATATCACGTATTTCGTCTTCCGTCAAGTAGCGAGAAGCCATTTTACACGCGCCGATCATGTGGCTTGTTTACGTACAGTGTGTTGTGTACAACATACAAAAAAAGCTACTGTTGTGTTCAGACTCTGATTGCTGCTGCCATCTACATTTGAAAATGTTAACTACTAATACTGCTATCGTTTCATTGTGACTAACAGCGAGCGGCAGCCGTATTACGTTTATTATGCAGTTAGATACGCGACTGCGAGCTATGCCCGCACTTCGTCTTTACGGGACTCTTACGGTACTGCGGGCAGTGCCCGCAGCGCGTCTCGAATGTGTTAATACAAACCGATTAAAGTCTTTGCAAAACTGTTCTACTGCTGTTTGATCACCACTCAATTTTTCTACACGAATTTCTAACTCTTATGCCATGACGTTGTTTGAAATGTGTCAGCCAGCCAGGTGATATGACGAAATTTCCTTCTAGGCCTAAAGCTTTGAAAAAAAATTAGCTTTTTTGGCGCATATTCATCCACTTACAGGAGTCCCTTGTGCTAGTTGATTATTGAACCACTCAGGTAAAGCTCGGTCCAAGTCTTCGTACGTTGACTTCTTCATAATTTTCCGTTTCTTCATGGCAGATGATGAGTCAGAAGAATATGCAAATTTTAAAAGTTCCACCTGTTTATTAACCAAATCACGAACAGTTTGATCACCAATTCTATATTCGTCCTTTAATGATTTAACGTAATAGTAATGACATATAGTAGTTTGACATTAAACTTTTATTATTTTCTTTCATATTATTAAAATACAATTTTGTATTGCAGTGTGTATAGAAACAATAATTATGGGTTTCCACAATTTAAGGCAATATGGAATCTTTATAAAATGTACTTGATGTTTGGTGTAGTTATTCAGTAAACTGAATTAAATATATTGTATATTTTGTCAGTGCATATCAGATGTAAATACTGAAATAAGTGTAGTGAACATAGGTAACAATATTCAAGGACACAACTATTCCAGAACATGTGGATCAAAAGAGCAGTTTAGTTTACCTGAAAATGATTCAGATCTGTCAGACATATGTAAATGTGATATCTGTAATATATACTTTGCAAATGTTACTATCTTGTCAAAACACAAATTGTCAAAACATGGTACAGGTAAATTTCAGTGTGATAGTTGTAACAAAAAACTTTCACTTCGTTCATTGAAATCACATAAATTAATTCATAAGGCAGCAAAGTTTTATCAGTGTGATGTCTGTAATAAAACATTTATTAATCGATATCTCTTGGCACATCATAAACTACAGTAGACGCCCTCTTAACCGGTCAGCTTGGGACCAGGGGGTCGGCCGGTTAACAAAATGGCCGGTTAAACCGAACAAAATCAAACACTTGTACAGTACTGTATCGTTAAAAGTTGTTTATTTTATAGACATAACATTAACACTGTATACAGTATTTCAGTTACACTTTAAAAAAATCCGTGATTGTTTTTTGCTTTTTAAGTTTGAACGAATTTTTAAAAGCGTGGTCACACCACTTTCGCATAAACATGACATCGACACCAGATGCCTCACCTTGTTGTTCGACGTATCGCACTGCCAGCTATAATGCTTCCAATGCGTCTTTGTGACTGACTTTTCCCTCACTGTCTTCTTCTTTTTCTTCTATGATCCCATCTTTGTCAATATCAGTTTGCTGGCAGACAACACTTATGATTTCCTCATCAGCCAAAGTTTTGTTTTCAAGCTCTTGATTACCATTTATCCATTCTTCGACATATCTTTCTTCGCATTCTGCCATTATTTTTTGCAGATCACAGAGTAAACTTTGATTGTCGTTATCTGGGACACGTGTATTTTCTTCCGTTATCTCAATGTGACTGACAACGTAATTCTCAATGCCTGGCCAAGCTTTCCTCCATGATTTTATAAAAGCAGTGTGGGGAATTTCTTCAAACGCAGCTGCTATCATGTACACCACATCTTTGATGTTTATAGTCTTTACAGCGTTTACAAGTCCTGAGTTTTCATCTTCCATTTTACCCAAAATTTCAGATAACAATTTTCGCCTATACCGTCTTTTGAAACTTGCAATAACTCCCTGGTCCATAGGTTGTATGAGACTAGTTATGTTAGGAGGCAAAAATAAAACGCTGATGTCTTCCACACATACTAATTGATCAGCACTGGGGTGGGTCGGTGCATTGTCAATGACAAGTAGAGCTTTTACAGGCAATTTTAGATTGATTAAATGGCTTTTAACTTTTGGTATGAATTGCGTTATAAACCACTCTTTGAAAAGATGGGAGTCCATCCACGCAGATTTTTGAGATCTATAGTAAACCGGGAGGGCTTCCGTATTAACATGTTTAAACACACGCGGTTTCTTCGATTTACCAATCACAAAAAGAGGAATCTTATGTGTACCCGCGGCATTGCTACAGAGAGCAACAGTCAATCTTTCTTTGTTAACTTTCATTCCCGGTGCTGATTTTTCATCTGCCATAGCGAAAGTTTGTTTTGGTAGAAGTTTGAAATTTAAGCCCGTTTCATCTAGGTTATATATCTGCTCTGGTTTAAGTTCTTTTTCATTTATGATTTTTACGAGTTCTGTTGTAAATTCATCTACTGCTCCTGGATTAGCAGACAGCTTTTCCCCACACACATCAAGCACATGTGTTCCATGCCGTTTTTTCCACCTCGATAACCACCCATCACTAGCAACAAATTCGGCCTGGTTTTCGAGTTTTTTGTGAAAACATAAGGCCTTTTCTTTTAATATTGCCCCACTAATCGGCGTACCTTTTCGACGTTCTTGGACAAACCATACCCAAAGGGCATCATCAACAATCTTATTGGTTGGTTTTCTAATTGTGCAATGGGACTTGAGTTCTTTTTGTGATTCAACCTGCATACAGTAATCCTGAAGTGAATTTCTGTTTCTCCGCCAGTCATTGACAGTACTTTTTCCCACGCCTAATTCGTTACATACAGTAGAAGCCCGATATAGCGCGGTTGTCGGGTGACATACTTTCCCCCGCGTTATAGGCGTAACCGCGGTATATCGGAAGGTGACCTGTACAGTGACAAATGATGGGGAGGGAGGACCAGGAAAAAGGCTACAGCATAATGCACTACTATATACTGTACGTAAATTACGTCACCAAATGTAGAAATAAAAAATAAGAAAACTGTATTTTAATCCAATATTTTAATCTATTTTAATCCAATGGAATATAAAATACACTATTTATACATTGCTCACTCGACCTACTGTAGGCCTAATTGTTGGTCTTAAAAAAGTCCGTAATTGTTGTTTGACGGGATAATGCACAGCGTTTATTTTCCGCGTATTGTTTTATAAACGCGAGGTGCAGCAGATGAACATTATTAGATTCACTTTGCCTCTCCATCCACAAAATTACTTTGTTTATGTGTATTATCATTTCACTAACATTTGGAATAACTTCTTTCACTTCCATCCCATTTTCATTTCCATCATCGTCATCGTCTTCTTTTTCTTCGCAATTTGCATTTCGGACTGCATCGATGATATCTTTATCTCCTATACATTCTGTAACAGGCTCACCGTTGTCAACTTCTGCCCAGTCATTCAAGTCGTCTAGAGTGAAGTTGCAATGCAGAGCACTACTCGCAGACTGTACATCACTATTAGTGAATCTGGCAACAGAGCAATTTCCATCGGCAATGTTTTGTTCAAAGGAACATTTCTTCCAGTAATTCTGAATCGTAGCCGTACTAATACTTTCCCATGCAAGACCTATTGAATACGCAACTGTTTTCAGGTTTATTGACTTAAGGTAAATTTCCATTTCCTCGTCAGAATTCACTATAGCACTCGGAAGTTCACGGCAGTAATGCACTTTAAATGCTTTTATGATGCCTTGATCTAATGGCTGGATCAGTGCTGTAGTGTTTTTCGGCAAGAACATGACTCCGATTTTCCCATCTCTTGACTGTAGCATATCAGCAGGTGGATGTGCTGGACAGTGGTCAAGGGTCAAGTACAGCTTTTTCTTCGAGGTTGAGTGACCGCAGGTGGCTTCTCACAGATGGAACAAATTCTTCATGGAACCATTTACCGAAAATATCACTTGTCATCCAAGCATTTTTTGTATTACGATATGTGATGGGTAATGACGTCATGTTAACATGTTGAAAGCATTTAGGATTTCGGCTTTTCCCTATACAGAGAGGTTTAACTTTGTGGCTGCCCGATTTATTTGTGGCAAACAGGAGGGTAACTCTATCCTTATTTATTTTTAATCCAGATTTATTTATTGAATTATTCACATCCAGAGGTCTGGTAGGAAGCATTCGAAAATACAGAGCAGTTTCATCACAGTTATACACTTGATGGTCATTTAAATCGTTATCGATCATTACTTTGTTTAATGCCTGAGGAAAAGTGCTGCAGCTTCACTGTCACATGATCGTGCTTCCCCTTCAATGCTTATCTGGCTTATACCATGACGAGATTTCCATCGCGAAAACCACCCATCAGATGCACTGAAGTCACTGTTGCCATGTAAATCACTATGGAATTTCACAGCTTGAGCTCTAATAACTGGTCCTGACAGTGGCACACCTTCACTTCGTTTTATTAAAAACCACCTGTACAGACACTCATCTAGTTCACTATCCTTACCTACTTTAGTCTTTTTTCTTTGCAACCCCACTTCACTTTCAACTGTGTTCACAAAACTTTTAAGTTTATCTTCTTCCTTCATCCACCCTCTAATTGTTCCTTCTGGGATGCCACACTCACGTGATAAACTTGCCTTTGACTCTCCGTTCTTCACACGATCAATTATTTTGAGTTTATCACTCACAGAATATGCTTTTCTTTTCTGAGACATCACAAAACTCTACACTATGCGAATTTATGAGAAAGACTATACACTTTGATAAGATAATATCAGAGTATGATCTTCTACTGTAATATAAGAGTATGCGGGAGAGGAGGGATTTAGTTGGCTGCTTGCCTTGGCATGAATTCTTAGAAACGTAGAGACTGTAAATACGGGGCAATTGTTTATGTCTACAGGTACACTTGAACTGGCAATTCTGGCTGTTGTTTACAACGCCGTTTTCAACAACAAGCCTTTGTTTACAATAAACGCAACGCATTCCAATGTGGCTACGGAAGTCACGATAAACAATTCATAATTTACTCACTCTCTAGAAGTAAGAATTTTCGCTAATAACGGGCGACATACTCTTCACCGCGTTATATCCGAATCCGCGGTATATCGGACCGCGCTATATCGGGCTTCTACTGTATTAATTGTACCGATTCACCTTTGTCTAAACGTTCTAAGGCGTTACGTTTTTGCGTGATACTGATTACTACACGTTTCCGTTTTTTGTCACTCATGTTTGTAGCACACGAAAAAAATAATGAAACTGGGTGTACTTACAGTAGTACAGTACAGTAATAATCAACACGTCTTCACATTGACAAATCAACCACTAAACTGACTAAAGACGTTCAATAAAATAAACAAGTGCAAATCATGAAACTTTTGACATGCCGGTGAGCCGTTTCGGTGTAATTTCACATTTATGTTTACGCGGTACAATCGAAAGCCGCTTGATTACTAAAAACATAAATAGATAATGTATAAACATCAGTTGAATTAACGGATATCGAAAGCGTGGGAAACAGACGAGTCTGAGGGTCGGCTGGTTAAAGCGGTAATCAAAAGCCGCTTGATTACTAAAAACAAATAGAAAATGTAGAAACATCCGTTTAATTAACGGATATCGAAAGCGTGGGAAACAGACGAGTCTGGACGGTTAAAGCGGCGGCCGGTTGATCCGAGGCCGGTTAAGAGGGCGTCTACTGTAACTCATATTATAGTCTTCAGAGTGTGATATTTGTAACAAGCCATTTACTCTACAGTGCTTTTCGGCAGGGCATAAAGTAATTCACAGCAGTGGCAAAAGAAATTCCAATGTGATATTTGTAATAAAGGATTCACTTGGAAGGTTTCATTGAGATTGTATAAGCTAATCCACGAGATTGAAAAGCCCTGTCGGTGTGATATATGCACTATAGCCTTCATACAATCAGTAAATTTGTCACGTCACAAATTAACACAGTCCTATAAAGGCTTTCGAGTGTGATGTCTGTGATAAAACATTCAGCCAAAAACGTTATCTGTCAATACATAAATTAACTCACAATAGAATTGTTACATAATACATTCTAGACATGGTGCTGTAGAAAGTCTTTGGGGTAGACTTTTGGGGGAAGTCCTTGTGATTTTAAAAACTTTTGAACTTGTGGAACCAATCATAAAAAATGTCTTTATTCATCCAACCTTTCTTTTGATTGTAGTAAATTACAGGCATGTTAACTGCTCATGTTCCTTTAAATTATCGTGGTTTTTTTTCCTATCACTAGGAGCTTAAATTTATCTATCCCAGTCACATTAGAGCAACACATTACCGTTATTCGTTCCTTACTAACTTTGTGTCCCAGCGCACTTTTTTCATTTTCAGACGCTATAGTTTTCGTTGGTAAGCACTTCCAAAATAATCACGACTCATCGGAATTGTAAATTTGTGCTGGTCATAAATTTTCATCCAATACAAACTGATTAAAGTCTTTGCAAAACGGTTCTACTGCCGTTTGATCACCACTAAATTTTTCTCCACGAATTTCTAACTCTTATGCCGTGATGTTGTTTGAAACGTGTCAGCCAGCCAGATGATGCGACAAAATTTCCTTCTAGGCCTAAAGCTTCGAAAAAACTTAGCTTTTTTGGCGCATATTCATCCACTTACAGGATTCCCTTGTGCTAGTTGATTATTGAACCACTCAGGTAAAGCTCGGTCCAAGTCTTCGTACGTTGACTTCTTCATAATTTTCCGTTTCTTCATGCCAGATGATGAGTCAGAAGAATATGCAAATTTTAAAAGTTCCACCTGTTTATTAACCAAATCACGAACAGTTTGATCACCAATTCTATATTCGTCCTTTAATGATTTAACGTAATAGTAATGACATATAGTAGTTTGACATTAAACTTTTATTATTTTCTTTCATATTATTAAAATAAAATTTTGTATTGCAGTGTGTATAGAAACAATAATTATGGGTTTCCACAATTTAAGGCAATATGGAATCTTTATAAAATGTACTTGATGTTTGGTGTAGTTATTCAGTAAACTGAATTAAATATATTGTATATTTTGTCAGTGCATATCAGATGTAAATACTGAAATAAGTGTAGTGAACATAGGTAACAATATTCAAGGACACAACTATTCCAGAACATGTGGATCAAAAGAGCAGTTTAGTTTACCTGAAAATGATTCAGATCTGTCAGACATATGTAAATATGATATCTGTAATATATACTTTGCAAATGTTACTATCTTGTCAAAACACAAAGTGTCAAAACATGGTACAGGTAAATTTCAGTGTGATAGTTGTAACAAAAAACTTTCACTTCGTTCATTGAAATCACAAATTAATTCATAAGGCAGCAAAGCTTTATCAGTGTGATGTCTGTAATAAAACATTTATTAATCGATATCTCTTGGCACGTCATAAACTAACTCATATTATAGTCTTCGGAGTGTGATATTTGTAACAAGCCATTTACTCTACAGTGCTTTTCGGCAGGGCATAAAGTAATTCACAGCAGTGGCAAAAGAAATTCCAATGTGATATTTGTAATAAAGGATTCACTTGGAAGGTTTCATTGAGATTGTATAACTAATCCACGAGATTGAAAAGCCCTGTCGGTGTGATATATGCACTATAGCCTTCATACAATCAGTAAATTTGTCACGTCACAAATTAACACAGTCCTATAAAGGCTTTCGAGTGTGATGTCTGTGATAAAACATTCAGCCAAAAACGTTATCTGTCAATACATAAATTAACTCACAATAGAATTGTTACATAATACATTCTAGACATGGTGCTGTAGAAAGTCTTTGGGGTAGACTTTTGGGGGAAGTCCTTGTGATTTTAAAAACTTTTGAACTTGTGGAACCAATCATAAAAAATGTCTTTATTCATCCAACCTTTCTTATGATTGTAGTAAATTACAGGCATGTTAACTGCTCATGTTCCTTTAAATTATCGTGGTTTTTTTTCCTATCACTAGGAGCTTAAATTTATCTATCCCAGTCACATTAGAGCAACACATTACCGTTATTCGTTCCTTACTAACTTTGTGTCCCAGCGCAATTTTTTCATTTTCAGACGCTATAGTTTTCGTTGGTAAGCACTTCCAAAATAATCACGACTCATCGGAATTGTAAATTTGTGCTGGTCATAAATTTTCATCCAATACAAACTGATTAAAGTCTTTGCAAAACGGTTCTACTGCCGTTTGATCACCACTAAATTTTTCTCCACGAATTTCTAACTCTTATGCCGTGATGTTGTTTGAAACGTGTCAGCCAGCCAGATGATGCGACAAAATTTCCTTCTAGGCCTAAAGCTTCGAAAAAACTTAGCTTTTTTGGCGCATATTCTTCCACTTACAGGATTCCCTTGTGCTCATTGATTATTGAACCACTCGAGTAAAGCTCAGTCCAAGTCTTCGTACATTGACTTCTTCATAGTTTTCCGTTTCTTCATGCCAGATGATGAGTCAGAAGAACACACAAATTTTAAAAGTTCCACCTTTTTATTAACCAAATCACGAACTGTTTGTTCACCAATTCCATATTCGTCCTTTAATGATTTAACAGTTTGGCCCTTCCCAAATTTTTCTATAATCTCTAGTTTTATCTGAATCGATAAAACAATCCTTTTATGGTTTTTATCCATTTCAAAACTCGGAATCATAAACAATACATGCGAACACAACAAAACAACACATGAGGGTAAACAATACGCAGAATTCGGTCAAACTTGGCACATGCCGCTACTCTGTCTATGCCTAAAGCCAGTTCATGCTAAGGTGAGCCGTGCAATTTGGTGCAGTATGTTGCGTCTTCTAATCGCGCATGCACGCAATGTTAAGAGGCCGTCAAATTCTATCGTAACACGTTAAACAGACTGTCATTTACTTATAATAATTACAACTAGTAGTTTATTTGCTACAGTATTACAGTGAAAATAATAGGCTTAAGAATACTGGAATAAATTAAAGTAATTATAAACGTAGTATGTATCAATATTTTTGTTAAACTAAGATTTTTTAATCATATTTTTCCCGGTTGATCCGCAACCCAGTTGATCCAATCCCGGAAAATCGGGAGTTGACTATATTAAAAACTCTATGTTCGCTCAAAGCACAATGATATATATTATATATATAATTGTTTTGCTTATCATCACAATAACAAAAACAAACCAAATTGCAGTATCATTTGTAAACATTCAAGTTAAACTAATCAGATGGGGCTATAAATCGTACATGTTAGATATACAAGCAGTTAGGATGGCTATAGAGACACAACTGTGAAGCATTCACTGAGCATTGCTTTTATGGAACACTCTGAAGTTGTTTACTACAGTCAAAATATACATCATGGCTTCAGAAACCACACAACTCAAAATATTTGTTTAGCAGCTATTATTTAACTATGGTAAATGTGATCAGGTAACAAAACAATGAAACAAATAATATTAGGTGATCAAAGTTTGTTCTGCCCTTGTGTGGGCGCACACACTCACATTGAGTTTAGCCAGGCCCTTGTGTGTATTTTAGTAGACATAGATTTTTTAAATTTGGTTTGAAAGATGTAAAGTATGATCTGAAATTTGGACCTGAATTGAGCTTAACCTAGTCCCTCTGATCCGACATCATATGCTCATTATGTCAATAAGCAGTCCATTGTTACTGCTGTACTGCTGATATTGACTGGATTCACATTACTTATAAAACAGGTTTATCACTGAACACTTGCATTTAATAACAATAGTTTATGATTTCATGGTGTGTTGTATATGCTTGTGTGGTTGAATATAATTTAATATTGTCTACTAGAGTAGTTGTCAATTTGGTTTGTGACTTCGCAAGTATTAGTGATTTTAAACTGGTAATTTTCTCATTATTAACTGACAATATTCAAATAAAAAGTTGGATTTCTGTCAACCTTCAAAGATATTTTAATTCTATGAGATAAAATAGATTAGATTTATAAATAATGTATTAAAAATATAAGGTAGATACGTTACCTTGCCATATTTGTAATGTCCCTAGTTGTTGATCAAGTTAGACCAAATATGTAAGACCAACAAGATGACAGAGCTGCAATCTGTTGGTTAACGCTTTGAGGTGTAGACACTCCAGTTGAAATTTTACTTTAGTTATAACACTACATTTGTACAAAGCTACTTAAATTTGTCCTCTAAATATTGCTTTGCATTGTTATTACATAAAGTAAAAATAACAGATTTTTTACATTCACTAAAATTTTTTGTATGTGATAATGTTTCACACTCAACTATGAAAACAAGCAGCAGAAGAAAATAGAAGCATATGATCTAGTAGCAGACGATTGCTACTGTGATCTGGTAACAGAATTATAAACTATGAACATCCAACTTCCTATTACAGATGACAGCAAGAATATAGTGATTTAAAACAAGGAAAGCCGTACATATATTGCACTCGACAAGTCTGAGATTTTGAAAGCTGTAAAGACACAATGCTAGATGTTAAAGTGTTAATTCCAATATATATGTACATATATATATATATATTTTAATGTCGTTTCACCAAACATAAAACTAATAACATACTAACTAAAAGATAATTTACTGACTGTAACAAACTATGGCTGACAATGACCAAAATACCAAGAAGTTAAAGATCCCAGGACAAAAGATGAACAATACAATGAGGTAGGGAACAATTTAGGATGAGTACAATGCCAAGTCATGGAAAATAAAGAAAAGATTGAGGAAATACAGCGACAAGAATAACAAAAATTAAAGAAGATATAGAAATACTTAATAGTAGACCGATGAATTACACACACATACCAATAGGAGAAAACCAAGAGGATATTAAGCACCTGGAAAAGAAGACAAATAAAATGAGACAAATGCATCAAAGGAAACGAGGGAGGAGTTGGAGATGATAAACAATGAACTACTTAATGTAATTAATCTCCCAATAACCGACCATAGGGAAATAGGTAATGATAAAAATTATAGTAGGAGCTTAATAGAAATTTTAGAAATAATTCTCAATAAAACTGTGTGTAACAAATTAAAAAGGTCTATAGGTAAATTGAATACACCAGAAATAAAAATGCATAATAAAATGTCGTGGATAGCATCAATGATTGATATACAATTGACATATTTGTTTAGTAAACTAGATGATAGAGTGATAGAAATAAGATTTAATACAAGTGAAAATTTTGTATTAGAAACATTGCCGTATAAGGTAATAGAGAGGTATTTGACTAGGACTGAAATAGTTCTGAAAACAATAGCAGTCCGAACAATAAGGGCAATTGAGATCGACCACGGATAAACTAAGTAAGATCGAAAGAAGGGACTGATTTTCTGGGTACCGATCATGCGAACCATTTGAAAAAGGAAACAAAGAAATAATATTGATTAAGACAAAGACAATATAAATTAAGATTTAAAGAAAACAACCAAACTGAAGAAAAGCTAATAAGGAACAAAAGGGGAATTTAAACGGAAAAATAAGAAGAAAAAAGTATTAAATTAACAATTAATTGACACAAAATATTATTTAGGAAAATATAAAAGGGATTCATTAGAATTGAAAACAGGGTAAAGCAAAAACTAACTGAGACATAGAGTACATCAAAGTAAACACTACAAGGGGTGCTGACAACAGTCTTGATCAAAACAGGAGCCAACACTTCCTTAACAAACATACCAGAATAAAACGGAGAGAATAGGCACGCTGTCCATAAACCAGATACAATTTTAGGAGCCACAGGTAAATAATATAAAATCATAAAGCAGCAAATAAACCTGAATGTTACGAGAGAAGGAATAGGAATTCCTATGGTGTTATTAGTAACCCAAGGGTTACTCTTTAAGGTATAAACAGAGTGTTGTATGCTACGGCGCCACTCTGCGATTATGAATGATCCGCTGAGATAATAGGAATCACAAGTGCCCCTCAGGACAGGAATTTATACTAAGTTAGGGAAAATGTTAGGGTACCTATAGGAAACAAATAAACCGTAACAGAATCAGGAAAGACTGCAGGAAATCAGGGCGTTCCAAGGAAAGGATATACAGAGATCATGAGTGTGGCACAAAAGAAGAGGTCAGTGAACAATCACAATAACTACCGCATGGTATTCTCGAACTCAAAGTAAAGCGAAGAATTTAAATAATATCCGGTTAAACAGTTGTTTAAGAAAGTAAATCCAACTCATGATAAAGGAAGATATAATAGGAAAAATTAGTTTGCCAAATACCAGCCCCATTGTAGCAATACCCCAAGGAATATATAACCAAACTGAGATAAAGAGGTTTTATGAAAAGTGAAGACAGTTTTTGTAGATTTTTGCCATTTATTTCAGTAACTCCTAAAACTACCATTTACTGAAATGACTTGTCTTAAACGGGGGGCTTTATGTAACGTGTCGTTTCACCAAACATAAAACTAATAACATACTAACTAAAAGATAATTTACTGACTGTAACAAACTATGGCTGACGACCAAAATACCAAGAGGATAAAGATCCCAGGACAAAAGATGTAAATAAATAAGATGTAATTAATCACACTGTTGAGTACACTTACATATGTTTTTATTTGTGTTAATCTGATTCATTCTAATAAGACAATTTATATTATTATTAATAACTTCATTACTAGTTAAAATGTAAATAAATCTAATGGGAAGGTCTGCGCACCTCAGACCGTTATTTTATTTATCAAGAAAAAATAAATAAAATAAAGTGAATTATTTAAGTTTTACAAATATAATAGGATCAAACTATAATTATAAAAGTGGTATGCTATGACAGTGCTAGAAAGGGAGAATAACAGTGAAATACGGTAAAAAGGGAAAATTGTGTATAATGAAAGTGATTGAACAAAATTGTAATGAGCATTGAAGAAATATATAATCTATATGAAACAGGTATATAACACATATAGTGAAAGAAAACAAATTAACTATTTGAAAAGGAAAAATTTTACATTAAAAACTTATAATAAAATAGCGTAAGGAAGAAAAGATAAAGTTCAGCTGAATATTATTAATTAGAAATGGTACACCGAACCTGTGACCCATAAAATAGAGCCAAGGCCTTTAACTAAATAAATTAATGTTTTGAGTGGAAGAAGATTGGTTGTTGAAAAAAATGTGAATTGCAAGCCAGAGCGTTTAAAAAAAATTACTGCTGAGTTTGATGGAAATTGAAGATCAATAAAAGCTGAGATGACCAGGAAAACCAACCCAAGACCTAGAGGCATGATGTTTTGACAGAGAGAGACCAAAAAACCAGGTGTCCAGGAGTGAAGAATCAACCATTAAATCCGTTGGGAAAACTGCAAGATTGGTGAGATCACTCCAAAACAATAACTGAAATATTCGAGCTAACATTGCGACAGTAAAAATATGAATTACCACAAAAACAATAACTGAAATACAATAAAAAAAATAGAAATTGTGAATTATTTTAGTACACTATTATAAAAGTTGTTAATCTTAAGAGATTTTTGTTATAGTTTCTAGTTGTTTAAAAGAACCCACAAACATTCAACAGACATTTACAACACCATATTACCAAGTCTCATGTATTAATTATATTGTCTGTTCTATGTGTAAACTGTACCAGACTTTAATGATACTTGTATGTTAACCCTGAGATTCAGATAAATAATCATCTAATTAAAAATAAAAACACAGTTTTTTTTTTATTTAGTAACAAATCAACGTCAGAGATACTAATTATTTTAATATTACATATTGGCACCCAACATGGGGCCTTCCACATTCGCAGAATAGATTTGGTACTATATTTACTGAATATTACATATTGTCGCCCAACTGGTAGGGCTGAAGTTAGGCAAAGCTACTAACCAAAACACAATTAGTAAAATAACGATTGACCTAATTTTAGCTGGCAACTGCTAGAAGACTAAAAAATGCGATGACGAGAAGCTTCTCAGAAGAGAGGACAAAAGCCAGAGACAGAAGAAGATAGGCGGGAACAAGAAGAAGAAACAGTCAAAGACAGCAAAATGGAAGAACAGGCGGGTGACAATGAAGAAGCCAGAGGAGGCCTTGATTTACAAAAATTATGGGAATTAATTAAAGACGATTCCAAGACATAGAAGGAAGAATTAAAGAAACAAATGAAGGAGGATATTGAAAAAATAATGAAAAGAATATCAAAACACTTAACAAGAAAATGGATAGGAACCAAGAAGTGTTTAAACAAATGAGAGAACAAATGGACAGCAATAATGAAACACTTAAATTACAGTCGGAAGAGTATCATGAAGAAATAAAGCAGAGAATAACGGATACCAATGAAGAAATAATAAAGACCAATGAAACGTTGATACAAGTCCGTGAGGAAATATTAAATAAAGTAAACAATGTCGAAGAGGAAAGTAAAAATAGAATTGAGGGAATCCAACAGGAAACAGTGGGAAAGTTGGAACAAATGAAAGAAAAATAGACGAACAATACTATGAGGTTAGGAACAATTTAGGACGAGTACAACGCCAAGTCATGGAAAATAAAGAAAAGATTGAGGAAATACAGTGAAAAGAATAACAAAAATTAAAGAAGTTATAGAAATACTTAATAGTAGACCGATGAATTACACACACATACCAATAGGAGAAAACCAAGAGGATATTAAGCACCTGGAAAAGAAGACAAAGAAAATGAGACAAATGCATCAAAGGAAACAAGGGAGGAGTTGGAGATGATAAACAATGAACTACTTAATGTAATTAATCTCCCAATAACCGACCATAGGGAAATAGGTAATGATAAAAATTATAGTAGGAGCTTAATAGAAATTTTAGAAATAATTCTCAATAAAACTGTGTGTAACAAATTAAAAAGGTCTATAGGTAAATTGAATACACCAGAAATAAAAATGCATAATAAAATGTCATGGATAGCATCAATGATTGATATACAATTGACATATTTGTTTAGTAAACTAGATGATAGAGTGATAGAAATAAGATTTAATACAAGTGAAAATTTTGTATTAGAAACATTGCCGTATAAGGTAATAGAGAGGTATTTGACTAGGACTGAAATAGTTCTGAAAACAATAGCAGTCCGAACAATAAGGGCAATTGAGATCGACCACGGATAAACTAAGTAAGATCGAAAGAAGGGACTGATTTTCTGGGTACTGATCATGCGAACCATTTGAAAAAGGAAACAAAGAAATAATATTGATTAAGACAAAGACAATATAAATTAAGATTTAAAGAAAACATAACCAAAACTGAAGAAAAGCTAATAAGGAACAAAAGGGGAATTTAAACGGAAAAATAAGAAGAAAAAAGTATTAAATTAACAATTAATTGACACAAAATATTATTTAGGAAAATATAAAAGGGATTCATTAGAATTGAAAACAGGGTAAAGCAAAAACTAACTGAGACATAGAGTACATCAAAGTAAACACTACAAGGGGTGCTGACAACAATCTTGATCAAAACAGGAGCGAACACTTCCTTAACAAACATACCAGAATAAAACGGAGAGAATAGGCACGCTGTCCATAAACCAGATACAATTATAGGAGCCACAGGTAAATAATATAAAATCATAAAGCAGCAAATAAACCTGAATGTTACGAGAGAAGGAATAGGAATTCCTATGGTGTTATTAGTAACCCAAGGGTTACTCTTTAAGGTATAAACAGAGTGTTGTATGCTACGGCGCCACTCTGCGATTATGAATGATCCGCTGAGATAATAGGAATCACAAGTGCCCCTCAGGACAGGAATTTATACTAAGTTAGGGAAAATGTTAGGGTACCTATAGGAAACAAATAAACCGTAACAGAATCAGGAAAGACTGCAGGAAATCAGGGCGTTCCAAGGAAAGGATATACAGAGATCATGAGTGTGGCACAAAAGAAGAGGTCAGTGAACTATCACAATAACTACCGCATGGTATTCTCGAACTCAGAGTAAAGCGAAGAATTTAAATAATATCCGGTTAAACAGTTGTTTAAGAAAGTAAATCCAACTCATGATAAAGGAAGATATAATAGGAAAAATTAGTTTGCCAAATACCAGCCCCATTGTAGCAATACCCCAAGGAATATATAACCAAACCGAGATAAAGAGGTTTTATGAAAAGTGAAGACAGTTTTTGTAGATTTTTGCCATTTATTTCAGTAACTCCTAAAACTACCATTTACTGAAATGACTTGTCTTAAACGGGGGGCTTTATGTAACGTGTCGTTTCACCAAACATAAAACTAATAACATACTAACTAAAAGATAATTTACTGACTGTAACAAACTATGGCTGACGATGACCAAAATACCAAGAGGATAAAGATCCCAGGACAAAAGATGTAAATAAATAAGATGTAATTAATCACACTGTTGAGTACACTTACATATGTTTTTATTTGTGTTAATCTGATTCATTCTAATAAGACAATTTATATTATTATTAATAACTTCATTACTAGTTAAAATGTAAATAAATCTAATGGGAAGGTCTGCGCACCTCAGACCGTTATTTTATTTATCAAGAAAAAATAAATAAAATAAAGTGAATTATTTAAGTTTTACAAATATAATAGGATCAAACTATAATTATAAAAGTGGTATGCTATGACAGTGCTAGAAAGGGAGAATAACAGTGAAATACGGTAAAAAGGGAAAATTGTGTATAATGAAAGTGATTGAACAAAATTGTAATGAGCATTGAAGAAATATATAATCTATATGAAACAGGTATATAACACATATAGTGAAAGAAAACAAATTAACTATTTGAAAAGGAAAAATTTTACATTAAAAACTTATAATAAAATAGCGTAAGGAAGAAAAGATAAAGTTCAGCTGAATATTATTAATTAGAAATGGTACACCGAACCTGTGACCCATAAAATAGAGCCAAGGCCTTTAACTAAATAAATGAATGTTTTGAGTGGAAGAAGATTGGTTGTTGAAAAAAATGTGAATTGCAAGCCAGAGCGTTTAAAAAAAATTACTGCTGAGTTTGATGGAAATTGAAGATCAATAAAAGCTGAGATGACCAGGAAAACCAACCCAAGACCTAGAGGCATGATGTTTTGACAGAGAGAGACCAAAAAACCAGGTGTCCAGGAGTGAAGAATCAACCATTAAATCCGTTGGGAAAACTGCAAGATTGGTGAGATCACTCCAAAACAATAACTGAAATATTCGAGCTAACATTGCGACAGTAAAAATATGAATTACCACAAAAACAATAACTGAAATACAATAAAAAAAATAGAAATTGTGAATTATTTTAGTACACTATTATAAAAGTTGTTAATCTTAAGAGATTTTTGTTATAGTTTCTAGTTGTTTAAAAGAACCCACAAACATTCAACAGACATTTACAACACCATATTACCAAGTCTCATGTATTAATTATATTGTCTGTTCTATGTGTAAACTGTACCAGACTTTAATGATACTTGTATGTTAACCCTGAGATTCAGATAAATAATCATCTAATTAAAAATAAAAACACAGTTTTTTTTTTATTTAGTTACAAATCAACGTCAGAGATACTAATTATTTTAATATTACATATTGGCACCCAACATGGAGCCTTCCACATTCGCAGAATAGATTTGGTACTATATTTACTGAATATTACATATTGTCGCCCAACTGGTAGGGCTGAAGTTAGGCAAAGCTACTAACCAAAACACAATTAGTAAAATAACGATTGACCTAATTTTAGCTGGCAACTGCTAGAAGACTAAAAAATGCGATGACGAGAAGCTTCTCAGAAGAGAGGACAAAAGCCAGAGACAGAAGAAGATAGGCGGGAACAAGAAGAAGAAACAGTTAAAGACAGCAAAATGGAAGAACAGGCGGGTGACAATGAAGAAGCCAGAGGAGGCCTTGATTTACAAAAATTATGGGAATTAATTAAAGAAGATTCCAAGACATAGAAGGAAGAATTAAAGAAACAAATGAAGGAGGATATTGAAAAAATAGATAAAAATAATGAAAAGAATATCAAAACACTTAACAAGAAAATGGATAGGAACCAAGAAGTGTTTAAACAAATGAGAGAACAAATGGACAGCAATAATGAAACACTTAAATTACAGTCGGAAGAGTATCATGAAGAAATAAAGCAGAGAATAACGGATACCAATGAAGAAATAATAAAGACCAATGAAACGTTGATACAAGTCCGTGAGGAAATATTAAATAAAGTAAACAATGTCGAAGAGGAAAGTAAAAATAGAATTGAGGGAATCCAACAGGAAACAGTGGGAAAGTTGGAACAAATGAAAGAAAAATAGACGAACAATACTATGAGGTTGGGAACAATTTAGGACGAGTACAACGCCAAGTCATGGAAAATAAAGAAAAGATTGAGGAAATACAGTGAAAAGAATAACAAAAATTAAAGAAGTTATAGAAATACTTAATAGTAGACCGATGAATTACACACACATACCAATAGGAGAAAACCAAGAGGATATTAAGCACCTGGAAAAGAAGACAAAGAAAATGAGACAAATGCATCAAAGGAAACAAGGGAGGAGTTGGAGATGATAAACAATGAACTACTTAATGTAATTAATCTCCCAATAACCGACCATAGGGAAATAGGTAATGATAAAAATTATAGTAGGAGCTTAATAGAAATTTTAGAAATAATTCTCAATAAAACTGTGTGTAACAAATTAAAAAGGTCTATAGGTAAATTGAATACACCAGAAATAAAAATGCATAATAAAATGTCATGGATAGCATCAATGATTGATATACAATTGACATATTTGTTTAGTAAACTAGATGATAGAGTGATAGAAATAAGATTTAATACAAGTGAAAATTTTGTATTAGAAACATTGCCGTATAAGGTAATAGAGAGGTATTTGACTAGGACTGAAATAGTTCTGAAAACAATAGCAGTCCGAACAATAAGGGCAAATGAGATCGACCAAGGATAAACTAAGTAAGATCGAAAGAAGGGACTGATTTTCTGGGTACCGATCATGCGAACCATTTGAAAAAGGGAGCAAAGAAATAATATTGATTAAGACAAAGACAATATAAATTAAGATTTAAAGAAAACATAACCAAAACTGAAGAAAAGCTAATAAGGAACAAAAGGGGAATTTAAACGGAAAAATAAGAAGAAAAAAGTGTTAAATTAACAATTAATTGACACAAAATATTATTTAGGAAAATATAAAAGGGATTCATTAGAATTGAAAACAGGGTAAAGCAAAAACTAACTGAGACATAGAGTACATCAAAGTAAACACTACAAGGGGTGCTGACAACAATCTTGATCAAAACAGGAGCGAACACTTCCTTAACAAACATACCAGAATAAAACGGAGAGAATAGGCACGCTGTACATAAACCAGATACAATTATAGGAGCCACAGGTAAATAATATAAAATCATAAAGCAGCAAATAAACCTGAATGTTACGAGAGAAGGAATAGGAATTCCTATGGTGTTATTAGTAACCCAAGGGTTACTCTTTAAGGTATAAACAGAGTGTTGTATGCTACGGCGCCACTCTGCGATTATGAATGATCCGCTGAGATAATAGGAATCACAAGTGCCCCTCAGGACAGGAATTTATACTAAGTTAGGGAAAATGTTAGGGTACCTATAGGAAACAAATAAACCGTAACAGAATCAGGAAAGACTGCAGGAAATCAGGGCGTTCCAAGGAAAGGATATACAGAGATCATGAGTGTGGCACAAAAGAAGAGGTCAGTGAACTATCACAATAACTACCGCATGGTATTCTCGAACTCAGAGTAAAGCGAAGAATTTAAATAATATCCGGTTAAACAGTTGTTTAAGAAAGTAAATCCAACTCATGATAAAGGAAGATATAATAGGAAAAATTAGTTTGCCAAATACCAGCCCCATTGTAGCAATACCCCAAGGAATATATAACCAAACCGAGATAAAGAGGTTTTATGAAAAGTGAAGACAGTTTTTGTAGATTTTTGCCATTTATTTCAGTAACTCCTAAAACTACCATTTACTGAAATGACTTGTCTTAAACGGGGGGCTTTATGTAACGTGTCGTTTCACCAAACATAAAACTAATAACATACTAACTAAAAGATAATTTACTGACTGTAACAAACTATGGCTGACGATGACCAAAATACCAAGAGGATAAAGATCCCAGGACAAAAGATGTAAATAAATAAGATGTAATTAATCACACTGTTGAGTACACTTACATATGTTTTTATTTGTGTTAATCTGATTCATTCTAATAAGACAATTTATATTATTATTAATAACTTCATTACTAGTTAAAATGTAAATAAATCTAATGGGAAGGTCTGCGCACCTCAGACCGTTATTTTATTTATCAAGAAAAAATAAATAAAATAAAGTGAATTATTTAAGTTTTACAAATATAATAGGATCAAACTATAATTATAAAAGTGGTATGCTATGACAGTGCTAGAAAGGGAGAATAACAGTGAAATACGGTAAAAAGGGAAAATTGTGTATAATGAAAGTGATTGAACAAAATTGTAATGAGCATTGAAGAAATATATAATCTATATGAAACAGGTATATAACACATATAGTGAAAGAAAACAAATTAACTATTTGAAAAGGAAAAATTTTACATTAAAAACTTATAATAAAATAGCGTAAGGAAGAAAAGATAAAGTTCAGCTGAATATTATTAATTAGAAATGGTACACCGAACCTGTGACCCATAAAATAGAGCCAAGGCCTTTAACTAAATAAATTAATGTTTTGAGTGGAAGAAGATTGGTTGTTGAAAAAAATGTGAATTGCAAGCCAGAGCGTTTAAAAAAAATTACTGCTGAGTTTGATGGAAATTGAAGATCAATAAAAGCTGAGATGACCAGGAAAGCCAACCCAAGACCTAGAGGCATGATGTTTTGACAGAGAGAGACCAAAAAACCAGGTGTCCAGGAGTGAAGAATCAACCATTAAATCCGTTGGGAAAACTGCAAGATTGGTGAGATCACTCCAAAACAATAACTGAAATATTCGAGCTAACATTGCGACAGTAAAAATATGAATTACCACAAAAACAATAACTGAAATACAATAAAAAAAATAGAAATTGTGAATTATTGTAGTACACTATTATAAAAGTTGTTAATCTTAAGAGATTTTTGTTATAGTTTCTAGTTGTTTAAAAGAACCCACAAACATTCAACAGACATTTACAACACCATATTACCAAGTCTCATGTATTAATTATATTGTCTGTTCTATGTGTAAACTGTACCAGACTTTAATGATACTTGTATGTTAACCCTGAGATTCAGATAAATAATCATCTAATTAAAAATAAAAACACAGTTTTTTTTTTATTTAGTTACAAATCAACGTCAGAGATACTAATTATTTTAATATTACATATTGGCACCCAACATGGAGCCTTCCACATTCGCAGAATAGATTTGGTACTATATTTACTGAATATTACATATTGTCGCCCAACTGGTAGGGCTGAAGTTAGGCAAAGCTACTAACCAAAACACAATTAGTAAAATAACGATTGACCTAATTTTAGCTGGCAACTGCTAGAAGACTAAAAAATGCGATGACGAGAAGCTTCTCAGAAGAGAGGACAAAAGCCAGAGACAGAAGAAGATAGGCGGGAACAAGAAGAAGAAACAGTCAAAGACAGCAAAATGGAAGAACAGGCGGGTGACAATGAAGAAGCCAGAGGAGGCCTTGATTTACAAAAATTATGGGAATTAATTAAAGACGATTCCAAGACATAGAAGGAAGAATTAAAGAAACAAATGAAGGAGGATATTGAAAAAATAATGAAAAGAATATCAAAACACTTAACAAGAAAATGGATAGGAACCAAGAAGTGTTTAAACAAATGAGAGAACAAATGGACAGCAATAATGAAACACTTAAATTACAGTCGGAAGAGTATCATGAAGAAATAAAGCAGAGAATAACGGATACCAATGAAGAAATAATAAAGACCAATGAAACGTTGATACAAGTCCGTGAGGAAATATTAAATAAAGTAAACAATGTCGAAGAGGAAAGTAAAAATAGAATTGAGGGAATCCAACAGGAAACAGTGGGAAAGTTGGAACAAATGAAAGAAAAATAGACGAACAATACTATGAGGTTGGGAACAATTTAGGACGAGTACAACGCCAAGTCATGGAAAATAAAGAAAAGATTGAGGAAATACAGTGAAAAGAATAACAAAAATTAAAGAAGTTATAGAAATACTTAATAGTAGACCGATGAATTACACACACATACCAATAGGAGAAAACCAAGAGGATATTAAGCACCTGGAAAAGAAGACAAAGAAAATGAGACAAATGCATCAAAGGAAACAAGGGAGGAGTTGGAGATGATAAACAATGAACTACTTAATGTAATTAATCTCCCAATAACCGACCATAGGGAAATAGGTAATGATAAAAATTATAGTAGGAGCTTAATAGAAATTTTAGAAATAATTCTCAATAAAACTGTGTGTAACAAATTAAAAAGGTCTATAGGTAAATTGAATACACCAGAAATAAAAATGCATAATAAAATGTCATGGATAGCATCAATGATTGATATACAATTGACATATTTGTTTAGTAAACTAGATGATAGAGTGATAGAAATAAGATTTAATACAAGTGAAAATTTTGTATTAGAAACATTGCCGTATAAGGTAATAGAGAGGTATTTGACTAGGACTGAAATAGTTCTGAAAACAATAGCAGTCCGAACAATAAGGGCAATTGAGATCGACCACGGATAAACTAAGTAAGATCGAAAGAAGGGACTGATTTTCTGGGTACTGATCCTGCGAACCATTTGAAAAAGGAAACAAAGAAATAATATTGATTAAGACAAAGACAATATAAATTAAGATTTAAAGAAAACATAACCAAAACTGAAGAAAAGCTAATAAGGAACAAAAGGGGAATTTAAACGGAAAAATAAGAAGAAAAAAGTATTAAATTAACAATTAATTGACACAAAATATTATTTAGGAAAATATAAAAGGGATTCATTAGAATTGAAAACAGGGTAAAGCAAAAACTAACTGAGACATAGAGTACATAAAAGTAAACACTACAAGGGGTGCTGACAACAATCTTGATCAAAACAGGAGCGAACACTTCCTTAACAAACATACCAGAATAAAACGGAGAGAATAGGCACGCTGTCCATAAACCAGATACAATTATAGGAGCCACAGGTAAATAATATAAAATCATAAAGCAGCAAATAAACCTGAATGTTACGAGAGAAGGAATAGGAATTCCTATGGTGTTATTAGTAACCCAAGGGTTACTCTTTAAGGTATAAACAGAGTGTTGTATGCTACGGCGCCACTCTGCGATTATGAATGATCCGCTGAGATAATAGGAATCACAAGTGCCCCTCAGGACAGGAATTTATACTAAGTTAGGGAAAATGTTAGGGTACCTATAGGAAACAAATAAACCGTAACAGAATCAGGAAAGACTGCAGGAAATCAGGGCGTTCCAAGGAAAGGATATACAGAGATCATGAGTGTGGCACAAAAGAAGAGGTCAGTGAACTATCACAATAACTACCGCATGGTATTCTCGAACTCAGAGTAAAGCGAAGAATTTAAATAATATCCGGTTAAACAGTTGTTTAAGAAAGTAAATCCAACTCATGATAAAGGAAGATATAATAGGAAAAATTAGTTTGCCAAATACCAGCCCCATTGTAGCAATACCCCAAGGAATATATAACCAAACCGAGATAAAGAGGTTTTATGAAAAGTGAAGACAGTTTTTGTAGATTTTTGCCATTTATTTCAGTAACTCCTAAAACTACCATTTACTGAAATGACTTGTCTTAAACGGGGGGCTTTATGTAACGTGTCGTTTCACCAAACATAAAACTAATAACATACTAACTAAAAGATAATTTACTGACTGTAACAAACTATGGCTGACGATGACCAAAATACCAAGAGGATAAAGATCCCAGGACAAAAGATGTAAATAAATAAGATGTAATTAATCACACTGTTGAGTACACTTACATATGTTTTTATTTGTGTTAATCTGATTCATTCTAATAAGACAATTTATATTATTATTAATAACTTCATTACTAGTTAAAATGTAAATAAATCTAATGGGAAGGTCTGCGCACCTCAGACCGTTATTTTATTTATCAAGAAAAAATAAATAAAATAAAGTGAATTATTTAAGTTTTACAAATATAATAGGATCAAACTATAATTATAAAAGTGGTATGCTATGACAGTGCTAGAAAGGGAGAATAACAGTGAAATACGGTAAAAAGGGAAAATTGTGTATAATGAAAGTGATTGAACAAAATTGTAATGAGCATTGAAGAAATATATAATCTATATGAAACAGGTATATAACACATATAGTGAAAGAAAACAAATTAACTATTTGAAAAGGAAAAATTTTACATTAAAAACTTATAATAAAATAGCGTAAGGAAGAAAAGATAAAGTTCAGCTGAATATTATTAATTAGAAATGGTACACCGAACCTGTGACCCATAAAATAGAGCCAAGGCCTTTAACTAAATAAATTAATGTTTTGAGTGGAAGAAGATTGGTTGTTGAAAAAAATGTGAATTGCAAGCCAGAGCGTTTAAAAAAAATTACTGCTGAGTTTGATGGAAATTGAAGATCAATAAAAGCTGAGATGACCAGGAAAACCAACCCAAGACCTAGAGGCATGATGTTTTGACAGAGAGAGACCAAAAAACCAGGTGTCCAGGAGTGAAGAATCAACCATTAAATCCGTTGGGAAAACTGCAAGATTGGTGAGATCACTCCAAAACAATAACTGAAATATTCGAGCTAACATTGCGACAGTAAAAATATGAATTACCACAAAAACAATAACTGAAATACAATAAAAAAAATAGAAATTGTGAATTATTTTAGTACACTATTATAAAAGTTGTTAATCTTAAGAGATTTTTGTTATAGTTTCTAGTTGTTTAAAAGAACCCACAAACATTCAACAGACATTTACAACACCATATTACCAAGTCTCATGTATTAATTATATTGTCTGTTCTATGTGTAAACTGTACCAGACTTTAATGATACTTGTATGTTAACCCTGAGATTCAGATAAATAATCATCTAATTAAAAATAAAAACACAGTTTTTTTTTTATTTAGTTACAAATCAACGTCAGAGATACTAATTATTTTAATATTACATATTGGCACCCAACATGGGGCCTTCCACATTCGCAGAATAGATTTGGTACTATATTTACTGAATATTACATATTGTCGCCCAACTGGTAGGGCTGAAGTTAGGCAAAGCTACTAACCAAAACACAATTAGTAAAATAACGATTGACCTAATTTTAGCTGGCAACTGCTAGAAGACTAAAAAATGCGATGACGAGAAGCTTCTCAGAAGAGAGGACAAAAGCCAGAGACAGAAGAAGATAGGCGGGAACAAGAAGAAGAAACAGTCAAAGACAGCAAAATGGAAGAACAGGCGGGTGACAATGAAGAAGCCAGAGGAGGCCTTGATTTACAAAAATTATGGGAATTAATTAAAGACGATTCCAAGACATAGAAGGAAGAATTAAAGAAACAAATGAAGGAGGATATTGAAAAAATAATGAAAAGAATATCAAAACACTTAACAAGAAAATGGATAGGAACCAAGAAGTGTTTAAACAAATGAGAGAACAAATGGACAGCAATAATGAAACACTTAAATTACAGTCGGAAGAGTATCATGAAGAAATAAAGCAGAGAATAACGGATACCAATGAAGAAATAATAAAGACCAATGAAACGTTGATACAAGTCCGTGAGGAAATATTAAATAAAGTAAACAATGTCGAAGAGGAAAGTAAAAATAGAATTGAGGGAATCCAACAGGAAACAGTGGGAAAGTTGGAACAAATGAAAGAAAAATAGACGAACAATACTATGAGGTTGGGAACAATTTAGGACGAGTACAACGCCAAGTCATGGAAAATAAAGAAAAGATTGAGGAAATACAGTGAAAAGAATAACAAAAATTAAAGAAGTTATAGAAATACTTAATAGTAGACCGATGAATTACACACACATACCAATAGGAGAAAACCAAGAGGATATTAAGCACCTGGAAAAGAAGACAAAGAAAATGAGACAAATGCATCAAAGGAAACAAGGGAGGAGTTGGAGATGATAAACAATGAACTACTTAATGTAATTAATCTCCCAATAACCGACCATAGGGAAATAGGTAATGATAAAAATTATAGTAGGAGCTTAATAGAAATTTTAGAAATAATTCTCAATAAAACTGTGTGTAACAAATTAAAAAGGTCTATAGGTAAATTGAATACACCAGAAATAAAAATGCATAATAAAATGTCATGGATAGCATCAATGATTGATATACAATTGACATATTTGTTTAGTAAACTAGATGATAGAGTGATAGAAATAAGATTTAATACAAGTGAAAATTTTGTATTAGAAACATTGCCGTATAAGGTAATAGAGAGGTATTTGACTAGGACTGAAATAGTTCTGAAAACAATAGCAGTCCGAACAATAAGGGCAATTGAGATCGACCACGGATAAACTAAGTAAGATCGAAAGAAGGGACTGATTTTCTGGGTACTGATCCTGCGAACCATTTGAAAAAGGAAACAAAGAAATAATATTGATTAAGACAAAGACAATATAAATTAAGATTTAAAGAAAACATAACCAAAACTGAAGAAAAGCTAATAAGGAACAAAAGGGGAATTTAAACGGAAAAATAAGAAGAAAAAAGTATTAAATTAACAATTAATTGACACAAAATATTATTTAGGAAAATATAAAAGGGATTCATTAGAATTGAAAACAGGGTAAAGCAAAAACTAACTGAGACATAGAGTACATCAAAGTAAACACTACAAGGGGTGCTGACAACAATCTTGATCAAAACAGGAGCGAACACTTCCTTAACAAACATACCAGAATAAAACGGAGAGAATAGGCACGCTGTCCATAAACCAGATACAATTATAGGAGCCACAGGTAAATAATATAAAATCATAAAGCAGCAAATAAACCTGAATGTTACGAGAGAAGGAATAGGAATTCCTATGGTGTTATTAGTAACCCAAGGGTTACTCTTTAAGGTATAAACAGAGTGTTGTATGCTACGGCGCCACTCTGCGATTATGAATGATCCGCTGAGATAATAGGAATCACAAGTGCCCCTCAGGACAGGAATTTATACTAAGTTAGGGAAAATGTTAGGGTACCTATAGGAAACAAATAAACCGTAACAGAATCAGGAAAGACTGCAGGAAATCAGGGCGTTCCAAGGAAAGGATATACAGAGATCATGAGTGTGGCACAAAAGAAGAGGTCAGTGAACTATCACAATAACTACCGCATGGTATTCTCGAACTCAGAGTAAAGCGAAGAATTTAAATAATATCCGGTTAAACAGTTGTTTAAGAAAGTAAATCCAACTCATGATAAAGGAAGATATAATAGGAAAAATTAGTTTGCCAAATACCAGCCCCATTGTAGCAATACCCCAAGGAATATATAACCAAACCGAGATAAAGAGGTTTTATGAAAAGTGAAGACAGTTTTTGTAGATTTTTGCCATTTATTTCAGTAACTCCTAAAACTACCATTTACTGAAATGACTTGTCTTAAACGGGGGGCTTTATGTAACGTGTCGTTTCACCAAACATAAAACTAATAACATACTAACTAAAAGATAATTTACTGACTGTAACAAACTATGGCTGACGATGACCAAAATACCAAGAGGATAAAGATCCCAGGACAAAAGATGTAAATAAATAAGATGTAATTAATCACACTGTTGAGTACACTTACATATGTTTTTATTTGTGTTAATCTGATTCATTCTAATAAGACAATTTATATTATTATTAATAACTTCATTACTAGTTAAAATGTAAATAAATCTAATGGGAAGGTCTGCGCACCTCAGACCGTTATTTTATTTATCAAGAAAAAATAAATAAAATAAAGTGAATTATTTAAGTTTTACAAATATAATAGGATCAAACTATAATTATAAAAGTGGTATGCTATGACAGTGCTAGAAAGGGAGAATAACAGTGAAATACGGTAAAAAGGGAAAATTGTGTATAATGAAAGTGATTGAACAAAATTGTAATGAGCATTGAAGAAATATATAATCTATATGAAACAGGTATATAACACATATAGTGAAAGAAAACAAATTAACTATTTGAAAAGGAAAAATTTTACATTAAAAACTTATAATAAAATAGCGTAAGGAAGAAAAGATAAAGTTCAGCTGAATATTATTAATTAGAAATGGTACACCGAACCTGTGACCCATAAAATAGAGCCAAGGCCTTTAACTAAATAAATTAATGTTTTGAGTGGAAGAAGATTGGTTGTTGAAAAAAATGTGAATTGCAAGCCAGAGCGTTTAAAAAAAATTACTGCTGAGTTTGATGGAAATTGAAGATCAATAAAAGCTGAGATGACCAGGAAAACCAACCCAAGACCTAGAGGCATGATGTTTTGACAGAGAGAGACCAAAAAACCAGGTGTCCAGGAGTGAAGAATCAACCATTAAATCCGTTGGGAAAACTGCAAGATTGGTGAGATCACTCCAAAACAATAACTGAAATATTCGAGCTAACATTGCGACAGTAAAAATATGAATTACCACAAAAACAATAACTGAAATACAATAAAAAAAATAGAAATTGTGAATTATTTTAGTACACTATTATAAAAGTTGTTAATCTTAAGAGATTTTTGTTATAGTTTCTAGTTGTTTAAAAGAACCCACAAACATTCAACAGACATTTACAACACCATATTACCAAGTCTCATGTATTAATTATATTGTCTGTTCTATGTGTAAACTGTACCAGACTTTAATGATACTTGTATGTTAACCCTGAGATTCAGATAAATAATCATCTAATTAAAAATAAAAACACAGTTTTTTTTTTATTTAGTTACAAATCAACGTCAGAGATACTAATTATTTTAATATTACATATTGGCACCCAACATGGAGCCTTCCACATTCGCAGAATAGATTTGGTACTATATTTACTGAATATTACATATTGTCGCCCAACTGGTAGGGCTGAAGTTAGGCAAAGCTACTAACCAAAACACAATTAGTAAAATAACGATTGACCTAATTTTAGCTGGCAACTGCTAGAAGACTAAAAAATGCGATGACGAGAAGCTTCTCAAAAGAGAGGACAAAAGCCAGAGACAGAAGAAGATAGGCGGGAACAAGAAGAAGAAACAGTCAAAGACAGCAAAATGGAAGAACAGGCGGGTGACAATGAAGAAGCCAGAGGAGGCCTTGATTTAACAAAAATTATGGGAAATTAATTAAAGAAGATTCCAAGACATAGAAGGAAGAATTAAAGAAACAAATGAAGGAGGATATTGAAAAAATAGATAAAAATAATGAAAAGAATATCAAAACACTTAACAAGAAAATGGATAGGAACCAAGAAGTGTTTAAACAAATGAGAGAACAAATGGACAGCAATAATGAAACACTTAAATTACAGTCGGAAGAGTATCATGAAGAAATAAAGCAGAGAATAACGGATACCAATGAAGAAATAATAAGACCAATGAAACGTTGATACAAGTCCGTGAGGAAATATTAAATAAAGTAAACAATGTCGAAGAGGAAAGTAAAAATAGAATTGAGGGAATCCAACAGGAAACAGTGGGAAAGTTGGAACAAATGAAAGAAAAATAGACGAACAATACTATGAGGTTGGGAACAATTTAGGACGAGTACAACGCCAAGTCATGGAAAATAAAGAAAAGATTGAGGAAATACAGTGAAAAGAATAACAAAAATTAAAGAAGTTATAGAAATACTTAATAGTAGACCGATGAATTACACACACATACCAATAGGAGAAAACCAAGAGGATATTAAGCACCTGGAAAAGAAGACAAAGAAAATGAGACAAATGCATCAAAGGAAACAAGGGAGGAGTTGGAGATGATAAACAATGAACTACTTAATGTAATTAATCTCCCAATAACCGACCATAGGGAAATAGGTAATGATAAAAATTATAGTAGGAGCTTAATAGAAATTTTAGAAATAATTCTCAATAAAACTGTGTGTAACAAATTAAAAAGGTCTATAGGTAAATTGAATACACCAGAAATAAAAATGCATAATAAAATGTCATGGATAGCATCAATGATTGATATACAATTGACATATTTGTTTAGTAAACTAGATGATAGAGTGATAGAAATAAGATTTAATACAAGTGAAAATTTTGTATTAGAAACATTGCCGTATAAGGTAATAGAGAGGTATTTGACTAGGACTGAAATAGTTCTGAAAACAATAGCAGTCCGAACAATAAGGGCAAATGAGATCGACCAAGAATAAACTAAGTAAGATCGAAAGAAGGGACTGATTTTCTGGGTACCGATCATGCGAACCATTTGAAAAAGGGAGCAAAGAAATAATATTGATTAAGACAAAGACAATATAAATTAAGATTTAAAGAAAACATAACCAAAACTGAAGAAAAGCTAATAAGGAACAAAAGGGGAATTTAAACGGAAAAATAAGAAGAAAAAAGTGTTAAATTAACAATTAATTGACACAAAATATTATTTAGGAAAATATAAAAGGGATTCATTAGAATTGAAAACAGGGTAAAGCAAAAACTAACTGAGACATAGAGTACATCAAAGTAAACACTACAAGGGGTGCTGACAACAATCTTGATCAAAACAGGAGCGAACACTTCCTTAACAAACATACCAGAATAAAACGGAGAGAATAGGCACGCTGTACATAAACCAGATACAATTATAGGAGCCACAGGTAAATAATATAAAATCATAAAGCAGCAAATAAACCTGAATGTTACGAGAGAAGGAATAGGAATTCCTATGGTGTTATTAGTAACCCAAGGGTTACTCTTTAAGGTATAAACAGAGTGTTGTATGCTACGGCGCCACTCTGCGATTATGAATGATCCGCTGAGATAATAGGAATCACAAGTGCCCCTCAGGGACAGGAATTTATACTAAGTTAGGGAAAATGTTAGGGTACCTATAGGAAACAAATAAACCGTAACAGAATCAGGAAAGACTGCAGGAAATCAGGGCGTTCCAAGGAAAGGATATACAGAGATCATGAGTGTGGCACAAAAGAAGAGGTCAGTGAACTATCACAATAACTACCGCATGGTATTCTCGAACTCAGAGTAAAGCGAAGAATTTAAATAATATCCGGTTAAACAGTTGTTTAAGAAAGTAAATGCAACTCATGATAAAGGAAGATATAATAGGAAAAATTAGTTTGCCAAATACCAGCCCCATTGTAGCAATACCCCAAGGAAATATATAACCAAACCGAGATAAAGAGGTTTTATGAAAAGTGAAGACAGTTTTTGTAGATTTTTGCCATTTATTTCAGTAACTCTAAAACTACCATTTACTGAAATGACTTGTCTTAAACGGGGGGCTTTATGTAACGTGTCGTTTCACCAAACATAAAACTAATAACATACTAACTAAAAGATAATTTACTGACTGTAACAAACTATGGCTGACGATGACCAAATACCAAGAGGATAAAGATCCCAGGACAAAAGATGTAAATAAATAGATGTAATTAATCACACTGTTGAGTACACTTACATATGTTTTTATTTGTGTTAATCTGATTCATTCTAATAAGACAATTTATATTATTATTAATAACTTCATTACTAGTTAAAATGTAAATAAATCTAATGGGAAGGTCTGCGCACCTCAGACCGTTATTTTTATTTATCAAGAAAAAATAAATAAAATAAAGTGAAATTATTTAAGTTTTAACAAATATAATAGGATCAAACTATAATTATAAAAGTGGTATGCTATGACAGTGCTAGAAAGGGAGAATAACAGTGAAATACGGTAAAAAGGGAAAATTGTGTATAATGAAAGTGATTGAACAAAATTGTAATGAGCATTGAAGAAATATATAATCATATGAAACAGGTATATAACACATATAGTGAAAGAAAACAAATTAACTATTTGAAAAGGAAAAATTTTACATTAAAAACTTATAATAAAATAGTGTAAGGAAGAAAAGATAAAGTTCAGCTGAATATTATTAATTAGAAATGGTACACCGAAACCTGTGACCCATAAAATAGAGCCAAGGCCTTTAACTAAATAAATTAATGTTTTGAGTGGAAGAAGATTGGTTGTTGAAAAAAATGTGAATTGCAAGCCAGAGCGTTTAAAAAAAATTACTGCTGAGTTTGATGGAAATTGAAGATCAATAAAAGCTGAGATGACCAGGAAAACCAACCCAAGACCTAGAGGCATGATGTTTTGACAGAGAGAGACCAAAAAACCAGGTGTCCAGGAGTGAAGAATCAACCATTAATCCGTTGGGAAAACTGCAAGATTGGTGAGATCACTCCAAAACAATACTGAAATATTCGAGCTAACATTGCGACAGTAAAAATATGAATTACCACAAAAACAATAACTGAAATACAATAAAAAAAAATAGAAATTGTGAATTATTGTAGTACACTATTATAAAAGTTGTTAATCTTAAGAGATTTTTGTTATAGTTTCTAGTTGTTTAAAAGAACCCACAAACATTCAACAGACATTTACAACACCATATTACCAAGTCTCATGTATTAATTATATTGTCTGTTCTATGTGTAAACTGTACCAGACTTTAATGATACTTGTATGTTAACCTGAGATTCAGATAAATAATCATCTAATTAAAAATAAAAACACAGTTTTTTTTTTATTTAGTTACAAATCAACGTCAGAGATACTAATTATTTTAATATTACATATTTGGCACCCAACATGGGGCCTTCCACATTCGCAGAATAGATTTGGTACTATATTTACTGAATATTACATATTGTCGCCCAACTGGTAGGGCTGAAGTTAGGCAAAGCTACTAACCAAAACACAATTAGTAAAATAACGATTGACCTAATTTTAGCTGGCAACTGCTAGAAGACTAAAAAATGCGATGACGAGAAGCTTCTCAGAAGAGAGGACAAAAGCCAGAGACAGAAGAAGATAGGCGGGAACAAGAAGAAGAAACAGTCAAAGACAGCAAAATGGAAGAACAGGCGGGTGACAATGAAGAAGCCAGAGGAGGCCTTGATTTACAAAAATTATGGGAATTAATTAAAGACGATTCCAAGACATAGAAGGAAGAATTAAAGAAACAAATGAAGGAGGATATTGAAAAATAATGAAAAGAATATCAAAACACTTAACAAGAAAATGGATAGGAACCAAGAAGTGTTTAAACAAATGAGGAACAAATGGACAGCAATAATGAAACACTTAAATTACAGTCGGAAGAGTATCATGAAGAAATAAAGCAGAGAATAACGGATACCAATGAAGAAATAATAAAGACCAATGAAACGTTGATACAAGTCCGTGAGGAAATATTAAATAAAGTAAACAATGTCGAAGAGGAAAGTAAAAATAGAATTGAGGAATCCAACAGGAAACAGTGGGAAAGTTGGAACAAATGAAAGAAAAATAGACGAACAATACTATGAGGTTGGGAACAATTTAGGACGAGTACAACGCCAAGTCATGGAAAATAAAGAAAAGATTGAGGAAATACAGTGAAAAGAATAACAAAAATTAAAGAAGTTATAGAAATACTTAATAGTAGACCGATGAATTACACACACATACCAATAGGAGAAACCAAGAGGATATTAAGCACCTGGAAAAGAAGACAAGAAAATGAGACAAATGCATCAAAGGAAACAAGGGAGGAGTTGAGATGATAAACAATGAACTACTTAATGTAATAATCTCCCAATAACCGACCATAGGGAAATAGGTAATGATAAAAATTATAGTAGGAGCTTAATAGAAATTTTAGAAATAATTCTCAATAAAACTGTGTGTAACAAATTAAAAAGGTCTATAGGTAAATTGAATACACCAGAAATAAAAATGCATAATAAAATGTCATGGATAGCATCAATGATTGATATACAATTGACATATTTGTTTAGTAAACTAGATGATAGAGTGATAGAAATAAGATTTAATACAAGTGAAAATTTTGTATTAGAAACATTGCCGTATAAGGTAATAGAGAGGTATTTGACTAGGACTGAAATAGTTCTGAAAACAATAGCAGTCCGAACAATAAGGGCAATTGAGATCGACCACGGATAAACTAAGTAAGATCGAAAGAAGGGACTGATTTTCTGGGTACCGATCATGCGAACCATTTGAAAAAGGAAACAAAGAAATAATATTGATTAAGACAAAGACAATATAAATTAAGATTTAAAGAAAACATAACCAAAACTGAAGAAAAGCTAATAAGGAACAAAAGGGGAATTTAAAACGGAAAAATAAGAAGAAAAAAGTATTAAATTAACAATTAATTGACACAAAATATTATTTAGGAAATATAAAAGGGATTCATTAGAATTGAAAACAGGGTAAAGCAAAAACTAACTGAGACATAGAGTACATAAAAGTAAACACTACAAGGGGTGCTGACAACAATCTTGATCAAAACAGGAGCGAACACTTCCTTAACAACATACCAGAATAAAACGGAGAGAATAGGCACGCTGACCATAAACCAGATACAATTATAGGAGCCACAGGTAAATAATATAAAATCATAAAGCAGCAAATAAACCTGAATGTTACGAGAGAAGGAATAGGAATTCCTATGGTGTTATTAGTAACCCAAGGGTTACTCTTTAAGGTATAAACAGAGTGTTGTATGCTACGGCGCCACTCTGCGATTATGAATGATCCGCTGAGATAATAGGAATCACAAGTGCCCCTCAGGACAGGAATTTATACTAAGTTAGGGAAAATGTTAGGGTACCTATAGGAAACAAATAAACCGTAACAGAATCAGGAAAGACTGCAGGAAATCAGGGCGTTCCAAGGAAAGGATATACAGAGATCATGAGTGTGGCACAAAAGAAGAGGTCAGTGACTATCACAATAACTACCGCATGTATTCTCGAACTCAGAGTAAAGCGAAGAATTTAAATAATATCCGGTTAAACAGTTGTTAAGAAAGTAAATCCAACTCATGATAAAGGAAGATATAATAGGAAAAATTAGTTTGCCATATACCAGCCCCATTGTAGCAATACCCAAGGAATATATAACCAAACCGAGATAAAGAGGTTTTATGAAAAGTGAAGACAGTTTTTGTAGATTTTTGCCATTTATTTCAGTAACTCCTAAAACTACCATTTACTGAAATGACTTGTCTTAAACGGGGGCTTTATGTAACGTGTCGTTTCACCAAACATAAAACTAATAACATACTAACTAAAAGATAATTTACTGACTGTAACCAAACTATGGCTGACGATGACCAAAATACCAAGAGGATAAAGATCCCAGGACAAAAGATGTAAATAAATAAGATGTAATTAATCACACTGTTGAGTACACTTACATATGTTTTTATTTGTGTTAATCTGATTCATTCTAATAAGACAATTTATATTATTATTAATAACTTCATTACTAGTTAAAATGTAAATAAATCTAATGGAAGGTTCTGCGACCTCAGACCGTTATTTTATTTATCAAGAAAAAATAAATAAAATAAAGTGAATTATTTAAGTTTTACAAATATAATAGGATCAAACTATAATTATAAAAGTGGTATGCTATGACAGTGCCTAGAAAGGGAGAATAACAGTGAAATACGGTAAAAAAGGGAAAATTGTGTATAATGAAAGTGATTGAAACAAAATTGTAATGAGCATTGAGAAATATATAATCTATATGAAACAGGTATATAACACATATAGTGAAAGAAAACAAATTAACTATTTGAAAAGGAAAAATTTTACATTAAAAACTTATAATAAAATAGCGTAAGGAAGAAAAGATAAAGTTCAGCTGAATATTATTAATTAGAAATGGTACACCGAACCTGTGACCCATAAAATAGAGCCAAGGCCTTTAACTAAATAAATAATGTTTTGAGTGGAAGAAGATTGGTTGTTGAAAAAAATGTGAATTGCAAGCCAGAGCGTTTAAAAAAAATTACTGCTGAGTTTGATGGAAATTGAAGATCAATAAAAAGCTGAGATGACCAGGAAAACCAACCCAAGACCTAGAGGCATGATGTTTTGACAGAGAGAGACCAAAAAACCAGGTGTCCAGGAGTGAAGAATCAACCATTAAATCCGTTGGGAAAACTGCAAGATTGGTGAGATCACTCCAAAACAATAACTGAAATATTCGAGCTAACATTGCGACAGTAAAAATATGAATTACCACAAAAACAATAACTGAAATACAAAAAATAGAAATTGTGAATTATTTTAGTACACTATTATAAAAGTTGTTAATCTTAAGAGATTTTTGTTATAGTTTCTAGTTGTTTAAAAGAACCCACAAACATTCAACAGACATTTACAACACCATATTACCAAGTCTCATGTATTAATTATATTGTCTGTTCTATGTGTAAACTGTACCAGACTTTAATGATACTTGTATGTTAACCCTGAGATTCAGATAAATAATCATCTAATTAAAAATAAAAACACAGTTTTTTTTTATTTAGTTACAAATCAACGTCAGAGATACTAATTATTTTAATATTACATATTGGCACCCAACATGGGGCCTTCCACATTCGCAGAATAGATTTGGTACTATATTTACTGAATATTACATATTGTCGCCCAACTGGTAGGGCTGAAGTTAGGCAAAGCTACTAACCAAAACACAATTAGTAAAATAACGATTGACCTAATTTTAGCTGGCAACTGCTAGAAGACTAAAAAATGCGATGACGAGAAGCTTCTCAGAAGAGAGGACAAAAGCCAGAGACAGAAGAAGATAGGCGGGAACAAGAAGAAGAAACAGTCAAAGACAGCAAAATGGAAGAACAGGCGGGTGACAATGAAGAAGCCAGAGGAGGCCTTGATTTACAAAAATTATGGGAATTAATTAAAGACGATTCCAAGACATAGAAGGAAGAATTAAAGAAACAAATGAAGGAGGATATTGAAAAAATAATGAAAAGAATATCAAAACACTTAACAAGAAAATGGATAGAAACCAAGAAGTGTTTAAACAAATGAGAGAACAAATGGACAGCAATAATGAAACACTTAAATTACAGTCGGAAGAGTATCATGAAGAAATAAAGCAGAGAATAACGGATACCAATGAAGAAATAATAAAGACCAATGAAACGTTGATACAAGTCCGTGAGGAAATATTAAATAAAGTAAACAATGTCGAAGAGGAAAGTAAAAATAGAATTGAGGGAATCCAACAGGAAACAGTGGGAAAGTTGGAACAAATGAAAGAAAAATAGACGAACAATACTATGAGGTTGGGAACAATTTAGGACGAGTACAACGCCAAGTCATGGAAAATAAAGAAAAGATTGAGGAAATACAGTGAAAAGAATAACAAAAATTAAAGAAGTTATAGAAATACTTAATAGTAGACCGATGAATTACACACACATACCAATAGGAGAAAACCAAGAGGATATTAAGCACCTGGAAAAGAAGACAAAGAAAATGAGACAAATGCATCAAAGGAAACAAGGGAGGAGTTGGAGATGATAAACAATGAACTACTTAATGTAATTAATCTCCCAATAACCGACCATAGGGAAATAGGTAATGATAAAAATTATAGTAGGAGCTTAATAGAAATTTTAGAAATAATTCTCAATAAAACTGTGTGTAACAAATTAAAAAGGTCTATAGGTAAATTGAATACACCAGAAATAAAAATGCATAATAAAATGTCATGGATAGCATCAATGATTGATATACAATTGACATATTTGTTTAGTAAACTAGATGATAGAGTGATAGAAATAAGATTTAATACAAGTGAAAATTTTGTATTAGAAACATTGCCGTATAAGGTAATAGAGAGGTATTTGACTAGGACTGAAATAGTTCTGA